>OY735225.1:43568782-43683782 GCA_963457665.1 Thysanoteuthis rhombus | reverse complement strand
TATGTGAATATATATGTGTATATATGTATTTATATAAAATTATATATACATATATATATATACATACAGTATGTGTGAATATATATATACATATACATACAAATGTGTGAATATATACATACACGTAAACGATGTGTGAAGATATATATATATATATATATATATATATATATATATATATAATGTGTGAATCTATATGCATGCATGAGTGTGTGTATATATGAATATACTTGCATGTGTGTTTGTGAGTATATATATATATATATATATATATATATATATATGTGTGTGTGTGTGTGTGTATATACTATGTGTATATATATATATGTCTGTGTGTGTATGTGTGTGAGTGTTTACATATTGTGCATATATATATATATATATATATATATATATGTAAATTAGAGTAAAATGACAATATTGGGAGATTTTTGCGAGAAGATAATTCCATTTCGATGTTTCGTTCCTAGCAAAACTATATATATATATATATATATATATATATATATATATATATATATATATATATATATATATATATATATATATATATATATATATATATATGTTGCAAGATACAAGTCAGCAAAATGAAGGATGTCAATTAAAATACAGGAATTAAAAGTATTGTGAGGGATAAGAGAAAAAAGTTTGAAAACATGTCAATATAAAAAGGAAAAAGATAGGGTAAAAGCGTGGATGAAACTTCGTGGGTACATTTGCAAACATTATTTGGGACGAATGTATTGTGATAATAGGGAATCTTCTATAGGTTGTGCTATCACTCCCCCCCCCTACATCATCATGTTACATCTCTTTTGTTCACATTGCTCGGGGGCAGATCCGAGATTTCGGGCAGTGTGGGGCCGAAATGGAAAGAAAAAAATCGTATTAAATAAATACGCGGAAAACAAAACAAATTTTCAGACTTGAAAAAAAACAAGTGAGTAGTGTCTGATCGAGCATGTTTCACTTTCATTCCCGTCGTTGTTTTTTCCGCATTAATTGGCCAAAAAGTTAAAGGGGAAAAATTAAAAAGAAATTTGCCAAAAAAACGACACCCGATTCACATAGATTAAGACCGAAGACATCTTCTTAATATTAGATGAAAAACAAAATAATAAATCTTGTTTTTTAAAGTTAGTCTGTGACTACTTGGAATTTTACAGAACTTTTTATTCATACCAACTCTTCATGCTGATAAATCTTAAAAGAAGATTCTAACTGTGTTTTGCAGTGGCCTTCTCCACTCAATTCGAGGATCCATAACTGTTGATGCAGGCATTGGTAAATTAACAGCAATGCGTTTAGGATCATCAACACATGTCAGTTATCTCACTGTATTCAAACTTATTGTATTTTTTCCCCTTTTCATCTTGACCTTTTGAGTTGTGAATGCCCAGTCGATTTCTCTCAGGCATCTCGCTTTCATACGATCCCGTTCCTGTGGCAAAACCTCGTTTAAAACTTTTCACAGCATTGTTATCCTTTCCACAACTTTATTCCCTCTTTCACTGTGATTTCCTTGCTTGATGGGTTTTTAAATCCGTCATCTCTACTTGTAGCTATATTTCTTTATTTAGTTTGTGTTTTTGATTTCTTTACATTTTCTATATATCTGTCAATCTGTCATTATCATCGTGACCATTATCAAGCTGCGAAGTTAAGTAATTATACACACGGGAACTTACAAGATAGGTGATATCTTTTTTCGGGAATTGATAATAAAAACATCCATATCAAAGGTTCTCATACAATCAACGAATCTCAATCCGGTAGTTGACGATTGTGGGGCTAAGGGTCCCGTATCATATTTACACCTCAACACAATAACAACTATTTTAGGTATGCATAGCTGAACTTACATCGCTATAAACAGTTTTTGCTTAGGATCTTTCACAATTAGCTATTCATTAGAAAGCGTCAACCACATCTGTCACCAAAACTGTCAAGATAGGTTTCTTCAGTTTGTAAGCTGGTCTTGCTGTGTATGTATCGTGCTTACAGGGCGCGGGAATGGAGCTAGCTGACCGATAATTTGAAAATTTACTCCTTAGTGTCTAGAAAAATACGCTTTTCCTTGTTATTTGGAAATCCAGTTCACATAGTTTTTTCGTGGGGTAATCTATTTACAGTGTAAGTTAACGCTAAATCGGCCATTTAGTTTGTGCTTAACCGTGTTTTTTAATCTTTAAAAAAAAATACACTTTGTTTTGGTGATCACTATCCAACAAAATGCGAGAGAAGTAACTAATTCATAATCATCCTTTTTTTCCAATTTTTCCAATCGATCACCCCCAGCATGGCACGCTACCAAAAGATGTTGATCACATGACGGTTTCTATTGATTGACTAACCATACGTGTTTAAATATATTCTTTAAACTGGAATATAAAATTCATTTTTTAATTGAATAGAATTGTATATGTGAATTTGAATTGTATGCAGATTAATAACTTAATAAGTACGGCTCCCCTTTATAACGAGATTCGTTTTAGCAGGATTCGTGTTGCGAAGTGGGTGGATGATAGACCCCAAAATATCAATTAAGCTCTAAAATAGTTAAATCTCACTAAAAGATAACTACATCTAATCCCCAAACTGCTAAATCTGACCACAGCTTGGTTACAGCGCAGTTGGCTCTCTTGGACTCAAACCCTGCGTATTATGGTGGATGTCTGTATTAATGTGTTTATATTTTGATAAGCGATTCTTTTTTTTTATCAAGGCCGAGTAATGGTTTTTTATTTTTCTGAGTTCTTCATTAGAAGTAACGATCTCTGATATGAGTGTCCTTTGATAGCTGCCGCTTTTATAAACACTTTTATTTTCAGCCGATGTTTTGTACAACTTTCTGTTTTTCTTACGTTGTGACCTAGAAAAAGTATTCAGTATATCTATACCCGGTTGGGATATATAAATATACATAAACAAATGTGATTATGACATAGACACTACGTACATTGAGAGTTAGGTTACCGCTCATCGAATATGTTTGCCTGTGTCCGAACACCATCTCGCAACCTGTTTCACTCTAAGATTTTTGTGTCTTACTTACGTATTTTGTCATCTTATACATACCTTTTCCACAGAGAAAGTAAGTACAAGAATGTTTTGAATAGCGTGAGTTTTGATGTAGTGCGGTCAAGGTATTGGTGTAAAAAATTACGTACCGAACTGTAAACAAGAACACATTAAATCATGATTAGACATTAGAACATCTGAATATGTTTTCATAAGGAGATCATCATCAGTCTTTTAACGTCCATCCTTGGACATAGACCTTCTCCAGGATTCGCCACAATTCTCTATCATGGGCGTTGTGGAGCCAGTATTTTCTAAATTTGTCCGGTTCATCTCTCCATCTTGTATTTTGTCGGCCTCGGTTTCGCATGTGATCTCTGGGGATCCATGTTGTGAGTCGTGATGTCGATCGATTGTCTCTCATTCTAACAACATGACCAGCCCCTTGCCATAGTTATATTTGATAGGCATAGCTCAGCACAACACAGGACTAAATAGGGGGCAAACGAACAGGAGAAGACGCCAAGTGTGATGCCAATCTTTGAAGCTGGAAATGCTCGCTGTTCGCCTAGGAAATTAGAATTCAAAATACTGGCTTTTATCCGTGATCCAATACCGATGTAAGTGTTTCTGGCAGGTCTCAAGCAATTTACCTCACTAGGCCACAAATAAAGGGCGCCCGATAAGGATTGAACTTATGACTATGATTGTGGCCTGCGGACGAACATGCTACACACTGTTCTACACAAAGGAGCTCTTATGCTAATACTTCACTTGCCTCAATATGGCACAATGCAACATGAACGGAGCACTCAGCGAGAATCGAACTCAAAACACCGAGAAACAGTCTGCAAGACTAGCTTGTTTAGCATTACTACGGAAGACATCCAAATTCAAAGGATATGAATGGCTGCGCATGATAAGTGCCCAACGAATGATTTTTTAAAAAGTCGATGTACTCGTTATTCTTAGAGCTACAATAACGAAAATATCGACCTTTTGAAAATGGTACGTTGGACATTTATCATGTGCAGCCACTCATGAATGCTCAGTTTAATCAGGTACCTACGGTGGATCGGATTGAATAAGCTGGCGAATGATTTGCATGAAAAACTTAAAATCGTAAAAGGAAATTTACGAATTTCCTACGATATCTGGACACTTATTGCAATGCAAGGAATAACTCCAAGATCAACATTGATCGGAGAGAAGACTTCAGTGAAGGATATCATACAAATGATTAAAAAATAAAAAACAAAAATAGAGATGGGATGGACACTTATCAAGAGATGTCAAGAGATGGAGCAAAAATCTAACCGATTGGTGCCCCTGATACAATAACTGAAACAGGTAAAGACCAGTTACAAGTTGGGGGAATGAGATGAGAGAAAGGTTTGCCTGTAAAACATGGCAGGCAATAGCGTAATCACATTCGTCATGGGAGAGAGCATAGTCCGGCAGTGGACGATGAAGAATGGATTTGAGAGAATCTAGGATGATATGAATGATTTTTTTAGCATTGTTGTCTTAGTTTCAGCATCCAGCATTGCCGGATCTGGAGACCCCTGTTGGAAATTTACGTTAGAAGATCTCACAAAACTTGAAAGCTCGCATGCCTTATAGCCTTTGTGAAGGCCCTGCGGATGGTGAGACCCGAAAGCGTAGCTTATTTGACTTATTAGTATATGCATCACCGACAACCAGTTTCTTATGGGATTTGAGCGTGTTTTGCTAAATAACATCTGATATCATTTTTTCAGTGGAAAAAATCCTATAACTAAATGCTAAAATAGAGTGTATTACCATTCGAACAAACGTGTTGATTCTATTTAACTTTACATGACGTCAAATTAGTATCGAGGCTCATTTCGTACACACTTAGAATTAAATTCCGTATCAATAAATAAATTGACATCATTCGTCATTTTTGATTCAGGCCTTTGTTTCTGAAAAGACATTTACATCATTTACACAGGGGCCTAGCTGCAGATTTAGGAGACCGGGGGGCCTTGGCTCCTTCCGGAACCACCCCCATCGTTTAGTGGAATTTGTAATCGTATAATGTCAGAAGAAATGAAGTGGGCGAATTACTATTCATAAAGCTTTTGGGGGAGCCCCTCTTTTTTAGGGACCGGGTGGTGGTGATTTGAACTCGTCCCCCAGCTCTGTCCCTCCGTCCCTGCATCTACACAGCATTTTCCTTTTCATATGATTTATTTTCATTCGCGGGTTTCCCTCTGACCTGATAGTTGCATTTTTCGTGGATGTCGTATTGGGATTCGTTCTTTCGATTCTTTTCTCTTCTTTCTATCCTTATAAATGTAACACGTGCGTTCAGAGCTATGACTGACGGGCAAGTGATAGAAGCTGTCGATATTCTCACTACGCACATGTCATTCTATCTATTGTGTTTTACTCTCTCTGTCTCTCCTCACTGTCCCTCTCACTCTCTCAAGCTATCCGTCTACTTTGAGACATCTGTCAATTTGTTTATCTTTCTATCTATCAATTTAATTTTGTATCGAATTCCCGTCCAAGTAACAGCAACGACCGGAATAATCTCCATTAAATTTACTGGAATATTCTCTTCTGTTTCGGTCACATTTAACCAAGCCAATTCATGAAATTAGCATTTCCCAACCGTGATTTGAAATCACGAACATGGAATTGTAAGGCAGCTCTCTTACCAACTGAGCTAAACTGACAAGTCTTATGCCAACTGATGTATATATGAAATATACCATACAAAAGATGCAGGTATCTTCTTCAGATGGAATAGAAGTAGAAGTTTGATGATCTTGGGGAAGACAAGCTTGTTCTTATTCTCTTTCTATAAACCATTGATTTTCTTTTTACCATCACTCATTTCAAATTCATGCATTCTTCTTATATTGCCCTATTTTTTAATATCATTAATTCATCAGAAACTGTCAACAAACATTGTCAACATACGTTTTTTTTTCAGTTTTTCAGGTTAATCTGGCTTGCTATATATGTATGTATGTATGTATGTACGTACGTATGTATGTATGTATGTATGTATGCATGTATGTATGTATGTATGTATGTATGTATGTATGTATGTATGTATGTATGTATGTATGACGCAGCACGAATGAAACGAGGGCTGAAAATTGAAATATTTACTCATTATTTTGTATAGTAAAAACTTTAAGAAAATCACCCCAATACTTTTTAGGGGGGGTTCAGTTTGCTATGTAAATTTGTGCTAAATCGGTTGCTTAGTTTGTGTCCGCTTGATTTTTGAAAATTCCGGGTTTTTTTTTTAGAGATCATAGCCCAATAAAAGATTTTTCATTAATCATCTTCTCTATTTTTTTAAATTGATCATTCGTAACACGGCATACAGCTGAAAAACGTTGGTTGCGTGACGATTTTCATCAAATGACTAACCGGACCTCTTTTCTTTCTTTTTTTGTCGACTTTCATAGCTGCATTACGCAGTGGGGGTTGTTAATAACTCCCTTTGAAACCAGTCACGGCCAGTGTTGCCAATTTGACACGTTTCTTGTTTTGGCAGCGTAAAGATTTAGCATTTTGCACAAGTTTTAGCCATGTTTAACGTTATTATTTATATTTTAGCTATTTTACGGCCATTTTAGCCATTAAAAGGCTAACAAATTTAGGGCGTGTTTTGGCATTTTTCGACGCTTTTTCAAGGTCGATTTAGCGTGAGAATTTTTTTTATGAGGAGGTAACCCTGATCGCAGGTAATGTATCAGAAGAGACGACTCTCATGATGAATAAATCAACTGCTCACCCATGCTGCTGATTCTTTGAATCAGTCTCCCACATCCTGTTTATAGGACAATCATTTTACATGAAAACTAAACTTAACAGGCCTAGTTAGTTACTCAATAGAAACAAGCATGTTAGGCAGGATGAAAGTTCGAATTTTCTGGAAAACAAGGGTCATTGCTTCCGGACACAAACTGAGGGAACAATTTAATATAAATGTAAATCCCCACCCCAACTTAAACTTGTCCATCGGGCGATATTTAAAGAAAAAAAATAACAATTTTTTTTTTTTAGATACGGAGTAAATTTTAAATATCGTGCCCTCTCGCTCCAAGGGTTCAGCCTGCATGCATGATGCACACATTCATAGCCAGCCAGACCAGCTTGAAAACTGAATAAAGAAACTTCTGGTGACTTAAGCCAACTATTTTGATATATGCAACTTTCGAAAAAAAAAAAGAAAAAAAGAAAGAAAACAATAACAAAAAAAAACTTCGGATGTAAAAATATAAGAAGCTCTGCAACAAAATTATTTTCTGATCTTTCCTAGAAATTTTTAGAACTATCTTTTAGTAATAACCTTGTTCAAATTGTACAGATGTAGAAATGGAATTAACAATATATTGGAGAATTCAGAAACGTATGGCACCAACGAACGGCCAAGGAGACCACGTATATTAAATGCTGCGGGCTGTCGTCACCTTCGAGAGGCCTGTAAAAGGTGACCTGCTCTAGTCGCTACGAAATAAAACTTGATCTCAATATCATCACAATAAGAGTTCAGCTATTCTCTCAATGTATCGGGCAACCTTCTATTTCGGCCCAGAGAGGCGTCTCCCGCTGAAACTAACGCTCATGAGACAAAGTTCATTGTGTGGACTGAGGAAATAGTGACTCGGATTAAGGAACAAAAGAAGAAATTAGAGTTCAAAATTATCAATTTAATCCCTGTGGAATGCAATGTTACTGGTACAGTATTGAGGAGGGGTGAAGAAGCAATGCTAAGGTCACCATGAAATGGTTCGATCTCAAGGGCATCCCAGTTACGAACTGGCCTGCTAACCTTCAAAATTGCAATCACATTGAGAATTCTGGAAGGAACATTTTCAAGTCGAGTCTATGGGTAAATAAAGCAGTTTTAAAAGAAAAGGCTTAATCTCTTGCATAAAGCGTTGTTTGTGATGTAATTCTGGTGTATAATGCTCATTCATGATTTTTCAAGATTTGCATTTACTTGAGCATTGAGAGCACGTGGCGACAAATTGAATTTACAATCGGATTTCCCATCTATTTTACATATAAAACGATAACGTTACCCTCTTTGAACAATATTTGCAATTGACAGACTATGATTTTTTTTTTTAACCATTTCATCTGGTTGTATAATCTTGAGCATTTCCAAATTCATGAACATTTCAATTCTATGTTTGTCACCTTATTTTCCAGCAATGCAACTTTTGAAATATCAATTGCAAAATATGTGATCAATTAACGGCCAATATCATGTGACCACTTTGTTCTTTGTCTTGAAGTTGAATCTGGACACGTATAAGTTCAAGAAATTAATTTTAACTCTTGTTTATGGGGATAGATTTCCATCTATTCAAAATCTACTTTTATCTACTTATTTTTCCTATCATATATATATATATATATATATATATATATATATATATATATATATATATATATATATATATATATATATATATATATATATAGTTTTATATTCATAATGTTTCTGATTGGCGCACTAACCTTTCATTAATAGCATCGGAAGCTTCAAAAAATGTTTCAAAGTTGATAGTTCATGATCTTTCCACCATCGTCGGTTATTATCAAGAACATATAATAATGGTATTTTTAAAAAAATAATATTAATTACTCATTAATTACCATTATTGCATTTCAAGTATGGAGGCTTATTTTGCGTATGTCTAAGGATTTCATTATTGTGGAAAACCCTCACAAACTCTTCGTCTGTGAGTTCAAGTCATTCGGGGTGTATTACTTACACTCAATTTTTACTCAGTTGATAAACGCACACTCATACTGATATGTGAAGTATCAGTAAATAGACAATTTATATCAGGATGTAATAATTATAGACATTTTTGTTGGATCTTATTTTGCTCGGTGCAAAGTTACTCAGTAGCAAGTTAAGCAGTCCCAGATCGTGTAAATAATTATCAAAAAAAAAAAAGTCATGAGGGGATCGAATCTGCGTCCACCGGGAAGCTGCCTATACGCGGCTCTGCTCTTAGCTGAGCAAAGGATATCAGTCTAATCACTGCTATCCACAACAGACCGGTTTAATTACATGAACATGACAGTGACACGCACAAACTCACTCATGCTTCAATGACTTGGGAATACTTTTTTTTGTTTTTTTTTTAACCCCCCTTCCCCCAATTTTACATTGGAGGGCTCATTTTACCATGAAAGTTTGACTAATTGATCCCTTCTTTTTATTTTCTCTAATCATAAATTTATATATCAAATCATGCTGGTTATATTTTAATTTATGTGTCTTAATTCTATGACCAACACTATTTAAATTACGAGGTAAAAAAGCAGCATATATAAATGTTAATTGTTCATAATTTCCCAGGGAATGCTAGTTTCCTTATCAATTCACACGATTAGGAACCCTCAATTTGCTGCTGTGTAAAATCGGTGCCGAGCAAAATGAGTTCCTTCAAAAACGTCTTCCTAATTATCATATCTATTTGTATATACATCATAATCTGCCAATTTCTCGATAACCACTCACTGGGGACATTGACTTAAGGCTATTACATTATGATATTAATCAAAACTTGAAAATGGTGCTTGTTTTTCCCATAGAGCAATATTCTGTTTTACCAATTAATATTTTACAAACTTTAACACCTTAACCTTTTAAGCTACACCTGAGAAATTCCCGATAGAACATTATTTTCGTGATTTTCAACATTTCTTCCCCTTTTTTTCGTTACACGACAATTGAGTTAATTCATTTTTCATCACAACTAATACTCTTTTTGTATCTGTTTCGCTAATCAATACAAAACACGTTCAAATTCCTTTTCTCGTCTCCTTCCACCTTCCACGCTTCGTTTTGTGTCTGTGTGTTCACTTCTTGTATTTCCTTTTCAGAGCGATCTACTTTCAATGTCGTACATTCCATCAAACGAACTATGGTTTTTTTTTCTTTCTCGGGTCTGACGTGCAGCGAGTATGAAATTCCTTTTTCATCAACACATTCGTCTTTTCTTTTTTGTTCTCGCGACACACGTCTCGGCTATTATGGCGTTCCCCTAAGTCTCTTTGAAAGGTTATGCCCTCTACCTCTTCACTATTTTATCGAAGTAGAGATCTGGCTGACAAGCTAGCACCTGCCTGAGCCCAATAGCGTGCCGGTCTCACAGGACGTTAATGACAAATTCATTCCCCACCCTCAAAAGATAAGTCTTACTATTTGCTGTTTTACTTAAACAAATATCTATCGTCTTGATATCTATAAATCCTAATGTTCAAATTTGTCCAATTCTTTTAATGCCCTTCTACGTATATATCTATCTGTCAGTGATCATATCTCTGTTCATATCAATTTTCATGTCAATATATCAATCAGTCTATCTATCAATCTATGTTCACATCTATCTATGACTATGCCTATCCAAGCCATGGCATGCTTTTTGTGTTCAGCTCCCTCCCCTCCCCAGTCAGTAGCAAAGTGTAAGTCCAAGTATAATGCTGATTTTCAAGGCTAGCATATTCACTTATTTTGATCGATACAATTTTTTTTACCCCTATAATTGTCAGTGCATGTATAAAATCGGTAAAAACTGCATAAATGCTATTTACCTCTCCAAATCCACAAGTGTCTCTTCTGTGGTACGTGAATGGTGAACACAAGTCGTTGCTAGTAAGTTCGATCTTTACTAACTGCAATGTAGTTATGTCTTCGACCAAAATAAACAGCAGACGTTCACTAATCCGGCATCATTTCGACCTGAGGAGTGCCGGATCAGTGAAAATGCTTGCTCACAGAAAGGTTACTTCTAAACAATTGCTGACCAGCGGTCAATGAGGCAAGGAGGGAGTGATTGAATTATGAAAACGGATCAATGCTCCTACCCTCCATCGAATCTATATTTCCACTTCACAGAATATCTTTGAATTATCGCGTAAATTAGGACAAATCAGATAAGGGAACAGAAATACCAAGTCTGATTTAGATGTAATTAAACTAAATTATTAATGAAAGACTAATGCATGTTCTTTCACCATATCCCCAGACTGTCTAATGCCTTCACTCACACAAAGCTTAAAACGATTTATCAGCACTTTATTCAGTTCCTAACTTCCTTCGCCTTCATATTTTTTTCTTTCTCGCACACATCTGTTCCTAGGAGTCACTATCAGCAAACAAATACAAGAGTTTCTCTTTTACATCGTACACAGTTGGAGAGCCGATGTTGTAACACTCACCACTGTCCAGTTTCTCCATGAGGTCAACCATATATTTAATCGATAATATACGGTACTTTCACTTCACAGTACGGGATGCACTTCCTTTATTCACTGAAGCCAATACTAGGGTTAGATAAGAGCAAATGGTATTAATAAATGCAGGAGAACAAGCAGGAATCGATTGTCTGTGTTTATAAGGGCATGTTAGCAGGTTAACAGATCTAGTGTAACTAAAACAATGCGTAGCAGGATAATACGGCGCCTGGGGAAATTTGAAATTACAATGGCCGGGAAGTTTGAAATCAGTGTCGAATTAGTGAAAGAATCACATTACAGGGAGCCTGATTTGTGAAAGTCTACGGTATATATTTATAGTTGTTGCTACCTCTGCCGATAGAGTTGGAGAGGTATTCGTATTTGGTCAGGTCTTGCCGCATTTCCATCTGTCTGCACACACGATATCTCCGAAAGTACCCAATGGATTTCTATGAAAGTTATTGGAAAGGTGGATATTGGGGCAAAGAAGAAGAGATTGTATTAGGGGTGTGAATCAATGCATCTACTCTCAGCTGAATTTATGTATCCACATCACCAAAATTTCATGAGTGTCCCCCCGATATCTCCAAAATTTCTGATTCCCTCAATCTGGCCATAACCTTCTATCACTAAGCTACGGCTCTCTCCGAAGATTCATCATGTAGCCATTTTGAGATAGACCATTTTAAGTGGCTAACTGTGGTTAAATCTTTACCGTTGTTCAAATTAGATAGCTTCTAAAAAATCCTCACATGCGTATTATAAATGTGGCCGTTAGATTACTGGGAAGATCAAATCTACAGTTAGTTGGCAATTTAGCCAAAATCTAGCATTCTAGCTATATAAATTGCTACATGATGCGTCTCTGCAAAAATAGCTCTGGGCTAGCTTTGTGGCTGGAACGGTTGTGGGTTTGTTACAAGTGACCTCAGTGATATCTCAACTTGACTGCTTCTTTCTTTCTCATTGTTCCTTCTCCTGCTTTTTTTTCTCTTGCTCTGCTCCCCCTTTCTTTGTTACCCCAACTTTTACCCGCTTCGCTCCTCCTCGTTTATCACCTTATTTATCCCCGCAGCCAGTCGCGCTTGCCTTCTCTGAAAGCTTCTTTTTTTTTTTTCGCTTGTCAACTACATACAACACCTCAACCAATTCGTTTCATTTCAAGTCGTTGTACAGAAAATACACAGATAAAGCATTAACAAACTCTTCAAACGAGACGAAAAAAAAAAAAAAATCCGATATGTCATTACCTCGTTTCGCCATCTAAGTTCGTTACTTGTTGAAGACCAAAGAGAAGTTCGGGTCTTTGTCATTTGCTTCGAGATTTACGATGAAAATCTGCACAAAAGTGTACTGCTATCGTTTTCTCCTCTTTGGTATGTCTTTCCGTCTCATCGTTTTCTTGGATGTGTCCACATATCTCTATACGACGCTTTTCGGTCGAACTGTCGGTTGGTCTCACTTGAGCTTAACAACAGAAATAGAAAGGAAGAGGTATGATTATTATTTAAAAAAAGCAATGTCATTAAAATATGTGACATCATTAAAATATTTAATCCGTCTTTTTTTTCATCAGTAGCTTATGATGTCATAATATAATTTCCACGCATTTTTGTATGGAAAAACAGAAAAAAAAAAAAATCCCCCCATCAAAAAAAAAAAAAAGTCGGAAAAAGTCGTTTATGATATTTATAGGAAATAGTTGCTGAATATTTGCATATCAAAATATTTCATGAGCATGCAAATCAATTGACTGGAACAAATAATACCAGCTTTTCTTCCTCTACCTACAACTACTACCACGAACGGTGGATGTATCGTTGAACTTGTGGTTCTTTTAATTCGTTTTCACTTTCTTTTAATTCTTCACGATAATTATCGTAAAGTTTCTACCTTTCTACTTTTTTTCTCTTCCCATTTTCTTCTTCCTTATTTTCTCCTCTCTCATACACTCTCTTCTTTTCTTTTCCTTCAGGATATTTTTTATTCTCTACGCCCTTTTCCTCTCTTTTATAGACATTGGTCTTTGCTGAGAAACGATGTTCAAGAGAGAAAATCAGGGCGAAGGACATCGTACAACTAATCAAGCAACAAAAATGGAGATGGGCCGGGCATATAGCGAGAAGAGGAGACAATTGATTGAACGAAAGGCTGACAGATAGAAAAAAGTTTGCCGATAGGATAAGGAGGAGTTTAGCGAAACTACAGAAAGAGATGGCAAAGGCCTCTGTTCAACAATTATATATATATATATATATATATATATATATATATATATATATATATATATATATATATATATATATATATATATATATATATATATATACACATGCATAATCATATATAATGTATATCGTAGAATTAGTTACTAATGACTGACAAGTCATTTGCATAGCATTTTAATAGGTATATGGTTTTGAGAGAGGTCTCCAGCGTTCAGAGTCTTCCGGACGATTGAATTCATTCTTGTTTGTGTTGTAAACACGTTTCGACCGATCCATTGCACAGCCTTCTTCAAGAGGTGCAACGTATGGAAATCCTGGCCTAACAAACACTCCTGGATCCTATATTATTAGTGTTGCTACTCTAGTAAAAATGTATTTCCATTTGCTACCATTACATTTCCATCGTAAATCTGAAGGAGGCCATGGAATGAATCGACCGGACGTCGCACGAACAACAGACATGAAGGAAATCATTCTTCCAAAGAAGAAGTTGGCCTGTATTGAAAAGTACCGATAGCTTTGCCGAGCACTCGGAGACCGAACATTCAAGCCATCAAAGACATTTTGCTTTGAAAAGAATGGCATTTCACGGTATTCGATGTTAAGTGTAATAATGCCCAAGGCGTATGAAGTTCCATTTTGGCATTCAACGCACTGCCAAAGGTGCTATTCTTGAAAAGGGTCAAAATTAGTCATGGAAATACTTCAAAGAACTTGAAGACCAAACAACAGAGACCACATTCATTGCGACTCTGACAACATCCATTAAAGGTTGCGATAACTACACGTATGTGAAAGCGTCAACCAAAACTATCAACATAGGTTTCTTCAGTTTTGGATTTGATCCGGTTGGCTGGCTAGCTGGCTATATATATATATTTATATATAATGTGTACTGTAGAGAGTGAGACAGACTCGGGAGTAAAGTGTTTAGAGGTAAGGTTTATTAATCCTCAGATGTAAATTGTCCAGACATGTTTGGGGATTCTTCCCATCTTCAGTGGTGTGTGCTATGTGAGTATGTGTTAAAAGTTCCCATATATATATATATATATATATATATATATATATATATCACGCATGCACCAAAATTTGAAAAGCTACTCCTGAATATGTTTATAAAAACGTCTACCTTTTTTTTTTTTCAAATCCACTGGTTTTTAGTGGGGGTTCAATTAGCTCTGTAAATTTATGCTAAACTGATCCTAAGTTTGTGTCGTTTTTTTTTTTTTTTTAATACAAATTTTCTTTAGTGGCCCTTGCCCAGTAAAAGGCCAAATGAGTTTCTTATTCATTGATCACCCCTTTTCTCAAATTTCTATTCGATTACCCCAAACGTGGTATGCGCCCAAAAGACGTTGGTTGCATGAGGGTTTCTAAAGAGCGACTAACCAGAACTGTTTGGTTTCTGCTTGTTTCTTTATTAGCTACCTTAAACGGCCTTGCCTGGTTAACAGTAAGACTTCATCGGCAATCGTCTGTGTGATCAGAGTGAGAACAAGTAATATGACGGAAATCGTAAGAAAAAGTGAGGATATTAGAAGTGACAGCCTTCCGAATCCTTCGATATCAAAACATTTGCATAAGTAAAACGAGAATTGTTCAGTCTTCATCCTTTTTGCTTTTCTCCTGTCAATCGACATCTATTCTTGTTTTCCTGCCAAAGATGATGAATAGAGGTATTTGTTCGTCTCTTGGTCTATCCACACAATATCTTCGAGAGTACTAAATGGATTTCAATGAAATTTTGTTGAGTGGTGTGAATTAGGATAATAAAGAGGCGGTCACATTTTGGGGCGTATCAACGGATTCTATTTAGATTGAGAAAGATTTTTCCTTTTCTTTTTTTTTTTTTCAATTACATTTATATATACGCTCATGACTGTCCACACTATATATCCGAAAATTAACAATGTATTTCAATGACGTTTTCTTGAAGGGTGGATACTAAGCTGCCGAAAGAACTATCAAAGTTTTGAGTAGATCTATGCTCAATTACTTCCTGGTAGGTATACGTCCAAACCACATTAAAACCACCATATTTCATTTCATGGTGCTTGCAGAGATATGCACTCCCTGGGTGCTTCTACTTTCTTTCAGAATGACATTATAATCCGCGTACTTCAGTGCGTGATTTCTGCAGTTCATCTCATTGTTATTTCTTCCGCAATAATACTCTTCTTTTATATTACAGCCTTTCGAGAATTTGTTTTTCCTGTTTATATCTTCTATTGCCACTCATTTTTTCGACTCAAATATTTTAATGCTTCAAGTTCTTCCTTTGTAGTGTTATCTTTTTTTTTTTCCTTCTTTGCTTTTTGTTCCCGGCGGAAAAGACATTCGCTATTGGCGTCCGTCGTCGTTGTCTCCTTTTTAACTGCGATGAAAGTTAACATTTCTTAGAACGGAGAAATGCCATGTTAGGACCAATTTTCAAATCGGTTAACAGCGTTTGTAAGGAATTAGGAGAGAGTGGTTACAGATAGACAAACAGTGTTCTTCTTAAAAAAAAAGAAAAAAGAAAAAAGGTCCATAGCGTTGGTAAAGATAGAATAATCCAATACAGGGAGATTCGGAATAGTTAATAGAGATTAACTTGAAAACCCAATTGGAAACAAGGTTTCATAAGAGACACGAATGTAGACAAATGCTGTCATAAATGTATTAACGACGTCACAGTGTTTTTAACGTAGTCAGTTTTTTTTTCTTAATCTTTTGTATAACTTCATTATCTCTTAATATATTCCGATGAAATTTTGTACGTAGGCTTATGAAGAGATTGTGATGAGTCGGCCTATCAAATCATTTTAGATTTTACAAGCACGAAAAAACAAAAACATATTAACCAACAACAAAAAAACAAAAACAAAACAAAACAAAAAAATAAAACAGCTCGGAGTGAACAGTTTTGATAAAGAACTAACTGTCAGTATTTTTTTTTTCTTTCGGGTGGATTGTATGATTTTAAGATTCTTCACAATTTTACTTGTATTATTTATGTTACACTTAACGTTTAATTCTTCATATTGGTTTTCCTTCCTTTTTTTTTTCTTACTTTCTTCTAAGTGCCTTTTCTTCCGGTCTTTTTTCTTGCTAACTTTCTCTTAAGTACCTTTTCTTCCGGCCTTTCCTTCTTTCTTTAATATTCTGCTTCCTAAAGTTTATCCATTTGATCTTGATAGAGCTGAATACAAAGACGAAAACTATTTTGCGTACTTTTTTTTTCTATTAGGAATTGCCAACCAAAATTGTCACCCTAACTGTCAACATAGGTTTCTTCAGTTTTCAAGTCGGTCTCACTCCGCATGTTTGAATTATGCATACATGCTGCACCGAAGGTGCTACAAGGCTGAAAGCTAAAACATTTATTCCTTATATCTAAAAAAGCATTTTATTTTTTGAAAATACTCCTATCGACACGTCGTCAGAAGACTTTGGTTGGGTGGTCTCGATTGAGCGACTATCCGGATGTCTTCCTTTTGATTGACCTCTCTTTCCACCTTTCCCTCGTTCTTTTATATTCTGTCTTCGAGTTTATCTCTTTTCTCTTCATAGTTTTCGTATTCATCTCGTATTTCATCTTTCATTTCTGTCGCTCTTTCTATTTGCTTCTTCTCTTTCCTCGCCCTGTCTCGTTTTTCTTCTGTTTCAGTTACCGTAATCTACTGCTTATAAGACGCACCACAGTTTTTTTTTCAGAGATTTCTTTAAAAAAAAAATAAATAAAAGAAACACCCCTGATCTTGATAGCCATCTACACTATTCTATTTTGCTTTTATCTATTTAAATCTCTATTAACCCTCGCAGTGGCTGGCTGTTCACATTACTAATGTTAGCAAGCAACTGATAAAACGTTCGCTTCTCGAGACAGAACTCAGGGGGGAAAAAGAGCGTCTTATATCCCGTAAAATACGGTACTGCTTATTTATTTAAATAAATTACCATTTTCCTTCGCTCCTTCTTTTCTTTTCTTTTGGTTAACTTTTTATTCTTTCTCTAATTCCCGCCCACAGAGAGAGAACACCCCCGACCAGCTCTCCACAGCATCCCCGCCCATTCTATTTATCAAGAAATTTTCCCAAAGCCATTTGACAACCACTTGTTGTGAAGGGGAGGGCCTGCAATGAATTAAGGTTGAGTAGCTTTAGCGAGTCGGGGGTGGGGACGACTGGTGGTGGTGTAGCGACGAGTAAAGAAACGTAGGGCAGATTGACAAGTTATCAGCATCCCGTAGACAAAAGACGAATTTTTCTCTCACACCGTAAACATTTTAACAAACACATTGGGGGCGAAATACTTCATGGCACGTAAGCATTTATAAAATACTTAGCCGGTGTGCTCAACTCCTCTCAGTCTTTCATTTCGGTATGTCGATTTGCTATTTTAGACCCTCATTAGAAAGCGTCAACAAAAACCCTCATCAGAACTGTCGGTATAGGTTTCCTCAATTTTTGAGTTAGTCTGGCTGGGTAGCTACTTGGATATGTATCTATCACACAAACAGGCGGCACTGATGGAGCTAGATAGCTAAAAATTTAAATATTTACTTCCCACGTCTAGAAAAAAACCCCCAAAAAACTGTTGTCTTGTTTAACCTCTAATAGGTTTTTGGCAGGAATTTAAATTTGAAATGTAATTTCATGCTCAACTGGTCTGTATAGTCTGTATTTGAGAGCATTCACGCATTTTTCGAAAAAACTTTTCAGTGATCACTAGCCCAACGAAAGAAGTAACTTGTTCCTTTCTTTTTTACCCCTAATTTTTTTCTTTTAATTGTTTCGTCGAATATTTTTCTTTTGCAATTTTCTATTAGTTAATATATATATATATATATATATATATATATATATATATATATATATATATATATATATATATATATATATATATATATATATATATATATGTCATCATCATCAGTCTTCGAGCGTCCGTCGTTGAATAGTGACCTTCCCCAGGATTCACCACACTTCTCCATCGTGGGCGTTGAGGAGCCAGTACTTTCTGAATTTATCTAACTCGTCTCCCCATCTAATATTCTGCCGGACTCGGTTGTGCATGTGATCTCGGGGGATCCATGTCATGAGTTGTGATGTCCATCAGTTGTCCGCCATTCCTGCAACATGGCCAGCCCACTGCCATTTGAGATTTTTTAATGGATTATATGATGTTCCTGACTCCTGTCTTTTTCCGGATGTACAATACTGCCTGTGTGGTCTCTCCATGTGAGGTCCAGCATAATTCTTTCATGTGCACGTTGCATGGTTCTCAATTTGCAGATCTGTCTCTCTGATTAGATTCCATGTTTCAGCTCCCAATAGTCACAGCTTTAAATACTAAACATTAATTATTTTCAAAAAACTTTTTGTCTCTCTTCAGTCACTTATTCACCGACATCTCTTAATGTGATTTATGTAATTCTCTTCAATGTTTTTTTTTTTGTTTCACGTGTACTTTGTTATTTTGATACGATGTATAATTTTTTTTCTTGTTGAGATCATAAGTTGTTTACCATATAACTTTTTCGGAAATTTCAAAAACAAAACAGTGATATTAACATGGCACCCAAGTAGTGTTGATCAAACACCACGTCCCTTTCAGCTTTTTTTAAATATAACTTATGTCATAGATACAGTTCGTAATTTCATATTTTGTGTATTTTATACGTATATCATTTTATACTTATATTTACTTTATATATATACTTATATTTACTTTTTTGAAGAAAGGATCACTTACGTGGCTTACTCCAAAAACGTGTTTAACTATGAGGAAACAGTAAGTAAAACAACAGATGTAGCTCGCTGCTCACTTCTATTGAGCGTTCACTCATGTGAATATTAGATCTGTTGTGTCAGTTTTGATCTCAAACTGCATGCAACCAACTTATGATATCATCTTAAAGAATACTTATTTCACAGAAAAAGTTCCTTGAGTTGATTATGTACCAACATATTCAACTGAAAAATCTGACAATTTTTTCCACTAAACTTTAATGAATTTTTCCACATCATATACGATCAAGCTTCCATTAACTTTTTCTTTACTTTTAAATATCAAATGTATAAATGAATAATGAACAAAGTGATTTTTTTCTGCTGATGAAATATTTACATATACCCTCCATTTGGAACAATGAAACCTTCCACTAAATGAATTCGATAGATTCATTTTCTAATTAAAAAAATATGCTCAAAAATTCAAATCCAAAAATTTTCACGTAGATTTACAAGTTAGGGGCTGTCAACGAAAACTATCTCTTGTCAACAGGAGTTTCTTCAGTTTTTAAGTTGCTTTAGCTGACTGACCGGCTATCTATGTGTGTGTGTATGTGTGTATTACGCATGCAGGGCGCACCAGGCCTGGAGATCTAGACATATACTGCATTATGTCTAGAAAAAAAAAATTCTGTTTTTTTTTTTGTAAGATTCCCCCTAAATAGGTCTTTGGGGATACATTTGATTTACAGTGAAAGTTTACACTAAATTGATTCCTTACTTTTTGTCCGGCAGCACCCCGAGTCCCTTTTCCAAATTGTTTTAAATTGATCACTCCCAGCATTAATGTTTCCCAAAGAGCGTTGTTAACCAGACGGTTTCTATTGTGCGATTAACCAGACATGTTTTCCATATTTCTGCTTTCTTTCAATTTGTTTTTATAACTATTTCGACCTGACCACACCTTCACTCATTTCCTCTGGACTCCTTGTACTCCCCCTTCCTTCTCATCCGTCGTACCCACCATTGCTTTTCATTCCTTGCTTTCACCATCTCTTTCGGCACTCCTTTCACTAACCGCCCTTGTCCCTAGTCATTGTTAAAAACCGATTTAGTCGGTGTTGCTGGGTTTAAGTTATTCATGTGTTCTGGCATTTATATGTGTCTGGAACCTAACCAAGAGACAGATCCGCAAATTGAGAACCATGCACCGTGCACATGAAAGAATTATGCTGGGCCTCGCACGGAGAGACCACAGGGCAGCATAGTACATCCTGAAAAAAACAGAAAGTACTGGCTCTGTGACGCCCATGATAGAGAAGAGTGGCGAATCCTGGCAAAGGTCTATGTCCAACAGCGGACGTTGAAAGACTGATGATGATGATGATGATGATGTATCTGGATTTTGCCCAGACCTTAGAGTTCATGGGAGAAGCTTGAAATTCTGTACTCATACTCTCAGGAAGTATGGAAATAATCATTGAAAATTCTGCTCCAAAACAGGTTTTAGCAGAGGAGTGGGGGTCTGATAGTATATGCTAAATTGGTCACTATGTTGTTCCTGCTTGTTTTCTGAAAATTCAAAACTTTCCATTGATCACAAACCAACTGAAGGCGAGAAATATAACTTGATAACCCCTTTTCCAACTTTTTAATCGATCACCCCCAACGCAACATATATGGGTGGTGTTACTTTACAACTTTCCTCGCAACGTTAGTTCTTTTTTCGCCTTTCTTTTCTTGCTTTTTACCAGTAAATCTTGCCCCATTTCAACAAGCTTATCCCTTTTTTTCTACCTTTCTACGGTCAATCTGTTCTTTTTATTCTTGTGGCCTTTTATCTCCATCGACGTTCCGTAACTGATCATCTTTTTCAATTATGCTCTCCATTCGTTCGTTAGAATTGAAATTTATTTTCTGCACTTGAATTCATAATGTTCTCTGGAAACGCCTTGTAATAATAACCCTCTATGACGATGCAATGCACGCTTTGTCTTTCGCTGATGTGTAGAGGCTAAGAAAAGAACGATTCAGATTCCCCTGAGACTGGATAGCATCACTAGAAAGTATAGTATTTTACGGTTTATAAGACGCACCTTTTCTGAGTTCTGTCTTGACTTAATCAGTTGTTTACAATCTTAAGTATGCTACGCAAATAATGTTAACAGTCAGCCATTGTGGTAGTTAGTAATGATTTGAATAGATGGGAGCATTAGAATTACTAGATAGTGTGGATGACTATGAAGATCAGGGGAAACAGAGGGTCTTCTTTTTGATTTCTTCTAAAACATGCTAGGAAAAATAATTAGATCCATCTTATATGCCGTGAAATAGAGTAAATATTAGCCACTGCATTGTGTGTAGGATGATAAGAATACAAATCATGGTTAGCAGAATAGGGATGTTACGTAATAAACGTTGTTTGTCGCTTAAATGATAAAGTGGCGAGGACGTTAATTAGTGTCCTTCAGCGCTGGATATGTTGAAAAATCTCTGGCAAGAGAAAATACTCAATCAGTATTAAAACTTGCTTATGAATTATTTGGGAAAAGGAGATTCGCAAAAACTGTGCCTAATTTCCTACAGGCAAACGCGTTTTAGACTGTTTATCAGACTTCACGTTTCCACTAAAGGTTTGAGAACAAACCATCCGGAAACTTGTGATAATTAATGAATATTAAGGCAGTAGCCCAAAACGCATTGAGTCATCACTGAGCATAAATTATATCATATCATATTATCTATATAAAAAACTATTCTTCGTTTTCAGTAATTGCAATTCTGTGATTGACAACATTATTCCTGCGTATTCGAGACCGTTGCATATAGCATTAGAGGTGCTTTAATTTGAGCTCTCCAGTTGCAGGGGAGATTCAATGCTATAGGATTTTGAAAGCATTTTCATTTCGAACGAAATTTGTTCAATTAATGACGTATCAAACTTTTCCACTGCCTTCAAACTCTGCCAGGGTTTCGCATGGTAAGTATTAATGACTTTATAACTTAATTTAAAACGAATCATTAATTACTCCCAAATATAATCTTGCTTAGATAAATTAACCAATACGTGCATCCCTGGATACCACGTACTTCATAAGTATGAAGACACGACGAACGTTTCGTATCTGGAGAATTAAAGATTCAATAGCTTCTTAAGGCATTTATCGTGTTAAGATCAATATTCAGAGAAAGTGTTTTTCTTTTTTGAGGAGTGAGTGGGTGTTGGATTAAGGCAAATAAAAGTATAGATATCTCCTTTGCTAGTAACAACTGGGTTGAACATCGTGAAAGATTCTGATGATGTATTAATCAATGAATAATTATGGTACATTGATTTGACTCGGCTTGCAAAAAGTCGGTTTTATTGAGGCATACTTCAGGTTGAATTATATATCTATGCTTTTGGTGGCTAATCAATTGATAATTTTAAATGTTCAGAGAGTAATTACGTATTTTTGTGTTCAGGAAGTAATCACGTATCTTTAAATCACAAACATCATTTTTAAACCACTGCTAGCATTTACAGGCTCTCATTGCATCAGGGTAAACAACCAATGCATCCTCCTGAAAGTCACCTATGGAGCTGAAACATAGAATCTAACCAAGAGACTGACCGGCAGATTGAGAAGTATGGAGAGATCACAAGACAGTACAATAAAACAGGAGTCAAAGACATCATTGAATCCGTAAGAAAACTTAAATGACCATGGGATGGTCATATTGCAAGAATGGCAGACAACCGTTGGACATCACAACTCATAACATGGACCCGAAGAGATCACATGCACAACTGAGGCCGGCAGGATACAAGATGGAGAGACGAACTAGACTAATTAAAAAAGTATTGGCTCCACAACACCAACGATAAAGAGGTGTGGCAAATCTGGGGGAAAGTCTATTTCCAACGACGGACGTTAAAAGACTGCTGCTGCTGCTGATGATGATAGCATCAGGATAAGCGTGTTTTTCATTGCCAGTGTAGCGGTACAAGAAAAATAAAATGGAAAATGAATAGTATAAAAAGAGGTCTGTCATTGATTCATATAATTCATAACTAACTTATATCATGCAGGTAGTTCATTATACACTGTACAATGAAACAAGTTGTTTAACGTGACAACGTCAATTTATTCTTTTCAACGACCTATGAGGCAGGAGGAAAGGGGGAGTTTTGATAAAGCTCAGCCTAGGGGCCTGGGTGGTAGAAAATCCGTCATTGTGTCAGGGACACACGTAATTGAAGGAAGGCAATACACGTAAACCAATCACGACATTATTACGTGACATTGACCTTGGAATATATATGTATATATATATATTGTGTCATCCACAGACAGCTGTTTTTCGTTGTATTACCTCTGTGTCGCAGAACTAGGCTGTCAGTAAGGTTGAATATAAGCGATATATTTATTTAGCATATATTCCCCATCCATTAGGTTGCTCTATTCCTATGGAAAAGCAATGCATAAGCTTACAATGAACGAGTTACTTCACTTTAAGAGTGCTCAACTCTGAATAGGGGAGCGTTATTTATTGTGTCAACCACAAATAGCTATTTCGTTGTACTACAATATTTTAGTGTGGCTACTATCCATTATCCCATTCAGTACCACGAGGTAGGATTGAAACTTTCGCTTCGGACCCGGTGGCCGGTGTCTTACCTCTGCGCCGCGGAGCTGGAAGCATGCAGCTATCAACGATCTGGCTCAAATCCTTGTTTCCTGTATCTCCGCGTGGTCAGAGGGGATGAGACAAAGTGTGATTTGTCCCTTGTTCGACGGTTGGAGGAGTAGCTTGGTCCTTTGATTCTCTTCATTCTGCATTGAAGGTCTCAGTAAACTAAAATATCTAAATCATAACCAAAGCGAATAGAGTCATATTTGGTACATTCTACAAAAAGATAATTCGGTGGACTCAACATGGACCCTCTTTGAGATGTTACAGGTCTTTCTATTATGGTCGTCACGCCGCCAATACTTTCTGAACTTGTGTAGTTCGTCACATCATTGTTGTGAGTTCGGATGTCCATCGGTTGTCTGTCATTTTTGCAACATGACCAGCCGGTTGCCATTTGCGATTTCTGAATGGTCTCTATGATACCTGACACTGTTTTTTTTTTCAATCTAGAATACTGTGCCGTTTTGTGATCTCTCCATTTGATGTTGAGCAGGATTCTCTCCTGAAGGGTTCTTAGTATCAATCTTATTTTTCGTTCATACCCAAACAATCTTTAAATTACTGTACGTGAAAATGAGAAAATTAGATGATTGTGATGCAAAATAACTTCTGGTTCATTTGCATCTCATCATAATTTTTTCTTAAAGCATTCCGTATCTAATTTCCAAGTCAATTCGTTTTCTCAAATCCTCCTAGGAGTAAGAAGGAAAGCAAAAATAAAAATAGGATTAAGTGTTTGGTTCGCAGCGACCAACCTAACCTACGGTGACTCAGCCTAACATACCATCAGTACCAAATTTGGGGTCAGGAAACGCTTAAACTTTTCCTGTATATCACTAGTACCAATGTTGATTACTTCTCCGCTTATTTCGTCTCATGAGACGTTTTTATAGGAACGCTCTACCTTTGGATAGCGGAGAAAAGCTTTCTTTTTACACATTGTACATACCTATTTACCATTTGGTGCGATTTCAACTTGGGTGGTTCTTTGAAAAAGTGCTTGGTTGAATTTACTTGGATATAATATAGAAAGTTTTCATACGCAAAAATTCATCTAAATCCAGATATGTATTCAAAATAAATAAGTTGAATAATTCCTACATGGTCTAAAGATTTATAGTCAATAATTTTTATTAATTTTCATTGAGTCTTACATTCAGACCGGTAAGACAAACAAAATTAATTTGAACAACTTTATTTTGTACACGTCAACTTAAGATTTGTCAGACTGCTGTCTCGCCAACAAAGAAGATGGAAAACAGTACTATTGCATACATTAGACGACGGTTTAAAATGCCATTTCCGTAAACTGATCATTAGGGTATTACTGGAATCTGCCAGGAAATCCCAGAACGCCTGGGGAAAGCGATGCCATTCCCACGGCCTAGGTGCTCAATTCCTACGACAGGAGCATGGAGGATGCCCAATTCCCACGCCAGGCCTGAAAGATGCCCAATTCCCACGCCTGGCCTGGAAGGTGCAACAGTCGGTGCAGGTCCAGATAGGTACCTACATTCTGACTGATTTTAAAGTCAGCGGAATTAAATCACTGATGTTAGGATTCAAATTCGTTAACCCAGTCGAATAAAATAGATTTTTTTTTCTTCGTCAGTAATTTTTTGTGCTTTCAATCGGTTTGATTCCATCATAATTCCTGAGCTTTTGATTGAAAGAAAAATTCTGTATGAAAATGTAACTTATGGTAAAAGGGCCCTTATTTAACATCCATTATACAGAGGCGAGGTCTTTCGGGTTTTTTTAAAAAAAATTTTTCCAACCCGAAAGACCTCAACAGCTATAGGCCTTGATGCCTACTCAACTCTGTATACAAACTTTTCACAAAGATCATCACCAGCCGAATCACAAAAACACTTGATGAAAACCAACCACGAGAGCAAGCTGGCTTTAGAAGAAGCTACTAAACCATGGACCACCTGCATTCGATAAATCAACTGAAAGAAAAAGCTGCAGAATATTAACTACCACTTGCCGTAGCATTTATCGACTTCAAAAAAGTGTTCAACTCAGTAGAAATCCCAAAGGCCATGGAGGCCATCACTTAACAAGGTGTAGATCCAGTATGTGTCGAAGTGTTAAAACATATATACAATCACAGCAGCTCCTTTATCAGGCTACATAAAAACTCGGACCCCTTTCAGTTCCAGAAAGGAGTAAGACAAGGTGATACCAGCTCACCTGAACTCTTCACAGCCTGCCTCGAGATGATCTTTAGAAGAATAGACTGGGAGAGTAAAGGGATTAGAATAGACGGTGAGTATCTTAGCAACCTCTGATTTGCAGACGACGTTGCCCTTTTTGCAGTGAGCATGCAAGACCTCCAACTAGTGATAGATGAACTAAACAAACTGAGCAAGAAAGTCGGCCTACACATGAACTCCAGCAAGACAAATATCATGTGCAACACCACATCGGAGATAAAAACACTGAAATCAGAACCGAAGACACAGAACTGGAGAAAGTAGATCATTACATTTACCTAGGACAACGAATCTCCATGAGACCCTCAAAAGAAGAAGAAATCAAGCGAAGAATCACACTAGGATGGCAAGCTCAACCTTCAGAAATAAGAAAATTCCCTTCTCAAAGAAGGGTGTATAACCAATGCATCCTCCCAATAGTCACTTATAAAGCTGAAACCAAGATACAGTTCTGCAAACTGAGAACTATGCAACGTGCACATGAGAAAATTATGCTAGGCCTTACACGGAGAGACCACAAGACAGTAAAGTTCATCCAGGAAAAGACAAGAGTCAGGGACATCATAGAATCCATTAAAAATCTCAAATGTCAGTGGGCTGGCCATGTTGCACGAATGGCGGACAGCCGATGGACATCTCAACTCACAACATGGATCCCCCGAGATCACATGCGCAACCGAGGCCGGCAGAATATTAGATGGAGAGACAAGCTAGACAAGTTCCGCGATACCCATGATAGAGAGGTGTGGCAAATATCCAACGGCAGATATTGAAAGCCTGATGATGATGATGATGATGATATGATGATGATGATGATGATGATGATGATGATGATGCAGAGGTGAAGTCTCTTCGATATTTTAACGACAATTTCCTTTTGCTATTGCTTTTGGCGTTTTGGTGGGGGTGTGCATATGTCGAGTTCATACGCATGAGAAATTAGCGTGGGTATTTAGCAATTTCGTGCCTTTGGGCGTGAGGATTTAGTACGGGCTTTCCTCCTGCATTCCGGGCTTGGCAGATTTTGATAAGTTTTGTACTCTCTGGGCCTCGGGCTACACAATTTACATCAACCTTGATCATTGAGCGACGGAATGTATCCCCAGGTATTCCCGGGGAGTTCCAGGCTGAACAGGTTCGGACAAGTTTAATGATCGCCTCCAGCAGGCCTCGGGTGTGAGAATTTAGGTCTTAGATTCAAATTAGTTTAGCCCCACTGGACCTCAAAATTCTTATTACCTTACCGACCTGAGCTTTGGGCGTGGTAAGTTAGCCCCAGGTTTTTCGGGCTTTCCTGGCAGATTTTAGATTTTAGGCAATGCAAACATTAACATAAAATACACAATGAAAATGCACTTATGATCTGACAGGACACGATTTGATTTCCCAAGCAAGGAGTCCTTATAAAGTAACTGTCTCTTGAGTTACTAGATGTTCCATCCATTGCCATTTGGGTCGTAATTACTTTCTCAATCAAAAAATGTTTTTAAAGTGTATATAGGACTTTGATAAAGTAAAAACACTAAAAATGGTTATGAAATGCTTACTCACAGAAATCTTTCGATCTGGATGCATAAATCCGAGAAATAAAATATGATATCCACCTTTGGAAAATGTAACATGGCAGTACGTATACGTGGGCATGCGCAAACATGGTGTGTCCAAATTTAGATGTTTACATTTTTTTCGAGTTACTTTTGAGTGAAATTAACTTGTTTTAATCAGACAATATATTCCGTCATTAACTGAATAATATCATGAGACTAGAATAACATTGAAAATAAAAAAAATAAGTTCAAGTGAAACATAGAATTGGTCATACGGGTCAAAATCATTTTTTCCGTGTATATTCGAGAATGCTTCAAATACAGAGATAGTATATCATACAGGAATATTTCACGCTGTTAAATCATTCACCAGTATCACATACGTTGTTTGACTCAAAAGTCAAAACTAAATCCTGAAAATTCCAGTCAATAATATCGGTTTGAGGTTAATTCTGCAGCACAACTATATCTTCTTGCTGGGGACCGATAAAATGTCAGCAGTAAGTGACCGCCTTTCAAACAATGGACTGTTATAGGATTGCTTATGGCGGAGAATAAAAAAGTAATAGCTGTCACAGGTGACTAGAAGAGCGGACGGTAGAACTATCCCAGAAGGCACTTTTAGTAAGTTTTACGAAAAAAAGCAAATAAGAAACAAAAAAAACAACACATGAAAAAAAAACAAAAAACATTTATGTCTAGCTTGGCATTAGTTACGATGAAAAAATGGCGTAAATATCGATTGCTAAGTGTTAGAGAGTCCCCTTAACTGTCTTTCAGAGAAATATTTGGGTAACCTGTGGATTGAGGGGACCACAGATTAGTTAATAATCAAACATTCTACTTTTTTGTGTCTTTAATAGTATAACGTTGGCCAGCCGATTACCAGCATTAAAATATGGAGTGGGCAAGCAGAGTTCAAACTCCGACTGACGCAGGCACTAATGCCTGGGCGAAAGGCATGAATCCACCTCAGCTGCCCCAGCTCTGAGTAAAATGATGCATGAGGAAGTGAGCGATGTCACTACGAGTGCTTGTCTCTGAGTATTTCTCATATAGCCATCCTCAAAGAACTAGCAGAGATAACTTGTGATGTGTGAAGTCTGAGCAGGGATGGATGATGTCTGTGCCAGCATAAGGTCACTATTTTATGAGTACATTTAATATGATTGACAAAAGAAATTATTGATGCCAGATATTCCATATTTTTGAACGGCTCTCTACAGTTCGACATTAAAATATCCGTACCTCGTACAAATGAATCGTACAGACCACGTATTCACCAGAACTAACCATCTAAAAGAATATCTTAAGAAAGGTGGGTTTTTTGTCCGAAATAATCTGAAAGAAAATACAATGATTGGTGATCTTTGCTCAAAAATGACCCTAGAGCTCTCCCTCAAGCTCTTAAACAAATAAAAAACAAACAAAAAACACAGAAAAAACAAAACGAAACGAAAAAAAAAAATCACCGTTTTTAGATGTTGCCTAATGGTGCGCTGGTGCAAATTTTCAAGGCTGTAACCCCAAACATGTCACAAGGAACGCCTGGAGACACCCAGACGAGCAGAGAGAGAAGAATCTGTTGCACATTTGGCTGGTTGGTCGGGCGACACATTTGTGGAGCAACAGTGATTCGATAGACGATACGCTCCGAGAAGACTTGAATATCGTCTACCGATAACATGATTATCAGAGTTGGTTTAATCCATACCTCCAAATGATATGAAATATCTCACAAATCCTTTTTTATTGCAAGACCTGCGGTATTAATCATATATACATGGGACTGCCAGACGCCGTTTTTCAAATGCACTAAGGAGATGTTGACTGGAGAACTGGTATCTGGTGCTCAGAGGATGATTTTCCTGAAAGGTTTGCGTCGGCATGATCCAAGATATACACTTATTAGAGATATCCAGAATGGTTATTTATTCTAAAAGGTATGTGCTTACATTGGTAGAGGTCGTGGGGTTACAGTATATTTTGGATATGGAAAATTAAAACATAGCCACAGCGCTAAATTTATATAATGTGTGGACGCAAGTTGATATTGCTATTTTCTGGTTTACATCAACGCAATACCTTCCGAATCTGAAATATGTAAAAGACCCTGTTGAGGTTTAATAGGGGGTAACAGCCTCTTTTTGCTACTGCTTGGGCAGAAAAAGTTGATACGGATGAGTGGTTTGAGAGAGTGCTCACCCACGATTTTCTCTAACAATCATCATAGCATTGGATATTCAGTGCTTACATCTTGGTGATATCTAACAGAGAGAAGTGGATTCATGTGTTTCCCCAGAAGATTACGGAAAAGTGAGCTTGAAAAACATCAGCCATGATTCGAACCAGGTCCGTCAGTTCCAAATTGCAGTGCTAATTACCATAAGACCATTTCCCTCACTATATACAAGACAAACAGAGACCTAGACAGACAGAGATTTAGACCTATGTGAAGGAAGAGAGAAATCCAGATATCTAATGAAATGAAAAAGTAATTGAGCTCTTTTGACAATTACCCTTTCGAATACTCGATATTGCGAAGTCATCTGCTGACGAAAATCAGTTGCAAGAAGAGAATGAAAAACATTATCAATAATCAACCCGTTATAAACCCAAAAGACGATAAAATGAATTCTAATGAACTCGAAAATTACAGAATATACAAGCTAAACAACACAACTTAAATTTAAGAAATATAATAGTCTTGTCAAAAAACTAAACAAAACGATTATCTCTGAAGATCAAAGAAAACGGAAATGTAGAAAAATGAATTTAGCTAATTATTTCTGCTGTTATCAAATGGCTAACAGAGCTCTCAGGCATCGTTTATTAGAAAACGTTAACCAGAACTGTCGCTAAAGGTCTCCTCAGTTTTCAAGTTGGTCTGGTTGGTTGTGAATGTATCATGGGTACAGATCGTGCCAACAGAGCTAAAAGGTTAAAAATATAAACATTCATGCCTACAAAAAACACTTTAATGTTTTTTGAAAATTCCCCCCCAAAATATGATTGAAGACAGGGGGTCGATTTACAATACAATTCGATGCTAAATCGGTCGCTTAGTTTGTGTCTAGCAACGTTCACGCTTGTTTTAAAATTCAGACTTTTTAGTGATAACTTCACAACAAAAGATGAAAGAAGTAACTCAATATTTGATCCCATTTTCCAATCCGTTGATTGATCACCCTCAACACGATTTGCAGCCCAAACTCGTTATTAATGTATCGGTTTCTGTCGAGTAACTAGCTACACTTATTGTATTTCTTATTTTCGTTTAGAGATCAGTCTTTTTTTTTATCAAGTTCATTGTTAATCACACGGCTTTTCATGGGGTCTGTCATTTCTACTAATTCACTGCAAATGCACACACGCATAACATACACATATATACACGTATAAATGTACATATATCAGGTTCCATATCCCAATAATAGTTACAGAATCAAATTCTGTATAAAGCACGGTATGCTCTGAACTCACACACAACGAATTTTATATTCACGTGAGGGAACATTTAACAGAAGTGATACAAATAGCGAATCAGTTCTTACTGATCCCTCATAGTTGAATACGTTGTTTGTGTAATCTACGTACAAAAGCCCTGTTTCAAAAAATCAAATGGTGTGTAACATAAGATAACACCCATACACAATACCTTATGATGATAACCTATATAAGATAAACTACATCATGACATAAGCTATATTAAAACTATAGCTGGAAAGGATCAACACTGCTTGGATACCATGTTCATGTAACTATTTTGTTTTCAAAATCCCCAGAACGGTTACATGGTAAAGAATTGATGATCCCATCAAGAGAAAATTTACAAATAGTACCAACAGTGACAAACTTTATGTAAAACAGAAAAAAAAACAAAAAACAAAACAAAACAAAAAAAAAAACACCAACAAAAACTACATAAATCACATGAACAGATACTGGAAAAAAAGTGACTAGTGATAGAAATGAAAACTTGAAAATGTTTTTCAATATTCAGTGTTTAAAACTGTAAAGCTTTCTTGATTATAAATAATCCGCTCGGAGCCTTTGACACACACAAATACATGCATAAAAACACGGACAAACGTGTGCTTGCTCTCGCACAAAAACACACGTATGCGTACACAAGCAGGCGGTGGTGCACATACATAACGTGTGTTGTGCAAAAAAGGAAAGCTTTTTCATTTCATGATCGTATGAAAACAGACTGGATCATTAATCATATTCAGTTTTTGTCTCATTGCAACCAATAACAGTGAATCATGAAAATGGAAATGATTTCTTTTTCCCTTTAATTTCAGTGTTCTTGCAAGGTGATTAAAAGAATGATTATTTAAATTCTAATCTTGACTGAAAAAAAAACCCTTAAGAACTTAAATTCTTACAAACGTAAGTCTTATTGTTAGTCATTTGTTTATATCTATATCATTCTTTTCCATTTCTGTATCTTTTTGAGAAGAAACAAGCCAGGTTGCTGCTGGTCCAACGTTTCCACTACTTCTTTGCTAATTCAAAAAAGAAATTTTCTTAAATATGTAAGGCTTGTCCGTTTGGCTAAGTTGGTAAGCGAGCCGTCTACAGATCACTTGATCGGGATTTTAAATCAGGGTAAGGATATCGTAATTTCACACACTAGCCTATGCCCATTCACAATTAGCATCCAGTTTCATGAAAATATCCAGGAAGTTTAAACTTGAAATAAGGAGATGCTGTTTTTGATTTATGATTTCTCTTTGAATACCATTACGTTATAGAACTACAATCTAATTAAATCTCGTTCTGGAGGAAAAAGACAAACATCTTTCTCTTTATATCCGACTTCTCTGGATTCTATTGCTAAATGATTAGAGACCTATCGCGTCATAAAGCGTCAATTTTTGCAGTCACGAAATGTGTTCATTTCAGAACAGATCTCTTTTTTGAGTGAATCGAACACCCCCACATATCGCTGACCCAAACGACTTCAAACTAGGCCCTGCTGTGTTTAGTGAACGGGACAACATATCTGGAAAATATCAACTTTGCACAATGGACAATTGTCGAATCAACTCGATGCGCACACGCATACACACACGCATACACACGGATATTTCTCCAATTATAGTTACTTTGGTCTGCTTAAGCTTATCGGCACAGACATAGCAAATAATTTGCTCCCTCAGATTGGTTGAGGATTGTCCTCGTCGCTGTCGTCATGGTGGGAAAACAAATGCTAATCCAGAACCCGTCTCCAACAATAGAGGAATTTTGATTTAAAAAAGGCTTTCAAAAAAGGTATAGTGAGCCATGCTGGATCGATACCAGCTTTCAAACACTTGTCCTTGTCAATAAATACGCTCGAATCTTGGTCTTGTTTGAATTTACACTCACAAGAGATTCAAACTTATATCTGTCCCTGTCTGGTGACACATTCAAGATCTACAGACTCTACGTTAGTCTCTTTTAAAGCAAATTTTGCTAACATAATGTCCGACTATCCTCCTGAGGTTAGAATAGGCAACAATTCTTGGCTCAATTTCCAACCGGATTCGATGATAAATTATCTTTATTTGGTTGTAATTCTCCTAATAGTCTAATCATTAACTGCCAATTTTCCGGTAAATGTTTTATTAACGTAGACGTCGACGTTTTAACCCCGAATATATATATATATATATATATATATATATGAGAGAGAGAGAGAGAGAGAGAGAGAGAAAGAGAGAGAGAGAAAGAGAGAGAGAGAAAGAGAGAGAGAGAGAGAGTATATAATCGAGGAAGAGTATTTCCCGACAAGATACGATTTGATAACAATATTCGAAAAAATATTATACTTTAATCATACTTTATTTTCAAGAGACGTTTCGATGTTCAACATCTAATTTTCATACCTGGATTGTTTCGTTGTCATAAATATGAGAAGGGAAGGAGAGAGTTTGACACATACCATGTAACAGTTTCGGGGATTTAGAAACAAAACATTTACAATAACATGGCCTCCAGCTGTGTTCATCAAACACTATTTCCCCATCAGCTATGATTTTAATATATACCTTATACTATTTATCATAAAGTTTGTTATTTTATATAGAGAATTATCATAATATATTGTACGCAGATGTTATCCTATTCGTTACATAATTCATTCACATAGATGTATACATATTTCTTCACAGATTGACTATATATATATATATATATATATATATATATATACACACACACACACACATATATATATATATATATATATATATATATATATATTCAAATATATTATATGCATATACATGCATACAGATTGACCAAATATTATTTATATGTGCATATACACGCACACAGACGCGTGTATATATATATATATATATATATATATATATATATATATATATATATATATATATATATATATATGCATGCTAGCATTGTTAAAAATAGCAGCAAACGGTGTATCGAATTTTTTGTTGATTGCCTTGCATACAAACCTTTTATTGACTTCATTGAAGTTGATAAAAAACTTGCCGTAAATATCAGAAAATGCTCCAACCCTTTCTTTTGTTCAGTGAGCGACCCAAAAAGTCTCAAAATATTAGACCCTTATCCAGGATTGAAGGCTGACAGTAAAACTCGTCATGCACGAACGGACACAAAAAAGATCAACTCGAGTTCGGATCCATATCGTAATTTTAATTTAATGCCTATAAGAAACTGTCAACATTTCTTCTATAGTTTTCAAGTCGGTCCAGCTGGCTGGCTGCATATGTATGTGTATATGCCTGTATCTTGTTTTCAGGACCTACTGATGAAGCTACATGGCTGAAAATTCTAACATTAAATCCTTAGGTCGACAGTAAACTTTTTTAACCCCTCGGATTTTAGTAGAGGATTCGATTTGCAATGCAAGATTTTGCTAAATTAGTCCTTAGATTACGTCTGGCTGTGTTCATGCTAATTTAAAAAAATTCTTTTGAAATTCAGACTTTTTGTGATCCAACAAATACGGGAGAGGTTAATTCATCCCCTTTAACCAATTCTTTAATTGATCACTCCCAAAACGGCATGGCGCTAAGCCATTGGTCTCAGGACCATCGAGTAAGTAACCAGGCCTGTTCTGTATAAACTTTGAACACCTGACTTGATGTTCTTTAGGCAATCTCCGACCTTCAAGGTCTAGTCTTCCTGTACCAATAAGACTACCTGTATTTACAGAGTAATCTCAACATCTTTTTATATTCGTCTCAAAAGGTTGTCGCAGCTTACTAGTATGCATTTTGCTACTTAATGCTTTCGACTTTAGTTCACCAATTTGAACCTTTGACTTAATTGGTCACTCATTCAATAGCAACCGTTTCGTTATCAACATTATTGGCAGCATGCTATCTTTGGATGATCGATTGAAAGAGAGGATGGGGTGATCAATGAAAAAGTTAATTCAGTTGCCCCTTGTTGGACAGTAATCATTAAATAGTCTGATTTGAAAAAAAAAAAAACGAGAAGAAAAACAAGCAGGCACATAATAGGGACCAATCAAGTTTGCATTGCAATATGAACCCCCACTAAAAACCCATTCAGAGTGGCATTTGAAAAAAAGGGCAAAAAAACGTTTTTTTCTAGACGTAAGAAGTAAATGTTTAAATTTCTAATCATAAATCACCTCCTAGCTCCATTGTACATTTGATACATACACAACCAGCCAGACCAACTTGCAAACGGTGGGAACCTCTGTTGACAGTTTCCTACCCACAGATATCTTGTCAAAAAATTAGAAATACAAGACGTATGTTCGGTTGAATGAATCAATAAAATAATCTTGATTTATACTTTCCTCAGACATTTAACTCACGACTGAATGAGTAAATAGAATCAGCATACGCCAGGGAATCATGTTCGGATTTAAAAGTTTAAAAGAAAAATCATTCCTCCCCCTTCTCAAGTGTTGGGTATAAGAGGAGTTGAAGATCAGTAAAATTCTGCCTTCTTATCTTGTCATCATGGGCGTCCCCCTGTGGTGGTAGTGGTAAGGAGGGGGTATCTGTATACCCTGTGTCAGGCCTTCTCACCGAGGGTCGGGGCTGGAGTTGAAAGTTGGAGCCTTATTGTCAAAAAAGGATAACGACGCCGTACAAACCACTTGATGTACCAATTTGAAAAGATGGTAATATTTGTTTGCGAGTAATAGGGTCGCTACCTAACCAAGAGACAGTCCTGTAAATTGAGAACCATGCATTGTGCACATGAAAGAATAATGCTGGGCCTCACATGGAGAGACCACAAGACAGCAGAGTACATTCGAGAAAATACAAGAGTCAGGGACATCATAGAATCCATTAAAAATCTCAAATGGCAGTGGGCTGGCCATGTTGCAAGAATGGCAGACAACCGATAGACATCACGACTCACGACATGGATCCTCCGAGATCACATGCGCAACCGAGGCTGGCAGTATATTAGATGGCGAGACGAGCTAGACAAGTTTAGGAAGTACTGGCTCCGCGACGCCCATGATAGAGAAGTTTGGCAAATCCTGGGGAAGGTCTATGTCCAACGACGGACGTTGAAAGACTGATAATGATGATGATGATGATGATGATGATGATGATGATGATGATGATGATTATAATGATGATGATGATGAATAGGGTGGCTGCTTAGATATATTCCGAATATAATGAAATATTCACTCATTGGTCTAGGAAGTGGTTTTCATGTTGCATTTAACAAAAGGAAAGCAAACGAGAAAAAGTGTATTGAGGGAGAGGTTACAATTTCATACTATTGAGAAACCTAAGTTAAAACTTCGTATAACTCATTTAAAGATTTTTATCCGAAATATTTTAGTTTTTTTAGTTGTTAATTACTCCTGACAGTTGTAATGAAATATGTAATTTTAATTGTTATGTATTTACTTCGAGCAGATATAATAAAATATTTACTTACTTGATTTAGGTGATGGGTATTTGGTTACAGCGTGTCGTTTGTAATGTCCAGAATGCAAATGTCAGGACTTGTATGAAAGGGATGTTACTAATTCATACTATATAGAGATTTAATTTACGTATGTACAAATTATTAAAACTTCTGTTATATTGTTATTTCATTTGATAAAGTGACAAGAACGAGTACCAGAAAACAGAAAGGAGCAGGACCTTCAGAGAGTGACAAAAAATAAAAATAAGATAGAAACTGTGGGCACCCATGTTCTGAAGCGACACGACACACAAAGATAGAGAATCAGTATTTGAGATGATGATGATGATGATGATGATGATGATGATGATGATCTTCATCATTATCATCAGTCTTTTAACGTCCGTCGTTTGACATAGACCTTCCCCAGGATCCGCCATATCTCTCTATCGTGGGTGTTGCAGAGCCAGCATTTTCTAAATTTGTCTATATATCCGCTTCTTGTATTCTTTCGGCCTCGATTTTGCATGTGATCCCCGGGGATCCATGTCGTGGGACGTGATGTCCATCGGTTGTCTTTCATTCTTGCAATATTAACAGCCCATTGCCATTTAAGTTTTTTAATATATTTTATGATGTCTCAGACTCCCATTTTCTTCCTGATGTACTGTTCTGTCCTGTGATCTCTCCATGTGGGGTTGTGCATGATTCTCTCGTGTGTGCATTGCATGCTTCTCAGTTTGCAGGTTTGTCTCTTGGTTAAGGTCCATGTTTCAATTCCATAAGTAACTATTGGGAGGATGAATTGTTTGTTTTTTTTTAGGATAATTGGGATCGTCTTGTTTTTGAAGGTTGAGCTTTTTCTGCCAACAGCTTGCCATCCTAGGGTGATTCTTCGCTTTATTTCTTCTTCCTTCTGTGGGTTTCATAGAGATTCGTTGTTCTAGGTAGGTTCCCTAGTTTTGCATGCTAGAACTCAGAGAAACGTTAACAATGATATGATGACCAGCCTCTAACAGAAAGGTGACTCGGATGTGACTAGAGGCAAGGCATTTGCTACACAGAATTTGGCTCCGAGTAAGTCTTTGATAGAATGCACTGCTTCTTTCCGTCATCTTTATCATCCATTTGATTAATTTTTTAAAAAGAAAGCCTCACTTGCTTTTTATTTATAGAAAATGCTCGCTGGGTGGCATCAGTCCACAAAAATACGCGAAAGAAAACAATGTATTACTTTATAGAATGATTGATAACAGATTATATCAAAATAAGCAATAGCGCATACAATTTTGTTAAGATAAATGGAAACTTTGCTCTTATCAGGGAAAAGAGTTACTGGAGTGTTTTCAAAAGTATAATAACAAGGGAAGATAATCATTATCTAATGTTTGTTTGGTCAAAAGACTGATATGCCTGATATAGGTTATCAGTAAAAGAGATACCAGACTCATCGACCATTTAAGCCTCTATTAAAACACTATTTAGCTAAAACAATTCTTCAAATAAGTAATTAAAGAAAAGTTGAATAAATACGTTGAAATTCCCATCCCCTGTAAGGATACAGATTATAAAGAAATGGCAAATACTAAAACGTAAACAAGAAAAAGGCAGAAAACAAGATTTCTTTATGATATGAGTAAATATGGAGAATATAAAGTCGGAAAGCTTGGCTGTACGAGGGTCAAACTCCCTTGCTCTATTGATATCTAAAAGATAAACAAAACAGAATCCATTCCTACATACAATATTCTTCCAAAAGTGAGTGTCTTATTTTAATGTCTTTATTAGTTGTTCTTGTATTGGGATCTACAAAATTTAGCAAAGCAAATCACCCTTTTTTAGGCTTTAGGGGGGTAAATTCTTCATCTGTTTTTTTTTCTGTACGTCACTGGTATAAGTGCATGACGCCACTGGTTTTATGTCTGGTCATTGTCATTCTTTGTTATATACGGAAATGAAGTCAAAACTCAATGGTAAGAGTCTGAGAATGATTCAGTAAATTGAATATTTTTGCTTTAACCACAGCCTCTTATAATGCTTAAATTTGATCTCAAAATTATTTTCAATTTGTCATCGAGAGATTACATCTTGAGTTCGTCTGATTAACTTATGCTTTAAAGTGATACAAATGCAATTATTTTGTAATCATTACATTATCAAAGCAATCTGGAGGTCATTCATAGGGTTATAAATCAATGAAAATCATGATTGTAACATGAACACTTGAAACGTATTTTGATTATCCAACGACTGATTCGACAATGATGAATCAAAAATTTGTCAGTGAAAGTGTCTGCATACAATTCGTATGTTGTGAATTGGAAGTCTAGAAGAAACGAATTTTCCCTGGCCATAAACTTAGACGAGAATATCATTGACAAGATGGGATTATCATATGTTGACTGATTTGCTGTAGAAAAAATTTCCGTGAGGATCTAAAATAGATTTCAAGAACCAATGGCCAAAAAAGGTGATTTAGGAGAGACTGGGAACAGTTGCAACATTTCGCTCAGTTACTAAGAAATTATTTGGAATACGCCAACCAAATTTCTGTATGGAGCAGAAATATGCGATTTAACCAAAGGATTGCCCTTCTAACTGAGAACAAAGTTACGGGGACAGGAGTGAATCATGCTCAATATCACACAGAGAAATCACAGGACAGCGCAGTATATCAGAAGAAAACAAGAGTCTGAAATATCATAGAAACAATTAGAAGACTCAAATGGCGATGGGCTGGTCATATATGAATTGCAGACAACTACTGGATATCACGACTCACAAAATGGATCCCTAAGGATCATATGCAGAATTGTGGCCAATAGAAAGTAAGATGGCGTGACGTGCTAGACAAATTCTGAAAGTACTGACGCCCATTATAGAGAGGTCTGACAAATCTTTGGAAGGTCTATGTTCAACAACGGGCATAAAGATAGTGTTGCTTTTGCTGAAATTTATGTCGGTTTGCTAATTATACACACTATTTGAAGATTGCTAATATGACAAATCGTTCACACCATTTAATTGAACGGGAGAAGTCCCAACCCAGTCTACGATTGCACTACTGAAACGGTTACTGAGTTTTGTTTGTTTATGCATAGAACATACGCCAACGTTAAATCAATGTGCAGATCTTACAGGTACTATTCAATCTCTCCTTATTTAAATCTTAGACTGATAGAATAGAACAATTTGCCACTTTTATCAATTATGTATTTATTGTACAAAACTGCAATTGTTTTAATAGCCGATTTTGTCACACTCCGGTGAATGTGAACTGCGACCCTTTGTTTCTTGAAAGGCACACAAACATCTTAAGATGACGCAGCTTTTTAAAACATTTTTTATAATTTTGCTGGCTCCCAGGAGCAACTTGTTGTAACCAACCCCAACCCCGCTATCTAAGACGATCTATTTTCTCTTTGCGTTTTGATTGTGATCGTTTTTTCTTTGTCCTCAACAAGTTTGTTGCACCAGACATTTGTATCACAGAAATTCATATGAAGACCAACTTTCTTGCTCTCTTCATTCAGTTCGTCTAGCATTATTTGGAGATCATTGACGTCTTCAGCAAAATCTCCGATTAATCAGGTATATCCTGTCTATTTTGATTTCTTTATTTGCTCAGACTGTGAAGAGATTGGATGAGCTGGCATCACTTTGTCTTGCCTTTTCTTTTAACTGGTGATTCTCTGAGTATTAATGTAGCGTGATGAAGGAACTGCTGTGTCTATTGAATATGTTGCAAGACTCTGACGTTTACGATGTCTACACCTTGTATGATAGTATCAATGGCCGTAAGGGAGTCCCACTTAGTTGAACAGTTTTTGTAGTCAACAAATGCTACAACGAGTTGTATTTTATATCCTGTTCCTTTCTCTTTTACTTGGTTTACCGAATCGAGCAGCTACTCCTGTAGCCAGCATGTTCCCGTAGCCAGTTTTCATCTAGCGGTGATTACTTTGGTAAAAAGTTAGTAGATCTATTTGAGTAGTTGTTCAGATCGTTTTGGTCGTATGTTCTTGTATAACGGTATCAGGATCGTAGCGTTTCAATCTCCCGATACTTCACTCTCTTAGGGCATGCTGAATATAATGGCAAGCTTCCTAGTGTTGGGTTTATCAGCTTTTTTCAGTCGATCGAGGGTGATTTTTGTTTGTTTGATAGTTTGCTTCGCTCCCCAAGGGGTAACTTCCCGGATATCTCCAATCTGGTTACTCTTGACTTAGCTTGTTCATTGTACAATGTCCCTCGATTAGAGGAATAAAGTTTTTTGCAGAATGTTTGGACACGTTCGACAAGTCAGTCCCAATGCGTTGTTAGGTCTTTATTTCCTTCGTGTATTTGTATTTTTTTTTTTTTTGAGAGTTTAAAGATAGTTTTGAACTCACAGCATTCAGTGAATTTTCCCAATCTCTGCCGTCGTATATCTTCTCTTATTTTCACCCCATTTCTTTTGCATGGTTTTGTTTAGTCCCGGTTCTCTTGTTAGTGGTTTGAGATTTCTGCGTTTTTCCATGAGAGTCTTGATTTCTTCCAAAAGTTTACTGAGTGTTTCTCTGCTCTTTAACTTGAAAATATCGGCGACTCCTCTTCGAGAAGCTGTTATTTTATTGTTGAGTTCGTTGATATTTCTTCTGGTTCTGTGAGAAGTTCATATCTATTTTTCAGTTCGAGCTTCAAGGGTCCAGTGAGCTCTTTCCGTACGCAAAGCAGTTGCAGTTTGATGTGGAATATTTTCCTGCGTTCTTCGTGTGTGTTATTTAGAATTTTACATCTTATCGTTCTATGGTAACCTCGTATATTGACTTGATTCAGGACCTTAATACCTTCGACAGTGTCTCTCTTATCTGATAAGATGTTGTCTATTTTGTCATTGGTTTCGTGGTTGGAGTCCATCCAAGTCCATATCCAAGGGGATTTTTTCCTGGAAAAGGTGTTCATTTTGTTACAATTAGGAGCATCATCAAGATTTTCTATCACCAAAAGGCTAGATGAAAACTAACCATGGGAACATGCTGGCTACAGAAGAGGCTACCTAATTCGGTAAACCAATTAAAAGAGAAAGCAACAGAACATAAAATGCCACTCGTTGTAGCATTCATTAAATTCGCCGCACAACTTTTCAGCCCTCTCCCCCAAAAAACAACCCCCAACAATTTTATAAGGCAGCTGGCTGTGTTTGAATCATTCCGATCACCATGTGAGCTATTTTCTCCTCGGAATCAAATGATGGAAACGGAATATAGAGTTGAGGTTGAAAAAATCGTATGAATTGTAATCAGTCCAAACCGTTTTCGAACACATTTTCTTTTACGTTTGATATGATGATATTTATAACTTGAAGTCTAAAATTAAGATAATAATTTTAATCCACTTAACCAACTTAGAATAGAATTTGCCCGTAGTTGTTTTTTCATTCTTATGGCCACAAACAAGTTCATCATCAGAACCTCAGACCCGTCTAATCAAATCAGGCTATAATTAGGAAAATGCTCAACTTTCATGCGCCGAATTTGGCATCAAGAATGCAAGTCTGTCCATCGGCATTTTGGAAGCTAAAATCTAATCAATCCAATTTTTAAAAGGGGCAAAAATAGATTTGGATCACACACGATTGGCAATTTTCAAGAACATTTTTGTCAACTTTAACTGGAGGACAGACAACTGTCTTATTTTCAAAAGGCTTGAACTAAACGTTAAAGCTGTAGAAAGGAAGGAAAATATGCAATATATATATATATGCTTTCAGTCAATATTAAAAACTTCTTAAAAGCCATTTTGAATATTACAACGATAAGAAGCTACGCTCTGTTGGATTGTGATATAATTTCTGTTGCTTCCGTTTCCTGATTCTCCCACGCAAGAAAATCTGTGCTTCATTTGTGTCCCTAGAAATGTCAGAACCTAAAAAATCAAACCGAGATAACGACACTGAGCCTCTGTGTCAGGGTCAACACCCGACTCTCCCGAGTCCTGGCCGATAACTTCGCGTGGGAAAGTAGTGTCCACTTTCAGTCCAGCGATAATTAAAAGTGGAAAAAAAAACCCTGATGAATTCTAATCAATTGATTGTGTGCCCTTCACCCATCATCATTTTGATATGTTACAATAACTGTTCATTCTCGGAAAACTCGTGATTATACATAGGAGAGAGCGTTAGTCTCATGACTATAGAGAGGAAGCTTGCACTTTGTCGAGAAATCTAGAGAGTCAGGTCTGTATTGAGGTTAGTCGTTATTCAACCAATATCTTCTAATTATTCAATTATAGCTGTATATTCTAATGGCTACGAATCAGATGCTTGCCTTTTGCGAAATCTTTAGCATCACCAGTAAATATACACAAAATCACATAAAAACCATCTAACAATTACGGATTCAAACTACTTCGTAAGTTCTTGTTTTACTGATGTACTTATTTATTAAACAAACATTACGTTTCCTATGTTCTTCATCAGCCATCAGCCTATGGACTGTGTCTTGAGTTTGTAGTATTCACTGCTCCATGCCAAATTATAACAATAAAAATAATGTATTACATCTTAGAATATCAAACCAAACGTGAAAAATACATATCAACCTTTTCTGAATGAACAGGTTATTACCCTTCATGCTATAGCTTTCAAATCTTAAAGTGTTCTCTGTATCTTTTGAAAGCTGCAACAGTTGAAAGCCACTCGACTTCCTATGAAGGTCGGGAATCTTCGCAGTAAAGCTACAAAGATTAGAACACACTTAAAAATAATTTACCATGTCAAATGTCAACGTTCAGTGTTGTATACATGTGTGAATGTATAAACTTGTCTTTTGCTGCACTTGCTGTATTTCACCGTAAGGTATATCTTGACACTGAATTGGGTAATTGAATCGTAAGCTGTAGTTTGAATCATTTAAGTGTTAATCTTGGTTAGCACACTACAGAGCCAGAAGCTGCAGAAATTTACGTTCTTCAATTAAAACCTGATCTTTGATAAGATCTAAAACTGATCTAATCCCATCTAATTAGTCTCATGTAACCATTTATCAGCCAACATATATCCGTTTCACTCACCATGTTGAGAGAATTGATAACACTGGACGCTATTCTCCCGAACAAGGGTGAATGCACGTTCGGTGTTCGCTAGATATAGCTTGTAAATGCCAAGTCTGCGTAGATTTTTGCTGAAAAGAATAAAATAGATGCATAAAACGAGTGAAACTGATACTAACACAGCAATAGGCCAACATCTGTTGAATAACTTAGAGGACTCAAAGGCGTAAAGAGAGGATTGTTTTTAAAGTAGTCAATATTCCAAGTTCTCCCTCCAAGATGGGTTCTTGGGGTCAATTCATATCAGAACCAACGTACGGTACTGTTAAAAAAACGAACGTGTCAGTGCGTTAAAACTTTTTTCTTTAATTTTGACTGCAATTTAAGCCTTTTTTTTAATTTTTGGACCATTGCACCTGTAATTCTCCACACATATCTTCAACGAGTTAGTTTGCCGTTTTGACCAAAAACTTTTGTATTTATTCACATTGTTTACATGCAGTATAATTAAACATTTTTCTGACGAGTCGACCTTTGATGAGGGTCAGACGAAGCAAACTCATAAGGATCTATTTGAAAAACAAGTTTAAAACCTTTTCTCTTTCCCTTTCATGGTTTATCGTGCATTAGCTAATTACAGCAAGGTTGAAGTTTTGTGCCCCAGAAAAAGAAATACAGTTTGAAAAAAAAAGGCTTTGGTATTCTTCTATTCAAATTCCTCCGAGTGAAAATACACTGTTTACAAAACTCAACATTTTTCTCCCTCATTATCGCTCTTCTCTGCTTTGCTCTGTTATTTCATTTCATTCATCTTATGATGTCTTTGTGGAAAAACTAACACCATGCTGTTGATAGCAAATTACTCGTTGCTGAAATATGCAGCTACGTTGGGAAAATAGATTAGGGTTTAATCTATTCTTATTAAATAGTTCGAATGATTTTCATCCCAATAGTCACTGTCAGATCCATGGAAATTTCGAGTAAATTCTGTGAAAAATTATTATAGAAACGCCGTAGGTGAATACTAATGAGTGAATTAAGGCATGTTTTTCCAGAAAATTTGCTCAATATGGCGTTTTTGGAGGAATGTAAACAGAAAGATCCGTCAAAGAAAATAAAATGGAAGTGCACATGAACATTGTGTTAGAGCTGTGTATGGATGTTTTATCGATCGACCTTGGGAGGAGATAGCAAGAAAGATGGTTCCCAACCTTCCTGATGCTAATTAACAAGGTCTGCGTGACGACGTAAAACGCATAGGTTACAATTATTAACGAAGTACAAGTTTGCTCTTAGGGTAGTAGCAGAGCCAAGAAAGCATCCCTGTAGGATTTTTCAATCACTAAATGGAAGGAAACACTTACTGATCAATTGAAAAGGTTTCCAGTTATCTGAATTGATTGCTGAAAACAGGAGACAAATGGTTAAAAGCATTGACTATAATATAAAGATCCCTTTCTTACTATGAATCCTTAATTTGTGATGGATTTCCCATCTTGCCGCAGTCCTCTTATGTTTCGACGGTGAGGTGAGGATACAATTATTGTGTTTCCACACAGTGTTCCCTATGGTGTATTTCTTAGTTGCTTCTGAGAATGCAATATTGCGTATAAATATTACAGTGTTGCCGATTGAAAAATACCATCTCGGTGAATACAAACAGATGGAATGTTGAGCTCATTTGCAGCAACTGAGAATTTCCGTACGGAGAGGAAATAAGATTTGCCTCAAGTTTTTCCTTATCCACATTTAAGTACATCTGCTCCAACCCTGGATAGTTGGAAATCATAACTGATTCTGTTCAAAAGGGAGTGATAGGAAGTGTGTTAGAGAGAGAGAGAGAGAGAGAGAGAGAGAGAGAGAGAGAGAGAGAGGTGGGTGGGTTGTACGTATTTTAACGTTAAACGAGTAAATCATTTCTATTGTTTCAATTTTGTAATAAACAAAGCAGATCATAAACAGACGAGTTTTATAGAGCCAATATCTGTTGCAGCTAAAGTGATATTTTGATGACTTACGTAGTTTGTTATAGAATTACTATTCTCGCTTGATGAATATTTGCTCTTGACTTTTCACTTTTATTTCGAATCACCTACTTGGCATATCGTCAGGATTGCGGCCAGTTAATAACTTACAAAAATCACCAACACGATCAATAATTGAATAATCTGTCATCAAAATTTGAAGTCAGGTAAATAACTGAAGAATAAATATGTTCAGGATGAATTCTAATTATGACACCCTTGGCCTTTTCCACAGGAAAACATCTAAAATGTTTTTTTAAAAAGCAAAAACAAAAAAAACAGACAAGCATCTAGAATCAACTGTGATCTATGAGAATCTAGATCTTTATAATAACCCACACAGAATAACGTCCCCCCAAAGATCAAAGATTTTCTTTTCCATTAGCAAAAAGAAGTGATCTCTGATGCCAATTTTCAAGTCTATAGACAAAACGGTATGGCCAGAAATACAGGAATGCACAGACCAATAAACACACATGCAAACACTTTAGAAAACGCACATATAAAAAAGTATGGAACATTCCGTCATTTTTGACGGTTGCGGTTGTTCAATTCGTTTTCAAAGTTTTGTATATTTCAAAAATAATTCCTTTTTGTTCAACAAAGTATATCCATGTAAACTGCCTTCTAGTCACTCTGGCATAAACAAGGTTGGTTCGAGAATGGGGATAATGAGAATTAAGATGTCTATTCCCCTAGTTCAAGGTTTGGGATCAGGGGGTATCTGTCAACGGGATTTCAGAGTAGACAACGGAGGAAATCCTTCAAATGTCGACAAGCCTGAATTAGTCTTTTATGGTTTCCCTTCCACTTAACCTGATATCTCAATCCGATGGAAATGTCCTTTTATGCAACAAACACTTTCAGTTATCCTCAGATGTCAAGCTCAGTAAAAAGCTCGATTCTCCATATTTACTATGCGATTTTACTGAAAGAGCCACAGACTGAGACACTCTTCTTGGCGTCAGGTCGTCGGGGTGTCATATGTCTTTTGAGGGCCCGACCAAATTCTGGCGTGAATGAGTTGTCACTTAAAATGGACTTTGAAGAAGCGAATCGCCTCAGAAGGTTAAAGATGGTGACGCCATTTCGACATTAGCAAGTCTTTTGAAACATTGATCAAGAGGAGCTCTGGGGGGCAAGCCAGCCGATGGGGATCACCAAAGACACGAGACGGCAGCTTTCTTCGTTTAATGTTTAACGTTGGTCAAAAGTAGATCGATTCGCCGAGTAGTTAATTCTCTCCACACGCACACATACACATATACGTTAAGAGTTATAGAGATAGGAATCAAACTCACTACGGCAGTAATGGTCTGCTAGACTGGGTTAGCTAATTACCAATCCAAGACAAGGCACCCCATTTTCTCTCTCTAAATATATCATCATCATCATCATCATCATCATCATCCTTTTAACGTCCGTCGTTGGACATAGATCTTCTCCAGGATTCGCTACAATCCTCCATTAAGGACGTTGCAGAGCCAGTATTTTCTGAATTTGTCTAGTTCATCTCTCCATCTTGTGTTTTGTCGGCCTCAGTTTCTTATATGATCTCTGGGGATCCATGTTGTAACTCGTGATATTAATTTGTTGTCGTTCATTCTTGCAACTTGGCCTACCCATTGCCATTTGAGTTTTTCAATTGTTTCTATGGTGTCACGGCCACCCGTTTCCTTCCTTATATACTATATATAAGCATATAAATATGTATAGAGAGTTTCAAATAATACAACGTATATATATATGCTAATATAAATGTATATAAACATTATTAGCAGCCGCCATTTTGAGTCCAATGCTGGACAAAGGTTATTCTTATTTGCTTCCAGGACGACCGCAATCGTACTAATCTCAGCCATATCAAACAAACCTTTCTATCTCATCCTTCCATCTTGTGTGGTCTCTCCCTACTGCGTTTTCTCTCCAGTGGCCACAATTCAATTAGGCTTTTGCTCCATTTATTGTCTATCCTTCTTGCTAAGAGTCCCAGCCATCTATATTTTTGTTGCTTAATTATTTAAAATAATGTCCTTTTTCTAGTCTCCCCCCTGATTTACGTTGAGCACAAAGTTGGCTCCCAGTTTGTTGTATTAATTTCTGTGTTTCGTATCCGTACATCATCACAGCTATGATGCATGACGCTCTAAGCACGTTGGCAAGGTGCTCACTAATGTGTCTCTACCCATACTAAATGATTTCCAATCGTTACTTTCATTCCGTTTTCATGGTCTTCCTCTTATATATAAATACATATACAGAGAGAGAGAGAGAGAGAGAGAGAGAGAGAGAAAGAGAGAGAGTGTGTGTGTGTGAGAGAGAGAGAGAGAGAGAGAGAGAGAGAGAGAGAGAGAGAGAGAACCATTTTCTTTATACGTATACGTTAAGTTGGGTTAACACAAAACAATTATACAGCACCTTTATTGTATATTGGTTATAATGTTTCGACTCCTGTTCACCCTGGGGTGGAGGCAAGTCCCTATTTTCCCTCAACGAATAAATGCATATATATCTTCCATAGGAATAGAGCACTATGGTGGATGAGTAATTGATGCATAAATAAATATATTGCTTAAATTCAGCCTTACTGACAGTCCAGTTCCGTAACTCAGAGGTAGGATATCGGCCTCCGGGCCAGAAGCGAAGGTTTCAATTCTGCCTTGTGGTACTGGATGGGATAATGGAAATTCTATAGCCGCACTGAAGAGATGTAATACATCAAAACAGCCGTCCGTGGATGATACAATTATATATATATATACATATATATATATGTGTGTGTGTATATATATATATATATATATATATATATATATATATATATATATATATATATATATATATATATATATATATATATAAGATAAAAATCCAAAAAACTATAATGAATGATACCAGTCTCAAAATAATTCCTATCAATGATCCTGACTAAACGCCTATTGGTCATAAGACTTTGCAACAAGCACTACAAGTATCTGTCAATCGTTTTAATCTCATTATAACTATAAGTTGAAATGAAGATTATTGATCTTTTTTCTCCAAGTATCATTCCAGACCAAGCGCTGGTGTCAAAAAATGAAATCATTGTGACTCAATCGTTGATAAAAATTTATTCAGCGCCTAAACCAAGCAAGTCTTCTAAATGTCTGTGCAATCAGTGTTGTATCTCTACTTGTTTTCCTAATCCCAATTAAGTGTACTTTATCACAAAAGTACAATTATTAATTACTTGTAGATTGCAAGACGTGCTATACTTAACAATGGATTCATGAAGACGCTTATTAAAGTTGGTGCCATTAAGAAGAAAAAAAACGACCAAAACAAATGAAATTAGAAAACATTTATATATTGTCTGTTTTGGGTAATTTTTGTCCCGGCTTGATTTTCCTGTGCAACAATGTAGAACAATTACTTACGTTGGTTCACATTATTTGGAAAAAAAGTTTCAAGTGAAATTTCTGTTTGAACTGCCTCTCAAACCAATTCATTTATGGTGTCATCCATCAAATATTCTGGGCATGAACTGGGCCGCAAAAATAATTTTAATACGACAAGCTGCTTCTGGACCAAAGCCCATTCTGACATAAGCTTATAAGTCATCAAAATATTTCGACTTCTAAAGTAACATTTTTCCTTTATCTGGAAAAAAAAATGATTAAATTTGGCCGTGGAAGGCGACTTAGTGTCTAGATTTCTTTTGAGATAAATTGCATGAACATCTATATAATTCAGGATATATATCTCTATCGTTCTCTCTCTTTCTCTCTCTCTCTCTCTCTCTCTCTCTCTCTCTCTTGGAACGTATCACTTTTTAGTCTCAACAACTGGAAACCTGAAATTGTCATTGTACTTAGGTGAGGTAAATAAAGTAGATACCTGGTCGGACTTAGGCAGAAATAAAAACTAATTAGTGATTACTGCTTACAACAGCCTTTGCCTTCTTCTTCTTCTTCTTCTTCTTCTTCTTCTTCTTCTTCGCATTCTTTTCTTCTTCGTATTCTTCACCTTCTTCTTCTTCTTCTTTTACTTCTTCTTCGCATTCTTTTCTTCTTCGTATTCTTCACCTTCTTCTTCTTCTTCTTTTACTTCTTCTTCGCATTCTTTTCTTCTTCGTATTCTTCACCTTCTTCTTCTTCTTCTTTTACTTCTTCTTCTTTGCATTCTTTTCTTCTTTTTCATCTTCTTCATCATCATCTTCTTCTTTTTCTTCTTCTTTGCATTCTTCTTCCCATTCTTTTCTTCTTCTTCGCATTCTTTTTCTTCTTCTTCTCCTCCCCCCTTTTCTTCTTCTTCCTCTTCTTCGTATTCGTATTCTTATTTGTCTTCTTCTTCGTATTCTTCTTCTTTTTCTTCTTCTTTTTCTCCTTTTTCTTCTTCTTCGAATTCTTCTCTTTCTTTTTCTTCTTCTTATATTCTCCTTATTATTAAGTTTTTTTAAAATTATCGATATCATCATTGCCCTTGTCCTTATCACTGTCGTCTCATTGGCATCAGAAACCCTTCTCCAGATTTAATCTCTCTAATGTTATTTCATTGTTTCAGATATCAAATCAAACACATACACCTATTTGCTTTTCCTAAAAAATTACTAATCTGTACTAAGCTGAGTTAATTTGATACATCATAATCAGATCTTATTTAGATGTCACTGACCTCATCTAATCTATTCTAAGGAACTCTCTCCAATCTGCCATTTCAGATAAGGTGGGTTAAGATATAAAGGTCAAAAACCTATTCTCTACTTCTGAACACAAGAAGTGCCAGTGACAATGAACTCAGCACATAAAAGACATCTTCGAATATATTATTTTCGTCTTTGATTGATCCGACAAATCGACTGAATTGGCTGCATAAATCATTTTTATAACACAGCCCCTCCGTCCCCCCGGAAAAAGCAAAACAAGTAGAAAGTACATCAATCGACGAAAGTCCCAAGTTATCTTCATAAATACGTCATTAATGCTTCCGTTCAAAAAGAACACATATAGATGACGCTCTCTCTCTGTGAGCCACGTTGAACTAATGATTTTTTTTTTTAGAACTTCAAAGGTCGGTTTGTTCGCAATTACGAGGACTCTGCCACTAACCACGCTGGTTCCGATTGGCTATAAATGGACTCTCTGTTTCTATCATCCTTTGTTTTGAGCAACGAACAGAAATCGATCTGCAATTTGCCCTTTTATCTTGAGACAATTCTGAGTGCATTTCAGCCCAACGATCTTTTTCAACCAGAAAATAGCTGTTTTAGAATCATCAAACAATTATTATTTTATTTTGTTACCAAGTGATTAAGCTTTGATCAAATTATATCGGCAAAAACAATAATCATCGTTTTGTGGATTGGATAGAGTCATATTGGAATATGTGTTTGGTACTCCTACATGTTCGAAGCAGTTTCTTAGTTCGATTTTTCTAAACCAGTGTTTCTCAAACTGTGGGCCGCTGAACAATAGTGTGTTACAACAATTTCCAAATTGGCTGTATGAATTTTTTCAGGTACGCAAACATGTATTACTAGCCTCGAATGTGTCCAGTACGAGTATTTTGGCTGTCCTGCTTCCGTCCCAGAGTTGCCAATCTATTTGTTTTATAGCCTTATTGGTTCTCACTCTCTTTAGAGAGAGAGAGAGAGAGAGAGAGAGAGAGAGAGAGAGAGAGAGAGAGAGACAGACAGACAGACAGACAGACAGACAGACAGACAGACAGACAGAAAGAAAAGTGGGTGACAAGTACGTGTATCAGTATTCTGGTACAAAGTTTCTTTCATTGACTGCTGAAACGTCTTTGTCTCATTCATTCCCATCTCACAGTTCACCATGTAAGCCATATATATTTTTCAGAGTGCTGTTATAATGATAAGTTTAAGAATTATTTTTTCTAGACAATCTGTCCCTATTTATCTTGCTGACTGACATCTTCCAAAGCAAGTACATCAATTTGCTTACTAACTGTACATTTCACGCTTTGTATATGATATATTTAGTTAAATTTGTAATAATTATTCCTTTGGAAATCATCTAGACCAGATAAGGATTACTGCAATTAATGTTTTGTTGAAAAGAATTCGGAAAGGTTTGATGAGATAAGTTATTACTGCACTTTGCAAATAGTTCTATTGTATTAGCAAAGGTGTAGCTGTAAATGTCACATCAAATCTGAAAAAAGACAATGAGACACGTATCGATTGTAACTTCACATTTTTGCACAATTAGATAAATGAGGTTCACAAGCACAGATTGATTTTGTTAATCGTGTAAAAATATTTTCCTTGGTTGCCAACACGGTAAAAAAACAAACAAACAAAAAGCTTTTTATCTGGGACCAACGTCTCCAGGCTTTATGAAGGACGAATAAAAAAATTTGAAAAAATTTGAAAGCATGACGAGTGAGAGAGATGGGTGGATAGCTTAAGAGGTAGGACATAAAGACAAAGACCGGCCTATGACAGCCGAATTCACTTTCTTTCAGACCACATTGTATGCAGAGAGAGAGAGAGAGAGAGAGAGAGAGAGAGAGAGAGAGAGAGAGAGAGAGGGGGTAGACTCAGCTAGCTCTGCTCAAAAGGATGGGCTACGTACTATGAGAGATTGGGAGAAGAAAGACGCTCTGCTTGTGGCCAGCGAAACGAAATGGAGAGATGAGAGTGAGAAAAGCAGAATAACCAACTAATTGAGCCAAATTCACTTCTTTTCTGACCAAATAATAATCATCATTTATTAAGTAGACCAATTAGTTAGTTCTCTCTTTGTTATCACAAGACATTAGGAACATTCAATTTCAACTTATTCCATTAAAAAAATAGTTTTGATTGTATTGTGACAACTGTCACATCAGTAAGCATTCGGAAAAAAATAGTGTGACGTATTTTTGTAATACCATTTATCATTTTACTTTTCTATATCTATGTAAGAAATTCATATCTATTGTTATAATTGTCACTTTGATGAGTAGCTTCCATTTGAATGAGTACCCTACTGGACTACATTTCCGAGTGCAATTCTCTACTTGAACTAAATAAAAATGATCAGTTTTTTTTAAAAATTGTGACTGGCAATGAAAAGTATATACTTTAAACCAGGGGGACAGAATACACCATAGTGCGAGCAACATGAACCACCACTGAACGTACCAAAAGCAGGTGATGCTGTATATCTAGTGAATGGGATTTTTCACTTAATTGAAGGTACCATTGACAAAAATTTGTACGGAACTAACATAGTGTAATATGCCGTCAGGACACCGCTTAGTTATATTTTTTCTGCGGTGACCAAACAAACACTGTTAGACTCCCCTTCATCAGCTGTATTCCCTACATACCGTGCCTTCGATTTATTATTTATTCTGGTCCTTGGAAAATCCTGATGAAAAAAAATTAAATTCCCAGGAGGATCGAAAAATGTTCCTTGAACAGTTCTTTGCTGAGAAAATTGGAAAGTTCTGGAAAAAGGAATATAGCTTTGAGTAGAAGACAGAAAATAGTTCAACAGAATGGTTGGTATTTTCTTCAATAAAAGTTATTGTCGAAAAAGGAACAGGAAGTTCAGTGAAACGTCCACTATAAAGACGCTTTTATTGCCAGATCGATTTTAAAACAAAGTTTAAACGCCTTTATTGATAGATCACGTCACTCTGTAAGAGATTTTCCGAAGTGGAAAGTGTCTTAACAAAAGACACCTTTATTCCAAGTTTCAAGTCAATCTGATGAAGAGATATAAAGCAATATGAAGACAGGACTATCAACCGACTATACTCTTATAGAAAGGCAAAGAGAGAAGGCAACGACACCTCTCATCATCATCGTAATCATCATCATCATCAGTCTTTTAACGTTCATAGTTGGACAGAGACCTTCCCCAGGATTTGCCACTCTTGTCTATCATGGGCGTCGCAGAGCCAGTACTTCCTGAACTTGCCTAGCTCGTCTGTCCATCTAATATTCTGCCGGCGTGGGTTGCGCATATGATCTCAGGGGATCCATATCGTGAGTCATGATGTCCATCAGCTGTCTGCCATTCTCGCAACATGGCCAGCCCACCACCATTTGAGCTTGTTAATGGATTCCATGATGTCCCTGACTCTTGTCTTTTCTCAGATGTACTGTGCTGTCTTGTGGTCTCTCTATGTGAGGCCCAGCATTATTCTTTCATATGCATGTTGCATGGTTCTCAATTTACGGGTCTGTCTCTTAGTTAGGTTCCATGTTTTTGCTCCATAAGTGACTATTGGAAGGATGCATTGGTTATACACCCTTCTCTTTAGGATTAATGGGATCTTCTTATTTTTGAACGTTGAGCTAGCTCTGCCAAAGGCTTGCTATCCTAGGATGATTCTTTGCTTGATTTCTTCTTCTTTTGAGGGTCTCATGGAGATTCGTTGTTCTAGGTAGATGTAGTGGTCTACTTCCTCCAGTTCCGTGTCCTCGATTATGATCTTAGAGTTTTTATCCCCGATGTGGTTGTTGCACATGATCTTCGTCTTACAAAATGAACCGAACGAACCTTTTTGGTTTACACCAAGCACTGGGCCAAACTAGGGAATGTTGACAGGAAGATTCTTCTATACCAATCTTCCAAGTGGGGGCAAACTGGCTACCTTCTAAATCAGGAGTCGAAATCCAGATTTCGATTTTGGCACCGGCGGGAAACAAGCAACCCTTCACAACGCAGATATTGTCTTTGAATGGACTAGCCAATTAACCGACTCTGAAAAACAATAATAATTCGAAAGGTCCAATTAGAATAATCCTCTCGTGATGATGTTATATAACAATTACAAGAAATAACTGAAAGTAAGATTTATTGGAAATTTACCTAAAAAGAAAGGTCTTCATTGAAGTTCGTAAATGTACAGAATGAAATCGTTGTCAAAATCGAATGAAATATAATGATAAACTAAAGCAAGGCTTCTCACAAGCGTCTCCTTGTCTCGGGGTTCTTCGAAGTCTTTGTGACACGTGAAAGTAAAATTGGAGGCAACAAGCTACCGAAGTGGGGAATATAATGAAACCAAATATTGAAAAAATAATTCCACTGACTGCAAATCTATTTTACATTAATGACTGTGATACAAAAATGATAATTATTAATGACTGTGATACTAAAAACAATAATCATGTTTCTGAAATCCCTCAGGTCTTCGATGGCTGTACGTGCAGTGTCTCAAATTAAAAAGAAATATTGGTTAGTCACTTGATAAAAACCGTTATGTGACCAATATATTTTCGCCGCATCATGGGTTTGGGGTGATCAATCGAATCAATCGAAAGATTGGATAAGGCAGTGATCAAGGGAATACGTTGCTTTTCACGCCTTTCATTAAGCAGCATTTACTAAAAAAAAGTCAGAATCAAGCACAAATACAAATTTAGCAAAAACTTGCATGGCAAATTGATCATCCCACAGAAAGCCTATTCAAAGTGGAAATTTTTGAAAAACATAAGAAAGTTTTTTTTCTTGACATGATGAAAAAAAAATGATTAAAATTTCAGCCCTTTAGCTTCATTAAAGCGGCCTCGACACAGGATACTCACAGTCACAGCCAGCCAGGCAAAACAAACCTATGTTGAGAATTTTGATTGACTGTTTCTAATTAGATCTTTTGCTGTCGCATCATTTTTCAAGATGAGACTTGGTGAATAGTCGCAGATGGTAAATTGTCCTCGTGGCCAAACCAGCCGTTGAGGTATTTGTGGTAGCCATTTCGTGATATTTGCCAAGCTGAGTTTATTACGGCCCGAATGATACAAGTATTGGGTATTTATCAAAGATCTAATTTGATATAACCTATAATTTTATACGTCAAATTTGTTGCACTGACTGATGAACACCAAAGTACGAAACAGTACCAAATATTTATGTATTTATAAGAGCATTGCGTGATTCCTGCAGTGGCATATGGTGTTTTGCATCTTAGGTGTGCTGTGAGCTATGGGTGTGAAAAAGCAGAAAAATATTTTTGTGTCTGTAAAAAGCAATGGACAGTTAAAGCCTTTTTGGTACAATGTAAAGAAATCGGTCTCTAGTGTAGAAATTAAAGGTATACTGGAAACGAGAATTCGGATTATACACTATAATCAGCTGAAATTAGTATCCAATCCCAGTTTGGTTGTTCTTTCATTAATTTCCCCATGTCCTTTTATTCGCAAGCTGTTTATAATGTAGAACGAGCAAAAGTAATCAATTTTATAATGTACACCCAGGTCCACCTCCCCTACATTGTACCGAAAAGTTTTTTACAGCCAGTTACTTTTTTAGGGACACAAAAATAATTTTGCGTTTTTGTGTATCCGTAGCATACAGCTGACCCAAGATACAAAGCACCACACGCTATTGGTTTCTTGTATCGCTGTAGTTGTTGAATAAAAGTTGAAAAAGTTAAATGTTCATGAAGTATGGTGTAACACGAATGATATTAACTTACTATAGGAAGATGAAAACAGTCACTCCTAGAGTTGGAGAGTCGGAATCTGGTCGGGATTTGAGTTGTAATCAGATTGCAAATAGCCTAAGCACCGAGAATGAAAGGCGTCGTCTAAATCTACCCAAACATACATACAAAATGATATATACAAATATATATATATATATATATATATATATATATATATATATATATATATATATATATATATATATATATATATATATATATACTCATCTGTACGCCCATATGCATCCATAAAATAATGCAACGACTAACCAACAGGTAATAACTAAGTTTTTTTTATTGTCACCCGAACACCTGTTTAAAAAAGTAAAAGGTAGCTACCAATTTTACTAGGCTAGGAAAGTCATTCTGTTTTTATTTCTTTGTAAAAACTGTTGCTTGCAGCTGAGGTCAGCAGAGACACTGTAGCGTTGTTAGTAACTGAATTGCAAATGGTAGCTGCTTTTTGTCCCCATTCAAGCATGAGTTTAGACGAGATTGAAATCGACATGTTGTTCAGGGAAAATTGCCATAGGTTTCACAATTGTGATTAAGGATTCTCCTTAATGATGCCATTGACAACAAATATAAAAAAAGAAGAGCTAATTGTTATCGCATTTGCTCTGGACATTTGCATTCAAACAGAACCATGTGGACTTTGTTTGACCTGTGCCAATATAAACAAGTGAATTCATACAGAGCGAAACTGTCCAATTCGTGAACTACATTTGCGAAGTTTATACACGGTGTTAATGCTATTGCATCATAAAATATCACTAACCAATATAATATGATAAATAAAACTAGCGCTGGCTTTCACCTGGAAAAAGAAAGTTGACACTGTTCGTTCAGTTACGCGTCAGTTTTTACCAGCCCATGTCTACACTCATTTTGTGTATCTATAGTGTTTATACAGGCGCTAGCATTTACTCAATGTCTTTGTACATTTTAGGAAGTCTTTTAATAATAACTACAAAAACGTTTTCTCTGTGAATGTTTTCGATACACAACGTAAATACCATTTATAGCAAGCATCATGAAAGAAAAGAAAAAAAAACGGAATAAAGTGTTTGTTTGTTTATTCTAGCTTTGTAACTGGTGTCGCAGATATATTTTTTCCTTTTCCTTTTAAGGCATTACAAGAACTAAATCAATTAATAACGTTTTATTAGTGAGGCTAACGTCATTAGGACTAATATCACTTATTAAGTCGATGTCATTCTTCTTCTAAGTTTCCTAGTCGCAATTATTCATCGTTCGTGTTGTGCTTGCAAAGTTTTGAAATAAAAGGGATGGTGAATTGCCAAGAGCCGATCTTTCAAAAGATAAGTGGTGTTGTTACTTGAATAGAAGTAATATGGCGCTAATGGTATCCCATAATGCCGGGTCATAAACAATAGAAAATATTCCCATTGGAGTAAGTTACTGCGACTTCCTGGATAAAAGGCGAGGAATTCTTGAAGAGCAAAGTAATTATCATTGTAATTACAATACAAACAGATGGTTTATGTGTTTAAAATAAGGCTAAACAACAGAATATTTGTATCGTGTCAACAGAGGAAATGAAAGGGAAAAACATTACCAATATTTGATTTAATTTTCAAGAAAGAAGCAAGTTTAAATCGTTTACGCGTCGGTGATGGCAGACTCAACCAAAACTTCACCAGGACCCATATATATATATATATATATATATATATATATATATATATATATATATATATATATATAAAACTACTAACGCCGAATTAACGCTTTCAGAGTTATGAAAAAACATAATGACTTTGCTATTCTTAAATAACGTATCACTTCTGTGCCCAGCAATTATTGTATTGGTACGATGAAAACTTCTTAAATTAAAATTCAAAGGGCCAAAGTGAAAGATTTTTGTTTAAATTGGTATATCGAGTGACGATTACTTAGTTATAGGCAGCACCATAACACTACTTTCCCATAACTGAAATATTGTGAAATATAAGTACTGAGTACATCACACTCGTGGCCTTGTGTCACACAAAGCTTAATGAAGATCAAAAAGTTAAAACAACAATACATATCATTGGAGAAAAAAAAGAATAAGTCCATATGGTTCTGCACGTGTTTATTTCGTTGCTGAAAGGGTAGACCAGTAATCAAGGTAAACCAGGCTACCCGAAGGAAAGAAAAATGGAAGTTCAAGTCTCACCGAGGGATCGTCCTTTATATTCGATTCGCCCTGGTTACTAACGACTGTAAAATGCCGAATAGTTGCAATAAAAAACAACTGGGATAAAAGTGAAAAAAAAAAAAAAAAAAAAGGCACTTAAAGATTGCACATCTTTACCATCACCATTTCAAGGGAAAGTATGCGTATGAATCTTCCCCCAAATTTGATCACTTCTTTTGTAGCCTATAATCCACTCTATCACAAAATTCCATCAAAACTCACTGTGGACCTTTGGAAATAGAAGGGACAGCCATGAATGTTCGGCAATATTATGTGTGAACATATAACTACGGTTTAGGGGAGGTGATTGAGCATGAATTAGCCCCAAAATATATTCACACTTTGTATGTCCTATTGCTAATCCAAATTTCACAGAAATTCCTTGAAGACTGTTGGATATATCGTGTGGACAGTATTGAGCGTATATATATATATATATATATATATATATATATATATATATATATATATATATATGTATATATGAAAAGAAAAGGTAAAATATCTCTAAATCGAAGGACCCCATCCAATCATTCCTTCCCCACCCCATGGCCCACCCTTCCCCGACACCCTATTAGAATTCATCGAGTATTTTTGGAGATATCGTGTGGACAGACAGGTGGACGAAGAGAAAGACGAAATGACGGACACTCCTGAATTCTAACTTCGTTGGCTGAGGTAATGATTATTAGAAATACACGTTATCGTGTATTGTTCTTTGCAAATATTGGCGATTCCCTCTGTTTATGATTTTCTTCTACCTTGTTTTCATTAATTAACAAAATCAAAATGTTGAAATCATACCACTAATAATTATGCTAGAAAATTGAAGATGTTGGGAGTTTTTTTCCACATAGAATAGTGAGAAAATTACGGATAACAGCTTCTATTTTCCTAATTCGACCTTCTGTTTTTCAGTCTCTTCACTTTCCATCCTTCTATACTACCAATCTATTCATCCATCTATCCATCTTTCCTCTCCATATCTCTCTTCTTCACTTATTATTTACTTATTTATTTTTCTCTTATTCAGTTTGTTCTCTTCTTTTGTATTCGCAATCTCAGTTTTGTCCTTTCTCTAATTTCTCTCCCTCCTTTCTCTCCTTCTTTTTCCTCACAATATTACAACCTTTCACTTCATTTGCTTCAACCCACACTGTCTCATAACAGTGCCATTATAACAAATCTTTGCCTTTATTAACATCGCCAATATTAGGATGGAAAACAACCAGTCAATTCTGACCAATGAAATGTTTAAAAAAAAGTGAAACAAGTCTTATGAGCGTGGGTCTTGGTTGGTAGAAATGCCAATCGAATTCTGTCAATAATGTGACGCATTCTCCCACATTGGTTACTGCTTCATCATGTTCTCGTAAATATTAAACGAAAAAAACTATTTGAAAAGTAAATTTCATTGATAAATAAGATAAAATAACAAGATTAATATCTAGAGCAGGTCTGGTTAGTCACTCAATAGAAACCATCAAGTGATCAGCATCTTACTATAGCATTCCATGTTATGGGTGATCAATTAAAAAAAAATTGGCAAAAAAAGGTTATCGATGATTGAGTTGATTTTCTTGCAATTTGTTGGGAACTGATCACTAAATAAAAATCTGAAATTAAAAAAAAAAACCCAAACAAACAAACAAAACAAGTGTGGATGCTGCAGGACGCAAGCTGAGAGACCAATTTAGCATAAACTTATATTTAAAAAAAAATTTTGACGATGTTTTTATGTGCATTCACTTCCTCAATTAGTGCAACCAGTGTGCATGATAGATACATAATCATAGAAAACCAGCCAGGTAGACAAACTTGAAAACTGGAGAAACCTGATTTAACAGTTGAGGTGACAGCGTTGGTAGACGGTTTCTGATGGAAACAAAGCATTCAGTCTAGTAATAAAATCAAAACAAAAAAGGTAAAATAAATCTGTTGCAGGAAGAGACAACACACTATTCGACAGAAAAAATGATTTGAACTATATTGATAAATTGCAAAGCCTAACATGCGAAAAGGTTCATCAGCCCCTCCCACCTCGAAAGACATGATGGAAAAGTTTTTTCTTTTATTTGTAATGGGGTGATTTCAAATTTCCTGATATACGTATATCTATATAGGTATATCTCTATCTATCTCTCTCTCTATCTATCTATCTATCTTTCTCTCTCTCTCTCTCTCTCTCTCTCTCTCTCTCTATATATATATATATATATATATATATATATAATTGTGGATGTGGAGTGATCCGACGGAATGTAAATGAAAATAACAATTGGAAGGTAGGGTTGAAAACATATGAGACAAGTATCTTTACGTTATATCATGGGTGCAGATCAGAGCAATTCGACTACGGCCATCTTTCCCAGAGGTAACTGTTGCATATATTCTTTGTGAAACCGTTGGGAACATTTTTTCTGAATAAGATGGCTGTCTCTAGTCGAAATGCATCGAACTACACCAACAGAATAATCATAGAAAATTTACGACGTAACATCTGTCTCTTGAGTTTTAGACTTCATCCTCCAATCGTTAGTTTCTTTTAGCTCTCTCTCTAAAGATATATATGGTAAGATAATTATGTTTTAACAACCCTCCAAGTTAATTAGTCTGACCTGCCAAGAAAATCAGCATGCTGATGGTTTGCACTAAATTCAATCACCAATTCTGGCATCGATTAAAATTGCAGAATTAACATAGCCAACACACACTCATGAACACACACTCACACACTCACACACACATACATACACACACACACATATATATATATACTGTTGACATGAAATGAAAATTAATACAGAAGACTGGACAACATAACAACATAGAGGCATAAACTATGAAAAAGACATTTACGAATGTTTGTACATAAATTCATTATATACGTGTGTAACATTATGTATATATCCACATCATATGTTTAAGAATATGTATGTTCATCATGTATATATAAACGAATATTGCAACGTTTGTGTGCATATGTGTGTGCATGATAAATATATGCATGCATACGTAAAAATGTGTGTGTACGCATGTGCATACGTATGTGCGTACGCATGTACGTATGTGCGTGTGTGCATATGTGTCCGTGGTATGAACGATACTTAACCTGCTGTGTCTATGTAATATATATACACATAAACACACACACACAAACACACACACACACACACACACACATATATATATATATATATATACATATAAATAATGTATTTCGTTATCAATTACAATCACACTGTTTTTAGTAATAACTTCGAGTTGCGTAGATGATATATATATGAACATATACCCCTTCGTCTTTATTTCTCTAATATATATATATATATATATATATATATATATATATATATATATATAAACTTGTGTACGTGTGTGTTTATCACCCTGATCATTATGTTTTCATCACCTGGCCGGCTGTTTGATAAGTAGTAACGTGATGAGTACTTATTAGTAAATAACCGGATCCCAGAAGTGTCTAGGATTTTGAATTTCGTTTTCTGTGATCAGATCATCGGTAACTGAATCATTGTGCAATTTTCCACTCTTTCAGTTCATCCCCTCACTGATAAAATATACAACAATTACACAATCTATCTATTCTAATAGGTTCATATCTCTCGAATTTGCTGGATCTGTTAGCGATAGTTGGTATTCAAATTTTCAAAATATCGTCAAGATTTTAAATGTTGATTTTTTATGCAGCTAGAGCCCTGGTTACTATGGGAGACACACATTGCACTGTGCAATCAAGTGAGTGTATATTAGCTGCCTTCCTTTAAGCATGAATTCTTTCATTCGAGACATACATGCACACATATGCACGCACCGTACACACATGCCAATATACATAGACACATGAAAACACAGGATATATATATATATATATATATATATATATATATATATATATATATATATATATATATATATAAGTTTCGAGAGTAACCAACGTAAGTAAGCACCATTTCAAAATGGAATGATGTGTAGTATAGAATAACATCTAGATGCAATACATTATGATTATACTCTATATAAGATAAAATAATTGAGTGACATATGCTATACATTGAAATCATAGCAGAAGGGGAGATAATGTCTGATCTATATTGTACGGTACTATGTTCATATAACTGTTTTGTTTTTAAAAATTCCCGAAACAGTAAACTACTGATGATCCCAACAAAAATAAATTCCATATACTCTACCAAAATGATAAAGTATATGTAAAACTGGGAAAAAAACACTAGAGAAAATTACACAAACTACACACACACACGCACACACACACACACACACATATATATATATATGTATATTATCAGGTAAACCCAATGTTGCCCGAGGGAAGTTTCCTTACAATATTACCAAAATACAAACAAAAGGATTCTGAGGTCAATATTGCTTTTCCTTCGACCATCATCAAGGAAGGACTTGACCTTATGCCAAATTTCAGCCCAATTTCAGCACCCTGGGTGCAAAACTTTAGCCCACAGCTGTAAACATTGTTTAGAATTGGTCAACAATTACATTAAGGGACCACAAATGACCTAAGTGATAATGTCTTTATTAAACTTTGTTAGGAAACTATGTACCTCTGAACCTAATTTCAGTTTCATAGGCTCTAAATTGTTGTAGCAAACTTGGAAAATCACTTTGGAATAACTAAAAATGGCCTCTAGAGACCTTTAGAGATCTCAGAGGTCAATGTCACATAGACTATAATGTCGCTGTGAGAAAATGTGCCCACATATTCAATATACTCGGTGTAAAATCATGGCCCACAACTCTGAAGATGGTCTGGAAATAACCAAGTATGACCTCTGGTGACGTCAAATAACGTCAGGGGTCAAATCCACACTGTGTATGACCTACCACGTGACAGGATACCTAGTCCAATTTCAGTTTTTTGCGTGCTCAATTGTGGCCCCAAACCTTGAAAACCGTTTTGGAATAACCACAAAATTCTAGTTATGACCTACTATGATCTAAGAAGTTAATGCCGTTCTTCAATGCAAAAAATATGGCCTACAATTATATATATATATAAAATTTGACCATGAAACGTTTTTAGTCCATTAATGCATCTACTTTTCGATGTATTGTTAGACGTATATACTTTTACACTCGTTTTTTTGCATATATATATATATATATATATATATATATATATATATATATATATATATATATATATATATATATATATATATAGTTTGCTTTCCAAAATGCCATCTATATTTTTCTTTTGTGTAACGAATCGTTTAAAGTTTATTTGCCTTTTGACTTGTGGTTAAAACTTCTACGTAAAGTGATTTTTTTTCATAGTTTTATTTTCGGAAGTTGAATGCATGTATGTTCATGAGTAAAATGTATCCTTTTATGTGATGTTTTCTTTCCATGCAATTCTATTTGTTTCACCTGCTCTTTTTTGTTTTCCATTAGGATTTTTCTCAAAAGACATTTTTCTTGCACGTGGGGCTAATGATTGATCCAACCCACTTTTAGCTTTGCGCTAACAAACCTCTACAGGAGGCAGAGAAAAAAATTTTCTAAAGAAGATGAAAATCTTAGCTGGCCCCAAAATGGCTTCCCTTTAGCTGACATAAAACGTCTTCCAAAATTTACCGAATTCGGGGAAGACGTAACTATTGATTTTTGTCGATTTTTTTTTGATACATGAAACAATAAGAAAGCAAAGAGAAGCAGGAGGACCAACAGATTTTTCTCCCCATTCGATAATGTTTTTAGAATTTTTTTTTATTGCTTTTAACTTGAGGAAAGAGAAACGATCTACAAGATGGCTGGATGCTCGCACTGTAAGGGAGGATGATGCCCAGGAAATAAGCTGAAAAATAAATAAATGGATTGAGATTATTTAAAAATTCTTTTGTTATTTAGTAAGCTTTTGTTCGCAAGGATTCCTTGATTATGGAGAAAGATTTTTTTTTATCAAGGGCTGCTCAAAATAACACAAACTGATTGCTTCAGAACTGTTGATTTATGAAAAGTAAATATAAAATCATCGTCGGGTAACAAAGTAGCTTTGTGTGGCGGGTCGATAGATGTTTCTAGATCATCGTCAATTCTGGTTGATTAATTTTAATTGATTTCTGGAGATAAAGCCAGTTACCTTGAATATTAGAAAGTATCAGATGATAAAAAAAACTAGTTAACTGATATGTCTGCTCTCGTGAAATTTTGAATCTTGGTAATGTCTCGATGGTGCCACAGTTTCTTGTTATTTAACAGGTTTGCCGGAATGTGAGAAGATAATAGAAGTAACTAGAATATTTATGCCTTTATAGATATAGTTCAATGAGTGTGCCGCCTCACTGATGGAAAGAAGCGCTTACATTGATCGACAAAATTTTCGTTCAAATTGATTTACTTCCTGTTGATTGTACACGGTCCAGTGATGAAGAATAGTTATCACGCTCAAGTTCTCACCAAATATTCGACTGGACTTGCCCCTGTGCCATATTTGACATAATCATTGTAAATTGAGCTCTATGTACACAAAACTGGGATTAAACTATTCTCCTAATTCAGAGAGTGTAAACTCTGGCTAAATATTCGGTCGTGAATGGTCTTGTAATCTGATTGTTCAGTTTGGATATCAATCGAAAAACCAAAACCCCAAAAAGACAAATTGAAAAACCATCCCATCAAAGTGGGCGGAGGGGTCTATCCTCTTTTTTTTAAAAATATGTGCGTGTAATTGTTGATTGTTTGGTTACTTATTTGTTTGTTCCAGCACCCCTGACCCATACCATTCGTTTACAGAGTTGAGAGTTGGTATCAGTACTCCACTAGACCCATTTTGAAAATGTATTTCCATCTTTGAAAAAAAAATGGCTTTTTTGGCCTTATTCTGACGGATTTTTCAATAACATCTTGATCCTATGGATTATTACAAATATTAAATCTGTCATCTAGAATCTACATATTTCTGGACGTTTCTTTACCCTATTTCCAGAATGGAATTTATTCTGATCATATGTAATCTTTGTTAGAATTTTTTTTTGATGTGACTTCAAATTTCGACGCTACGGTCGTTTGATTATTGACTGTTATGGCAAGTGATGCTTTTCTTTGGGACGTTAGAAAAATGTCTCCTACTGTGAAATTTCACTTAGGATTTTCCCGATTACCTGCTTTTTATTTCATTTGCAAAACATATACAGTTTATTCGATGAGAAATATTTTCAAAAATTTTAATATCATCAGCATGCTAAAAATCACCAACGAATATTGGGTAGGATTTCTAAACGAGCATCTTTTTATCTTGAAAAATGCTCTTCTTGTTCTGGAATTTAAAATTACTCAATATTTCTATATCTCTTGTTTTTTCGCCTCAGGATTTCTATTGTGCTGATCTTGTCAGTGAACCCCCACGATACCCCTAAGAGAAATAAATCCTTCCCTTGTTTGAAGTTGTTTGTAGGAATTCAAATACCTGTCTGACAAACTAAGTCTCGAATAAAATCTTCTAAAGCGTTTCTGAAAGCGTAAACACAATGCTGTCACGTCACTTGAGTTCTAGTGAGCGTGTATAGTTCGCATATTTGTATTGCTTGGAGATGCACTGCTGCTGCTCATGTGGTATCACAAGTACTTGCTGGTCTGCATATGTGACTTCGTCTGTCTGTCACTGTGTCAGTACATCTTTCTGGGTTGCATAAGAGCGCGAGGTTGTATTTTCTCTAATCTAAACGGGGAATAACTTATGATCAGGTGACGTGATAGCAATGTGTTCCAGCCTTTGATGTTGGCAACAGACGTTTCCCATTTCTTGATATCACTTCGGCTGAGAAATTTCCTCTTCCTGGATTTTATGGCCTCAAGAAGAGCACACGTTTTCATATTTGTTTCTAATTCGCTTCACCATTTTAATCTCCCTGATTTCATTCACTGACCTGTGTTTATTTCCTCATGAATTACGAATCCCAGTCACATTCGCTCGTTATGTTCTAAAAAGTGAGCGAATAAAAATCAAAATATTAACAATGAAAAATAAAAGAAATGATAACGTGTAGTCAAGTTTTCTTTGTAATTTTCGTTTTATCGTTCAAGTCATTTTAGTGCTGTAAAGGTTAGTACTTGGGTTGTTTCACGGTCTCCTGTATTTTTTTTCTGGAATTGTGCAGGATATAAAAAGGAATATTCAGATATTATTGCACTAATAGAAAGAACTAAAACATAAGGAACTATTTATAGAAATAGCATTGATATTTCGAGCAGTGTATTTCAGCTCAAACATACATGTCTCTTGGTTTTGCATCTGGGAGGTTTAGTCTCTCTACCTCCATGAAAATCAATACCTAAGGTAGCTTGGACGTGGATCTCTCGGATCATAAGACCGCAAGAATCCTTCTCCCGAATGTGACACTGACACATAGATAAAACATCTTTGTGATTATGCTCTGGCCCAAGGCGTCTGGAATGTCCCTTTTTATGACACATCTGTAATCAGAACCTACAAAGCAACACCTGATCGCTTCCATCCCATGCTTTAAGGCTCCAACTCTTCGACAAAAATCAAAGATATACGGTTTTAGCGAGTTAAAAATCACGCCAGTCTGATTATGCTTTTTTTTGTCTTTCTTTCGATACCCCCCATAAGAATACTCAAACTCTGGGTCAATTTGTAGTTTAGGCGACACATGAGTCTTTTCAACTAATTTCTGAAAAAATACTCGATTCAAATAAAGTTCCATTACCAAAAAGAGAGTAAAAGAGAAAAAACTATAACAAATTTTCAACATTTTCCATTAATCAATCAATCAAGTATAATTTTCCGAGACTAAATTTTCCCCATTCAATTTTCAATATATTTTTTTATTGTAGAAATAAACTTCTTTTAAATGATTTTGAATTCACCAGTCGAATTGTCAATTTTTGTTCTCATATCAATAATTGTTAATATAATGACAGGTCAAAATTGTATCTGCGGCAATTTTCTCTTGTCATAAAAGCAAAATAAACAACTTATTATATGAAACAATGCGTGTTTGAATATTTTTAGTGGATTTTATGAGCGTTATGGATGTCGGCTGTTTCAGTCGATAAATACAGGAAGACAACACCGATTAAAAGAAAAAGAGCTCGTGGGGGAAAGAAGGAAAGGGAGAGACCAAGGGAGAGGGGAGGAGGATGATAGAACGAAGAAGAGTGAATTTTATTATTATTATCATCATTATGCTGATGCCGTCGAGGAATAAATAGACTTGAAAATAAAAGATTTGGGGATGAGATGGAGGAGAATTAAAAAAAAAAAATGACGAGAAGAAATAAAAGGGAAAATGAATTGAGTAAAAGAAGAAGGGCACTGAGATGATGGTGATGGTGATTCAAAGGGGGTCGTAATGTGAATAAATAAGGGAAGAAGAAGACGATGGCTAACATTCAGATGACGTTGAGAGAGAGAGAGAGAAGAAGGCATCGATACAATAGGAAACTAAAGCAAAACGACAGAGATATATGGAAAAAGAAAAAAAAAGAAAATAATGGTTATACGCAAAGAAGAAAAAGAAGAGAGAGAGAGAGAGAGAGGAAGAAAGAGAGAGAGATTACTTGATCTTGCTAGTTCAAATGCAGTAGTATTTTTAATATACATACAAACACACACACACACACACACACACACACACACATATATATATAAGAATGATCTGACTGAATGATTATAAATTGTGTTATGTTATAATGAAGATATATGTGAAATGATCTTCCGTTATTACAAGGTGAATCTATCAGCGTAGACAACGTAAATAGAATGGAAAATTAAAGAGAATATCACATAACGCAACACACACACACACACACACACACACACACACACACACACACACATATATATATATATATATATATATATATATATATATATATATATATTGTTAGATCAACACATTCATAGACTCAAATTATTGTGCTAGAATTTGTGTCTATGTGCATGTGTTCGTTATAGTCATATATAGTATTCGTTATTGTAATATATATCTTGATTACAAACAATCTTCATGTGAATATGTTGTTAATTACTCCATGGCGTATAGTTTTACTCTCAGTCCCTGTGTTTACAAATGATAGGGCTTTTAGAATACTGCTATAATTACTAAAAGCTCATTCACAGTATTATTTTTTTTCCTGTACATGCAATGAACCTGCTAACCTTCCCGGAACTTTTGTTCTGCCATACAAACCAACAAGATGTGATTTTTCATTCAAAAACATCTCTTTGATTCTCCACTAAAATATTGTAACATCGTTTAATTCCGATCAGAACTCTGCAAGATCAAAACAACATTTAATCCCGTTCAGAACCCCCTTTTTTTTTTATCTCGTATAGTTTTTCTGATTCTTGTTTGCTCTTTGGAATTACTGTCTACAATTTTAGTATTTCATTTCTTTACTTTTTTTCTGTTAAAAGCCGTAGATGAATCAATAGATATATGTTGAATTTGCCCAACTTTCATACACGGCTGTATTTCTTGAGCATACAGCAAACAATGAAATCAGACTCAGGCGGCTGTAAAATGCTCCCTGATAAATAATCCACCCAAGTGAACGACTGGCAATTTTCAAGGTTGAAACGTCTTATTGGTTAACATCTCAACCAATTATCATTGGTAATTCCACATCTAATCACCCTGTGTTAACCTTTTCACCCTCTTAAATTCCACTGAAAAATCACTGGTGCTTCCACATTGAACTTTAAGAGGAATATTAGGCTTTGTTTTAACATTTCCAAACTTTTAAGCCTAATATATTATCAGACCTAATATTTTGGATTTCTCCATGTTTGGTATAAGAGCACCTGCGATTCTTTTTGAACGGAACTGCAGGGGGTGACAACGGAAACGTCCCTAAAATCAACTGATTTTGAATGATTCTCATGTTTGACACCGACCCTGATTCTTACAAGCGATTCCAAGGATCCACATACGACCTGAATAATTCTGACGAATATATGCAAGCGAATTTATCACAATTTTTGAAACTGAGATCAATATCTATGGCCACCACTTGAAAAAGTCTACCGTCGATTTTCATGTAAACATGATTCTAATGACTTGTGTAACTTATAGTTTTAATCACTGCGTCGGTGTTTGTAAAGCATAAAACATTAAGAAAATCGCTTCAATTACTTTAATGGAAATGTCAAGTGGTGTCAATTAATTTTGCCAGGATGTATGGAAGGAAATTTGATTGCCGGAATAGTTCAAACACGCACACACACACACACACACACACACATTCATGCACACACATACACACACAAACACACACACGCTTACATACACACAAGCAAGCTTTTCTTTTCAAAAGTTAAGGAAATCAAAGTCAAAGTTTGACAAATTTCCGCTCGCGATATGTTCGTTATTTTTAGAGCTACAATACCCATCTTTTTATTTTGAAGCTTGAGCACTCTGTATTCTAATGCAAATGGCATTCATGAATCTTAAGTACTTACAACGTTACAATGCGTTGAGTGAGATTTCTTGTCTTTTTCTACAAACAAAAGAAAGCAAAAGCTCTCATTTCTTGCTTATTTACGCTATTAATATTTTATCCACGGTATTATGCATATTAGATCAAAAGTTGAGAATCAAAACTTTGAAACAAAAGGGAAATGGGAATTCTAACCGTAAAAATCGAAGGTACAACTTGATCAACAAACGATTTTAAGTAGAGTTTTAACGAAAACAATTAAGTGAATATGGTCTAATTACATATTGTATTCATTATAATATGCACCAGGAGCATTAGGCAGAAGGTTCAAAAAGCTATATATATATATATATATATATATATATATATGTATATATATATATATATATATATATATATATATATATATATATATGTATATATATATATATATATATATATATATATATGAACATCTACAAGCATATATACATACATACATACATATACATACATATGCATATATATATATATATATATATATATATATATATATATATGTATGCATGTATATATATACGCATATACATATCTGTATGTATGTATATATATATATATATATATATATATATACACGCATGCACACACACACACACACACACACACACACACACACACACACACACACACACATATATATATATTTCTATATCCGTGACGACAGTATTTCTAAATTCGTCTATTTTGTCTCTCCATCTTGTATTCCACTGGTTTCAGTTTCGAATGTGATATCCGGGGATCCATGTTGTCAGTTGATGTCCATCAGCTGTCTGCCACTCTTGCAGCATGACCAGCCCATCGCCATTTAAGTTTTCTTGTAGATTCTATGATGTCTCAGACTCTGGTTCTCTTCCTGATATACTGCGTTTCTTGTGATCTTTCCATGTGAAATTGAGCCTCTATATTTTACTCTCTCACCCGAGCAAAATCAGACACAAGGTCAGGGATTTACGTGGGGAAAATAGAAGTAACCCATCAAAAATAGCTACAGTTGACACAACTTCGGTTGCAAAGCAACCGTAGTTGCTGAAGCAACCGCAGTCACGAAAGTGTCAGGACGAGCCCGACCTGTCCCTTTAAGTGCAATCGGATATTGCTGCCCCGGGGTAACTGATCAGTTGGGCTGAGTAAGGGTGGGAGAGTCCAAGGAAGAGTCTAAATGCTCCCAATGCGCGTAGCTATACGCAGCCTCAGTATAACCTGATTGGCTGACACATTGCAACGGCACAATCGGTCTTTGAAATTCGCCACAACACAATCTCGAAACCTGCAAAAGAAGAAGAAATCAAGTGAAGAATCACTCTAGAATGGCAAGCCTTTTGCACGGCAATCTCAACCATAAAAGATGAGACGATCCCATTAATCTTAAAGAGAAGAGTATACAACCAATGCATTCTCCCGATAGTCATTTATAGAGCTGAAACATGGAACCCAACCAAGAGACAGACTCGCGAACTGAGAAGCATGCAACGCGCTCATGAGAGAATCATGCTCAACTGCAAATGGAGAGATCAAAAGACTGTACAGTATACCAGAAAGAAAACTGGAGACCAAGACATCATAGAATATATCAGAAAACCTAATTGGCAATGGACATGTCTTAGTGACATGGTTGGTGATTTTTTTTTGTGAAATTTTCGTAGATGCAGTTGAGTGAGAAAATAAACTTGTTATGGTTGAGGTCTTTCGATTTTCTTTTTTTGTAAAAGATTATAGCTGCCGTGTTCAGGTCTTTCAGTACTTTACTCGGATTGAGACACAAGTTGAATAGAATAACTATTTTTTTCTTATTGACAATCTTACCAGCTTTTTTGAGTAGATCAATGGTGATGTTATTTGGTCATGGGACTTTTCCTTTTTTTGTTTGTTTGATGGCTTGTTTTGCCTCCCATCGTAAAACTTCTGGGGAGTATTCGAACTGATTGTCCACATCTTGCGTATTCTGTTCATTGTTTTGTTGTCCATGTCTTGAAGAGTAGAGTTCTTTGTCGAATTCTTGGACGGGTTCGACAATTCTGTCTCCGTCTGCTGTTATGTCTTCGTTTTCTATAAGTATGGTAGTTATTTGTTTATGTCTTATACCGAGACCTCTGTTTATTGCTTTAAAGCCTCGATGTTTTTTATGAGTGGTTTCAATGATTGCTGTCGTACCCGTCTTTTGCTTTCCCTTCTTTCTTTTTTTTTTCTCTGGTGTTTTGTTTAATTCAGTCTCCTCAATTTCCCCCCGTTGTTGGTAGTGGTTTGAGGTTTCTGCGCTTTCCATTCCCTGATTTCGTCTGAGATTTTACGAATGGTTTGTGTGTTTCTTGGTTTCAACATTGTGGCAGCTTGTGTTAGAGAGGTTGTTATTTTGCTGTGGAGTTCGTTGAAGTTTGTATCGTTTTTCTTCGGTAAGAATTTTACATCAGTTTTTCAATTCTAGCTTGAAGAATGGGATTAGTTCATTTGGTACATTTAACAGTTACGGTTTGGCGTGAAACATTTTTCTGCGTTCTTTTTAGTGCTTACTAGCTTCTTACATCTTACCATTTCCTATGTTTATTTGGTTTAGAATTCGGAAGTCTTTGATGGTGTCGCTTTTGTCAGTTAGGGAGTAGTCTATTTCGTTTTTGGTTCCATTGTTGAAGCTATTCAAGTCCATTTCCAACTGGGTTTCTTTCTGGAGAATGTTTCCATGATTTTGAAGTTGAATGCAGTTGCAAAGTTTATAAGATCGTCACCTCTCTCGGTCCATACTTTGTACACAAACTCACCAACGCAACGTTCATTTTCTTGTCCTACCTGTGCATTGAAATCTCCTATGATAGTATTGAAGTTTTTTTTCTACTATTGTGCAGTAAGGAGTTCAAGTCATCATAGAAATCTTTTTCTTTTTTGGTTGATTGCAAAGTGGGAGCGTAGACTTGGACAACTTTCAAATTGTACCTCTTTGAGATTTGTATGCTGTGACTGTCTTTGAGGTCGTTATTGAAGCCTACCCCAGTCTGTATTACTTTCTCTGTTCCCTAGTTGTAGAGAATATGTTCGCTTTTCAGTTCCATTAATTCTTCTCGACTTTTCATTTTGGTAATACCGATGATGTCCTATTAAATGTTTCTGATTTCGTTTTCTATATGTGTTTGGTGGGACTCAGTGCTGATGTATAACGTTGTTCTCTTGGTAAGTGGTCTTGGGTTTGGGATATGTTTGGGTGGTCATTGTTGGAGCATATCGCTCCAACCGAAGGCAAGTGATGTGACTGAGCCTTTTTGGACCGCTGACCCACCAAGAACGGCCGGTATAAATTTCATTATGCAAACCATGGGGAATGTTTGGCCATGCCCTGCTGCACTGTCCCATGACGTGTTTATAAGGGTCTGGTGGATTGGTCACTGCTGGTGTCATTTAGAGCGGCCTCAAAGCTCCACCGGCTTTTAGCGCACACTCTATCTGCTCGATGGGTAAATGGACAGGCCTGGGTGTACGCAGCGCTAAAGCGGGTGAAAGATAAGGGATTAAAACAGGTTCGAAAGGATATAAGATGAGGTATATACATACTTTTAATCATATGTTTTTCACGTGGTCTATTCGCAAAGACCAGCCCAGCTTACATCCTATCTTAGCCTATTTGAGTCTACAATAGGGCCCAGCTTTGTGTTAGTGGATCACTAATTGGTCTGATCGATTTATATCATTTTGTTGGTTCTGTCAGATGGGTAGTTCAAGCTTGAGTATAACTCTCTCTCATACTTCGAGTTTTTAACTCAGTAAAAGTCCACAGAAGTGGCTATTAAGATTCAAGAGTCCTACTCTTGCACACACTTCTGGTGGGACTTGAGAGAAGAGATTGAAGATTAGGGGAGAAGTGGAGTAAACATATGTAACAAGCAAAGAACAATTGGAGACAATGAAATTTAAAATAGATAAATAAATGAATGAATAAAAAGATGAGTAAAAACAAGCCAGATGCTACAAAGATGATGAGCACTTATCTGGATCACAGTGTTTTGCTGTAGGTTGGTGGATTTATTTGACAGTTGAAAAAACTTTGATTTTCTTTTTACTTTGTTAAAAGTTCATCGTTCGACCCCGTTTAAAAACAGCAATAATTTATTACTTGAAAAGTCTGTCTTTTGATAAAAAAAAATCTTATCCCGTCATTGCACGGTGAATGTATCATTTACCGTAGACAACGTAAATAGAATAAACAATTGATGAGAATGTGGCTGCTGCAGGAATCGATTTTATGAATGATAAGGTAGCAATATCAACGTAGCGATGCTTTCACCATTGAGCTTAAGTAATGAAAAAGGCCTGAATGATTGTTTTCACCCCGATTTCTCATCTTATCTATTCTCTGTCAATTCGCTTCTTTTCAATGCAACTGTTAAGCATTGAGAAATGGATGTATGTTGTTATGCTTTTTACGATTCTTTAGAAACTGTCAAAAAAACTACATATATATATGTATATATATATATATATATATATGTGTATATATATGTATATATATATATATATGTATATATATATATGTATATGTACATATATATATGTATATGTACATATATATATATACATACACACATATACATACATATATATATATATATATATATATATATATATATATATATATATGTATGTATGTATATATATATATATATATATATATATATATATATATATGTATATATATATATATATATATATATATATATATATATATTGTTGTTTGGAGAGTAAACGTAAAAATGTAATAATGGGGAATAACATTAATAGAGAAAATATAAATGAACCAGACTGCCATTGTACAAATAGCAACGGGTATCCATTGCAAAATAAATGTTTTAAATCGAATATTGAATCTCGAGCTGAAATTTCAACGGTAGAGAAACCTTTACGAACGGAATATTATGTAACAATGTCAAAACGCCCTTTAGATTAAGATTAACCAACCATACATTTTCCTTTTCAAACAAAAAAATATACATCACTATTCACGCATAACTCAAGAGACAGTGATCTCACAGTCACAATAAAATAAAAAAATATCAAAACAAGCAAAGTCATGTCAAAACATTGAAACCAATGCTATCTATGCCTAAATAAGGAATTAAAGATTCTCAAATTCGCTAAAAGACTTATTTACTAAACAGGAAAAAAACAAAAACAAAAAAAAACAAAACAAAACGAAACGAATTAGCTGTGAATTTTTGGCATCGCTCAGAATATATTTATAAGAAAACATAATTTAACACCCCACATATGAATATACACACATCAATCACCATAATTATTTTAGTCTTCTTGATATCATTATTAACAGTAAAAGTATTAGTATTATTATCGATATTATTAGTAGCATTCTTATACCCCCCAGCCACTTTAGGTGCAACCAAATCATCTTCTAATAATCAATTTATATGTATAGATGCTAATCAGATAAGAATATTAGGAAAATCTAAAAAAATAACAAAGGTTATGTGGAATATAATATACACGCAGAGATCAAAATCTTTACAAAAAAGAAATATAAATTGAATATAACAGAAGTTTTTCACCCCCCAAAATAAACACCCCCAATAACGTCTTGAATGAGGATCCAAATAAATCGATTCATTCAGCTGAAGAAGTCAACAAGGATAGAAACATAAACATGTTTGTGTAGCAAATCCACCAGGCCACCATATTTAAAGCTTTACTTCAATTTAAGCTAATGTTAAATGTCTCGAGCACTTTATCGAATAAATCCACCAAAAATACAAATTGAATTACTAAATATATATATATATATGTGTGTGTGCGTGTGCATGTGTGTGTATACATATATGTATCCATGTATATGTATCCCAACATATATGCATAAATCTTTCTTCCTCTCTCTCTCTCTCTCTCTCTCTCTCTCTCTCTCTCTTTATATATATATATATGTATATATATATATATATTGAACATATAAGTGACCAATTAAGAATGGGACGAACTCAAGATTAGAATTATTTGTACATTTTTTCGTTAGTTGATTCACAAATCAATTAATTAGAATGCTATACGTTTTTCGGGAAGGGATTCCCATCTTCAGTAGCATGTGCGTACCTTTTAGTGGTGAGAGGTTGATTTCCTCGTCGATAACTGATTTAACATCACATGCTTTGTCTTGAAAGCAAAAATCAACAAACAAATGAGGATCATGTGAGACCAATGAGGTGAGTCTGAACTGCATTATGTACGCGAAGGGATCTATGTTGTTTTGTTTCGATCATTTGTTGAAGGTAGTAGCAGCAATCATTGGTATTTTATCGGTTGTAGTGGTCAAGGGTGGTGGACAATTTTGAGAATTGGTTATCCTGGATATTGGGAATCTTGGTCATGGTCCAGCGTTGAGCCATTTGCGTACTTAGTAAGGTTATAGAGAGTCCATGGATATATATGTTTATATGTTATGCCTAAAAGCACACATAACCTCAACTGATGGATACCTGTGGTGGGTAGAAATGTAAGTGCGTAAATATGCACACTCACACACACACACACACACACATATATATATATATATATATATATATATATATATATATATATATATGAGATATGCCTGTGTGTCTCGTTTGGGTTCGTTATCAATGGAGGTGAAGTACTGGAAATTATTTAGGAGTATTTCGGTAATGGGAAATGGGGTCAAAGTCTTCTATAGTGGTAATCAAGGTGTTGGAATATAGGTTAGAGAGGGTCCATGTTATATATGATCATATATATATATAAACAACACATAAAGCACAAAAAAGCAGACACAAAGTACGAGGTTATTTAGCATTAGATATCATTGCAAACTCACAGGGGGGAATTTTCAATAGAATTAAAGACGTTTATTAAGCATAATGAAAGAATGTTTGAATTTCCAACCCATTAGTGCGGTCTATACTCAGGACACATAGCCAGCCAGCCAGCGAGCCACACCAACTAGAAAACTGAAAAAAAAACTATGCTGAGAGCTTTGTTGACAGTTTTGGTTGACATTTTCCAAAAATAGAAATAAATGATTAAAATGGATTTTAAAATGCAGGAAGAGAGAAAACAAGTAAATTTGAAAGAAATAATATTTGTCATTAGACCAATAACTGGAAATATATTACCTTCATGAACATTGGGGGAGTCCAGGTTTTGTTTGGACATTCGGACTCTTTCTTTGGGGTGATGATTTGGGTATCTCAACCCTTCGGACATTTTCTATCGCCATCTTATCTCAGAGATAGTAAATTTGAAGAAAGTTGCACATCGACCGAAATGATATGGCAGCAACATCAACAACACAAAGAAGGATTCATTCGTCCAGACAAGAAGGCCAGCTCATCATTTAAATAAATATAGGCAGTTATGAAGGATGCAATGGTCCTTGGGGTACACTTCAAACAGGGGAAAAAAAATAACTCTCGTTATAATACAACATGGGGTGCAAAATTCAAGTCATGCTGCGGATGTGTGAGAACCTTGCGAATATTCCAAGTTTCACCTAGGGCGTATCAGACCCTCGCGCGAATTTTGAATCTGGCCTCGGGAGCTTGAAACCTTTACGAAAATTCTAGGTGTGACCCAAAGGCGCATGAAAGACTTGCGCAACTTTCAAATGACTTGTACCCTTTCGACGGTCCTACTTAGCAAAGCTTAAAAATATCTGAATGAAAAATAAGTAAGCAAGGAGAAATATTGATGTTTTAGAATTCGGGACGTCAAATAAACACGCAAATGCTGAAAGACACAAAAAGAGAAAAAAATGTGTCGGTTTTATTTCTTGGCTGACATATTTTCTGCCACCAGGAACAAACAGGAGAGAAAAATTGAACCGCTAAAGAACAACTTCACAAAATCTTGCATCAGCATATTGAAAAACAAAACCGAAAAAAAACCCTCAAGCATTGTCCCCCTGAGTAAATACTTGTTATCATAAGTAGACAGAGGGCGCCTTTTCATCCCATTCTATCTCTCTTACTCTATCTGTCTGTCTGTCTTTCCGTCTCTCTCTCTCTCGCCCTCTCTCGTGCGCACGCACGCTTTAAAAGAAATAGTAAACACCCTTACAAAAGCTGAAAAGGTGTAAACAAGGCGCAGCGTAAAAAAAGATCTCTATTCTTTCTCCTCTCACCCAACTAGCAGCTGTTTGGCTTCCCAACCCAGCCTCTTGGTCGCTACAAGTGAACGAGCGGCCCGCTCTTAGATATCAAACTTCTTTTTTCACATCTTCACTAAAGGATGTTTACTAAGTTTCTTTATCAATGACCTGTTAGTACAGTATCGTTCTTTTTGTATGCTAACGTGGCCATGACTATCTTCTATTCCTCGTTCCTATCAGGCGTTACGCTTTTGTCGGAAGATTTGTGTGAGCGCGTGTGACTGCACACATATATTTCGTCACTGTTTTCATTGCAAAACGTTTAAAAAGTTATAATTTTGGCCTGGTCCTACTATCTGCGTCTCATAAGCTAAATTCACTCTACCCGAAATGTGTAGATAAAGAGAGAATGATAGGAAGGAAGAATGAAAGGAAGGACGAAAAATAAAATAAAATAAAATAAGATAAATAAGGAGAGAAGTAAGAAGGAAAGAAATAAACGGAAGCATTTATAGAACGTTAATAACGCCCCCAAAAGAGAGGGTAGTAATTTCTACTTTCTCATAGAAATACACATTTGGGTATCTTGCACTCTGGTAATGGTTAATGAGCTAGACTGAAATATAATTTACCCCTGTCAACGAAGTTGAAAAGAGGTGTATGTATTCGGTCGTGTTCGTTTATCTGTGCTTATGTCCTTCTCTTTGTTCGTTTGTCCACACGATATCCCCGAAAGTATTGAATGGATTTTGTGGTAACAGAAAAGGAGAAAAGTTTCAAAGCTGATCAATGAATGTTAGCTTTGTTGAAAGAATATTTTTCCTTTATTTTCCAAATACATTTATTCATACGTTGTCCACACGATATCACCAAAAGTTATCAATAACTATGTGGAAGGTTTGTCCATTGGCTACAGGAGAACTACTTAAATTTTAAAGCTGATCCATTCACAATTATCCCTCCTATAGTTATATCTCCATACACAAATTAACGCCATAATTTCACATCTGTCTTCATGAAGGTTCTCATGAAAGTTCTTACTGAATTATTATGACACTTCGTGGAAGGGTGTACAATGGGGAAATAACTGATTAAATTTTTGAGCGGGCTCATGCACAGTTATCCATCTCTTCCTCCTCTGATAATGGCATTGGCTGGGGTATGTCCTCCCAGAGCACTGTGCAGTTGCCTCTCTATCGGGAGTTTGATCTTTATTGAGTGTTTTGCGCTAGAAGTCTTCGAATAGGCTACTCCTAATAGATACGCATGTGAGTTTAAATGTAATTACAACTGCCTCAAATGAGAACTTATTTCGACATTTATAGGACACAATCCTTGCCTTGTAATTGAAAGCGTTCTAATTTGGCCAATGAAGCCAATTGAGCATGTTAGATGGACGCTCGGTGAGTTAAGGGTGGGGTCGGTAAGTTGGGTGGATATTCAAGATCAGTAACAGCGTAATTTTTCATAATGGTGGATTCTCACTGCGGTGCTGAGTCAGAAAAATATGCTTTCCATAAAACATAAGCATATTGTAAATCGTTGGAAAGGGAATATACAGAGTAAAGTTTACAGGAGAACCATTGGTGAACGGATAAGTCTTTCCGTGTTACGTAAAATTCCTATTGACTTTATTTCACTGCCAGGAATACGATGACTAGTTCATAAATTTTGAATAGGGATCCTGAATTTAAGATTGATAAGCAAAAGACTTCAGTAAAGTTGAGATGAATCCATAAATTATTGCTCTTTTAGAAATCAATTCTTGAGGAAGACAAAATACAATAAAGAAATGGACTGTTTTAGCGACATCTTCAATAACACGGTAATAATAAATAGATTATTTCTTTGCAGCAAAAAGGAAGAAAGTAAGAAGGAAGAAAATATAGAAAGCTGCCGAAACTATATATATATAACTATATAACTATATAACTCTCTCCATATACATAAATATATAACTCTCTCTCTCTCTCTCTCTCTCTCTCTATATATATATATATATATATATATACACTATATATATGAAACTATCTATCTATCTATCTATCTATCTATCTATCTATCTATCTATATATATATATATATATATATATATATATATATATATATATATATATATATATATATACACTTGCTTATACATGCATGTGTGTGTGTATATATATGTGTATCTGTGTCTGTATGTGCATATATGTGTTTTGGAAATGGACATTTTGGTCCAACAGAATGAACTATAAATTGCGTTATATCATATAGAAACTGATCTGAAATGATTTCCCGTCATTACACAGTTGATATATCATTCAATTCAGACAACGTAAATTAAAAAAAATGATTAAAAAAAATGCTTCCTAAATTTCTTTATTCCATACTGTTGCGTCGAAAGAGACGAACGTACAAAGAATAAACGAGATGAGAATTAAAGTTGAAAACAGTTATTCGGCCTTCGTCTTTCGAGCGGGCCGCTCAGCTATATTGTAACTACACTGAAGCGGCTATACATCAGCTGCAGGTTCGATTCCTGTGACTGTCCCATTTTTTTTTATTTGTTTGTTCAATGTACGTTGTCTGAATTGAATTATATATTGACCATGTAACAACGGGAAATCATTTCAGATAAGTTTATGTAGAAGATAATGCAATTTATAAATCATACATACTTAAAATATTTTCCTTTGCCAATGCATTTATTGCAATTTGGACAATATTTTCACTTTATTTTCGATGTGATGATTCTTTACTTTGGCTTCTGGTATTTTAACGGGGATTAACTTCGAATTAACCGAGAAGAAATATGTGGAATATTATTATTTTTTTACTGAGCAAAATGTTGAGTAATGTCACAAACGTTGTCTAAAATTGTACATACGACATCTCAGGTTTTGAGCCTTTCACTTGAAATTGTACGGATACAGACATTATACAGCAGAGACCCAGAAATCATTGGATGAGATTTAAGATTTATCCAGTCCGTACCATTTTCAAGATCAGATTTGCAGGAGAAAAATCATCAAGAAGAATGAGAAATTAACAAACTGAGACTTTACATTACAATTAAGGAAATATGATCAAAAAACTAAAACACAAAGAAAAATGCAGCTGCCGGTACGGATAAGTCTTCATTATGTGGGTATTTATCGGTTAAAATGCAAAAAGTCGTAACGTAATCTTTACAACCAACAGTTTCATTCGCATCCCGAACAGAAATGACGGATTAAACGGGAAAAGAAAATAACCCGTTTAACTATTAAAAAGTCAAATAAAAAAGCGAATTAATATAATTCTATTGGGTCAAAAACCACACAAACCACATGCAACCTTGAAAATTATTAAAATCCATTCGTATTTCATTAACGTCAGGGCCATATATATATATATATATATATATATATATATATATATATATATATATATATATGTATGTATGCATATATATATGTGAGTGTGTGTGTGTGTGCGTGCGTGCGTGCATGTGTGTGTATGCATGTATATAGATATAGATATAAATATATAAATATATATTTGAATGGATATATATATATATATATATATATATATATATATATGTGTGTGTGTATATACATGTATGTATGGGTATATATATATATATACACATATATATATATACACACACACATAGAAATATCTATCTATCTATATATATGAATGTACACATATATTCATGTATATATATGTATGTATGTACGTATGCATACATATATGTGTATACGAATATACATATATGTATACATATGTATATGTGTATATATGTATATGTTTATATATATATGAATATATACGTGTATATATGTGCACATGTATATATTCATATGTATGTTCATATGTATTTGCATATATATATGCATATCTATATAGATATATATAAGTATATACATATCAATGGATATGTATATGGATATTACGAGATAGTTACATTGATTCATTTAATTCTATGATGTTACATTATTTTATCTATACGGTTAACAATGTATATATATATATATATATATATATATATATATATATATATATATATATAATGTATATACATATATATTTACATATATATATATATATAAATATATATACATATATGTGCATATATATGTATACATATATGTATATATATACAAATATATATATATATACATACATGTATGTATATATATATATATATATATATACATATATATATATATATATATATATATATATATATATATATATATATATATATATATATATATATGTATATGTATGTATATACATATATATATTTGTATATAAATTTCTTGGCATTAAACTTCAATGAATAACATTTCTGTTTTATTTTCTCTGTGGCCAAAGCAGAGATTATTATGGCCATTAAATTAAACATTAGGAGCTCCATAAAACCATTTCCTTTCCAGCAAAGCATATATGTATAAAATTCGATTGCTAATTAGTAGCATCTCATATCCACATGCACACATGCATGCACACACACAATGACGTACATGTTTACACATGGTGAAAAAATTCCGAAGTTACTATGTTTGAATACGTGCACTTGTGAGTTAAAATACACTTGCCTCCATCTTTATCTTTGCTTTGATCTTTATTTTCACATCTACACATACAGTAATATATATATATATATATACATATATATATATATATATATATATATATATACAATATATATAAAACTATACTTATGCCTACGTATTTAATATATATATATATATATATATATATATATATATATATATATATATATATATATATATGTATATATATATATATATATAATATTCAGCGAAACAACTGTCTGTTGAATGCACAATTATCTAATCATTATTATAATTAACGTGCCTCAATTCAGGGTTGAGCACTCTTTAAGTCAGTTAATTCGTTCATTGTGAGCTTATGCAATGCTCTTCCAACTTGAGAATAGAGCATTTTGATGGATGGGGAATTCATGCGTGAGTAAATATATTGCTTAAATTCAACCTTACTGACCATCCATTTCTGCGTAGGCCAGAGATAAGATGGCAGCCTCTAGGTCTGAAGCAGAGTCTCACCTGGGTCTTACTTCGTGTTACTGGATTGGATAATTGATAGTCTATAGCCACACTGAATCGTAGTAATACAACAAAACAGCTTTCAGAGGATGATGCAATTATACATATATATATATATATATATATATATATATATGAATGTATATATATATATGAATGTATATATATATACCTAAGTTTGTGTGCATATAAATATGATATATATATATATATATATATATATGTATATATGTATAAGTATATATGTATATGAATATTAATATATATGGATATTTACATATGACTATATATATATATATATATATACATATATATATATATTTATATATATATATATATATATATATATATATATGTATATATTGCTTAATGTGTTGCTTTATCAATTGAGATATTTCTCAATTTTTAGAGTGTAATTGAAAAAAAATCACCAATCCACCTCTCTTTTCCTACCTCTTTCTCTCCCTCATTTCACCCTTATCTCTCTCTCACTTTTCTGATGCTCTCTTCCAATATATATATATATATATATATATATATATATATATATATATATATATATATATATATATATGTATATATATATGTATGTATGTATATATTTATGTAGAAGCTGATGAAAGTGCTTTACAATGGTGGTGTCTTTGCAACTCAAATATGCTCACTTTTACGTAGATGTCTCCATAGCAGACAGTAAGAGTAGAAAAAAATAAACCCATGTAAATTGAAATACTCTTATTCCTTCGTTTTATGTTTAACGTTCTCTCGATAAAAAAAAAATTGAATTGAATAAATGATAGGATGTGAAGCCGCTCTTGTTCTTATCTCGTTGTAAGATGGAAAATATAACTTCGCTAAATTTCGTTTTTGCCTATTACATAACCGAAAACATTCATTTCACTGTGTCACTTAGGTTATCTTCAAGCACATGTCAACTCGTTGGGACAAAACACAGAAGTCAGATTCCCACAAAATTTGCTATGAGCAGCGGTTATGCTTTCTGATTAGTGCATCTCAATTTAACAACTTTTAGATTAACTGTGGCTCTGACAGCTTTAAGCGTCAGTCAAGTGCAGCTATCAAAGTGTTTTCGGGTCTGCTTTCTGTTAACTTCCCCACAACTGACTTCACATCAACTCATGATATATATATATATATATATATATATATATATATATATGTTTCTATATATGTGTATATATATATAAATGTATATACATATGTATATATATATTCATATGTATGTATGTATTCATATGTATATATATGTATATATGTATGCATAAATGCATGTATACATGTACATATGGATACACATATGTATATATATATGTGTGTGTGTACTTATGTAGTATAAGTGGATATAGTACATATATGTAGCGGAACGTCCTGAAAATTAATGAAAAAAACTGAATATTGAAAGGCAGAGTTCGATCAACACCTTTGAGAGCCATGTTTTTATATTTGCTTTGTTTTCAAATCCCTGAAACATTGCAAACAACTGATGATCCCCACAAGAAATAATCATACTTAGCACTATGATATCTAATTCTGTGTAAAACACAAACCCTTTCAAAAGCTGATCAGATATTTGGAAATAAATGACTGAGTTGAAATACGATTCGAAAAATCTTTTATATCTTTAGAGTTTAAATCTGTAAAGCTTTCTAACACACACACACACACACACACACACACACACACACACACACACACACACACACACACACACACACACACACATACACACACACACATATATATATATATATATATATATATGTATATATATATTCACATGTTGAATTAACACTCATCAGCTAGCGTGACAAACGGTCGTGGATACTTTGGGACTATATATGATATTGACAAAAGAAACTGTTCTTTTTCAACTTTACAATGAATTTAGATTACTCTAGATCATCAGCAATTAAAAGTCTACTGCTGGACAGATTATTTTCCCAATCTTTCCATGGTGACCTCGTAAGCAATAAGCTTTGCCATTTCTTGTCGTCAAACAGTACTATTTCATCTCCCAATCTTGTGTCAGACCTTTTCCTACTGCGTTCAATGTGTCATGGGCATCAATAGGTTAAGGTTTAGCCTAATCTGTTGTCATTTCCTTTTGCTGTGTATTGGTCCTGAAACCATACTTGAACACAGGCCATCATCCGATAGAATTTTGGAGGAGCCTCAGCTGCAATGATTTACGTATACAAGCGTAAAAAAAACGTACACATATACATAATTTCACATGTATCTCTGCATCAATTAACTATTCAATTAAACTCCTTATTTTCTTATATATATATATGTTTGTGTGTTTTTTTAAAATCCAGTATACAAAACTCTTATATTTGTAATAATTTAAAGATATATAAAATAAGTCTGGAAATCTCAGATAACTTGTTTAGCTCGGTATCTATCCACCGAAGCGGTTGGTCTTGTCTTGAATATGCATTTGAAATCATCGACCAGAAAAAATATATTTCGAAACTGACATCATCAACATTATCATCATCCTCTCCCTCCTCTAAACGTCCGTTCTTGAACATAGATCTTCCTAAGGATTCACCACACTTCTCTATCGGGGGCATCGCGGAGCCAGTATTTTCTGAACTTGTCTAGCTCGTCTCTACATCTAGTACTCTGCCGGCCTCGATTATGCATGAGATCTTTGGGGATCCATTTCCTGAGTCGCAATGTCCATCAGTTGTCTGCAATCCTTGTGACATGGCCTGCCCATTGTCATTTGATTTTTTTAATGGATTAATGGGATCTTCTTGTTTTTTTTGAAGATGGAGTTTGCTTTGCCAAAGATTTGCCATCCTAAAATGATTCTTCGCTTGATCTCTTCTTCTTTCGAGGGTCTCATGGAGATTCGTTTTCCTACGTAGATTTAGTGGTCTACTTCCTCCAGTTGTATGTCCTTGATTTTGATCTTAGTGTTCTTATTTCCAATGCGGTTGTTGCACATGATCTTCGTCTTGCTGAAGTTCATGTGTAGGCCGTCTTTCTAGCTTAATTCCTTTAGTCCATCTATCATTAGTTGGAGGTCGAGTAGGTTGTGTGCAAAAAAGGCAATGTCATCCACAAATCTGAGGTTTTTCAGATATTCACCGTCTATTTTGATTCCTCTGTTCTTCCTTGCTGTGTTTCGGGAGATCATCTCAAAGCTGGCTGTGAAAAGTCTGGATGAGATTGAATCACCTTATCTTACCTTTTTTGCAGCTGAAAAGGCACAGAGTCTTTATGTAGCCGGATAAATGAGCTGCTGTGACAGTATATATATTGCAGCACCTCGACGTATACTGGATCTACACCTTTTAGAGTGATGGCCTCCATGACCATAGGGATTTCAATTAAATTGTTTAAGACTTGATAGTTCTTCAATAGAAACTGTCACGTAACCAACATCTTTTGGCGGCATGAAGTGTTTGGAGTGATCAATTAAAATTGGAAAAAAAAGATGATCAATCTATTATTTTTTTTTTGTCTCCGTTGGACAAAAAAAATCTGATTTTTCAAAAAAACAAAAACAAAAAAAAATGCATGAATGCAACCAGATACAGAATTGTGTTCAGTTTAGCATGAATTTACTTTGTAAATTGAATACCCCACTAAAACTTATCTCGTGAAAGGATTTTGAGAAACCAAAAAAACTTTTTTTTCTACATAATAAGATTAAATGCATAAATTTTCCGCCCTCTAGCAAGGATTACCAATCCAGAAGTGATTTTTCAATTCTTCGATTCTTGAAGTCACTCTCGAATTCGTCATGAAAAAAAAAATCTCAACGGGCAATAGAGGAAAGAATTGTTGAAAAAATGAAACAGACAGCCCATCTTAATTGGGAACCCTGCTTCGAGGTCCATTGGTACGGCCTGTGTGCGTGATCGTGATATATAACCAACAAGATAGCCAGCCTGACCAGCTTAAAAACTGAAAAAAACAGTTGACTAATGTTTACAGTTCTGATTGAGGGTTTACTACAAAACCAAGAGAAATATCAGAAGATGTTTGTAAAATTCTACATGAACCAGGTTTTCGGCATTGTATCTATATCACATAAAAGTCGATGCACCATAAAGAAAATACATTTAAAATCATGTGCAAAGTGTTGGGTATTTCATTAAAGGACTCTTGTTACTTCTCTTTTTTCCTTCATGTTATGATTGGTTCTCTTTCTATGTCCCTATCTTTCTGTTCTTCTTCTTTGCTTGTTAACTAGAAGAAAAAAAACTGGTCAAGAAATGAAAAAGAAAACAAAGAAAACAGGAAAGAGATGAAAGTTGAAGCCGAGAAAGAAAGAGGTGATGTGAACATGTGCACTTTTTTCTTTTACCCCATATCAAGCAAAAACCTTTTCAAAATCATTTTCTTTATTGCCCGCGGAAAAAAAAAAGATCAGAAGACTTCCGTTTATTTGTTTTCTCTTTTAGTTTCTATATTCTTTATTTTTTGAAAAAAAAAAAAAAGAAAAAAAAGTTTTTACTCTCTCACTAGAGCGTAAATTAACTTATATGTACGACAAATCGGTCCAAATGCATCGTGTGGGTGGTTAACGATCGTAATTTCACCATGCAAGGGGGAAAAAAAAGTCGCGAGAAATAGAGGGAAAAGAAGAAAAAAAAATCATGTGTGAAGCCGACGTTGAAGAACATTTGAAGGCGGAGACAAGGATTACTAAGGGGTTGGCAAGATAGCTTTTAAAGTTACTTCATGGGCAGGAGACGTGGCGGGTCACTACTCCCACGTTGACGATTACCACCATCGTCGTCACCGAGACTGCTATTGTTGTTCTTGTTAAAGAAAGCTTTAGGTGTGACTTTTGTTTAATCTTTTTTTTCTTCTCTGTTGTGTACTTTTTTCTTATTTTTTTCTTTCTTTACTTCGACCGTCTGGGACTATCAATTGTGATATCACCAGTAGGTTTTTCTCCTTTTCTTTAGAGTTTTTTTTCTCTCTTCATGTTTTATGGGGATCGTTACGGTCTTTTTTTTTCTTTACTTACACACACGCACACACACATACACGCACACACACACACACACATACACAATATATATATATATATATATATATATATATATATATATATATATATATATATATATATATAACTTATCTCGTCTTGGTAAATAGCGAGATGTCTGGGTTTCCGCTCCCCCGAACCTGTAACTGGGATGAAAACTTACTATCATCACCTGTTCTGACAGGTGCTTGCTTTGAGATGTGAGAAGAGGATGGGATGGGGAGTAAGGTGGGGAGAAGTTGAGAAATGGCAAAGGACAGGTGAGTCAAAAAGAAATTGATAAAAATGAGAGGTACTTGGGCTTAGAAGATGATAATAATAATAATAATAATAATAATAATAATAATAATAATAATAATAATAATAATAATAATAATGGTGATGGTGATGATGATGATGATGATGATGATGATGATGATGAGCTTTAATGGAAACGTTCCTGGTTATTTATTTGTTTGTTTCCGCACCGACGGGATAATCTCATTGGTTAATTTACTTTCCTATTCTGACATAACAACGAAGATGACGACATAAAAAGCTGAAATTTCATGTCTGATTGTCAGCTCGAGATGAGTCGAGACACTGATAAAAAAACTAATATGAGGTACTTGGATTATTGAAAATAAATTACCTAATGAAGTAGCGTTCTGCTCCGATCGATACGTAAATGATCCCGTTATTTTCGACGGGTATACGCTAGTAATAATAATGACATCCACTCAATAGAAACTGTCACGTGATGGACGTCTTTTGACTGTATGCTGTGTTACGATAATCGATTTGGAAATTGGGAAAAAGTGATGATCAATAAATAAGGTACACTCCTCACCTTTTGTTGGATTACTGAAAAGTTTTAGTTGAAATAAATAAAAACAAGGATCAACACAACCAGACACAAACAGGGGTGGGGGTAGGGGCACTTTAGTATATGAGTCCATTTTAAATATCCCCCCTACGGAAAAAAAGTAAAAAGATCTACCCCGGAGGGTAGGTGGGGTAAAAAACAAAATGAAAGTTTTTTTTGTAGACATAATAAGTATTAAAGGTTCAAATTTTCAACCGTTGTTGTTGCTGTACACGGGATACACGGTCAGTGGCACACGGATCCAAGTATGAGGGTTCCTGGGGGAGTGCACTGTTTTGTGTCTTCAATGGAGCCGTGTATGCCTGAGGAAGGACTTTATGCACAGTCCGGTTTTAGGTTGACAAGATACTCTGTTGATCAATGGTAAAGGTTAAGACGGCCACTAAACAATATTCTTGGTGTATACAGCACCTTCTACTCCCAGATGGTCACCCATCAAGGTAATGTCCAGACTCGACATTGCTTAACTTAGATGATCTTAGGATAACCGATGTAGCCAATGCGATTTGACCATATGACACACGTTTTTCCTGGTATAGTCAATTCGAAAAGAAAGAAATCATTTTTATGGTTGGCTTTCTGATAATGTCATTTCACTCTCATATTGTCGGATTATCCATAATCCATACCGATATAGTGATAATGCATACATACATAACCAGCCAGCATACCCAACTTGAAAATTGAAGAAACTTATGTTGACAGTTTTGCCGACAGTTTTGGTTGACGGTTTCTAATAATAAAAAGTCGAATGAAAAGGCAGTTATAGGAAAGAACAGTATGATATGAAAATGGAATTAATTCCCCCTTTTTTTGTTCCTGTGTTTTTGGACCTCTTTTTAGAATAAAAAAAATGCTTGAAAACATAGGTTCGTTTTCTGTATTGTTTTATTGATGACTGTTTAGGCCATTGTGGTCATCCAAATATATATCATATGAATTATAGATAATTCTATTATAGGAAAAATGATTAAGGAACTAATGACGTTGAAAGGAAGGGCTGCTAATGAGGATTAATCAAGTAAGAAGAACGAGAGAGAAAGAGAGAGAGAGAGAAAGGGGGAGAGGGGAGAGTGAGAAGATGAAGAAGGAGTGAAAGTGTTTGAATTAGTCAAAAGTAGTAGAAGAGAAAATGAATAGGTCGGCTCGTCACTCAATAGAAACCTAAACGAGACCAACTTCTTTTGGCAGCATGCTGAGAAGGAGAGTGATCAATCAAAGAAGAGTTGAAAAAAGTGATCAATGCATGTTATTTCTCTCACGTTTTTGGTGATCACGTTGGTTGGTGATCACTAAAAAAGTCAGTTTCAAATAAGCCAGACAAGCGTGACACAAACTAAGGAATCCATGTTGCATTAAGTTACGTAGTAAATTAAAAGCACCATTAAAAAATTATACATATAAAAACGCTTTTTTTGACATAATAAGTGTTGAATGTTGGAAATCTCAGCCCTTTAGCTCCATTAGTGCTGCCTAAATGCGTGATGTATACACAACCAGTCTGCTAGCCAGACCAACATGAATCAGAAAAAAAACAATACAAAAACAAACCCCAAGTTGACAGTATTGGAATCAAAAGGAAAACTCTAAAACATCAAAGAATAAACTAAGGAGACATCGATGAAAAAAAGTGATGAGCAAAGAAAAAAAAGTAAGAATTAGGATACATATATATATATATATATATATATTATATATATATATATATATATATATATATATATATATATATATATATATATATATATATATATATATATATGTGTGTGTGTGTGTGTGTGTATTTTTCTATCTGTACACACATACACACACACAGACACACACAGACACACGCACACACACATACACACACACACACACACACACACACACACACACATATATATATATATATATATATATATATATATATATATATATATACTTGTGTCTTGTATACTCCGTAGCTTTAAATGCTAAACTCATAAACATTTTCTGTGTTTCTGTGTCACTCCAGACAACCTTTTCTCAATATATATATATATATATATATATATATATATATATATATATATATATATATATATATATATATATATATATATATATATATGGGGACAAATATTACAACAAAGCAAGTCTGATTAGTTACTCAATAGAAAGCGTAATGTTTCCAAAATCTTTCCGGCAGCAAATCGTGTTGTGAGTTGATCTATTATAAAATTGGAAAAAAAAGGGTGATCAATGAATAGGTCACTTTTACCGCTCTCCGTTGGGCAGTAATCACAAAAATGTCAGAATTTTCGAAAAAACATGCTGTACCAATCACAGACCTATTTAGCGCAAATTTTAATTGCAAACTGAACTCCCCATGAAAAACATCTTTAAAGATGGGTTTGTGGACATGATAAGGAGTAAATGCTAAAATTTTCAGCCCTCTGACTCCATTGGGGCAGCCTCAACGCGTGATACAATCATAAATACATACATGCATACATAGCCAGCCAGATCTACTTGAAAACTGAAAAAAAAAACCCAAAACAAACAGATAAAGGAAGGGTAAAGAAAATAGAAAAGAAATCCGGAAGAAAGGAATCTTACGAGAAAGAAAATGAAAGAAAAAAAATCCTCGAACTTCAGCTATGAATGAAGGAAACAGATAAAAATAGATATCAAAATCAAAGAAAGAAAAAGAAATTAAAGGGAGATAATAAAGATAAGAGAAAAAAAGAAAGGACAAAGCCAAACGAATATAGATGGTTGATGGAGGAGGGAAAACCAACGTACGGTATATACAAGTCTGGTTAGTCACTCAATAGAAACTGACCAACTTACTTCGCTAGTATGCCATGTTGTGGGTGATCAAATAAAATTTTAGAAAAAAAAGAGACGATGGATAAGTTACTTCTCTTGTCTTTTGTTGTTCGACGATCACTGATAAAGTCCCAATATTTATAAAACGAGCATGAATGCTCCAAGACACAATCTAAGAGATCAGTTTAGCGCGAACTTACATTGCAAACCGAACCCCAACATCTCTTACTAAAAACATATTCAGGGGTCAGAAAACAGAACCGTGTTTTTCTAGATGTCTTAAGGAGCGGATGGTGAAAATTTCAGCCCTGTAGCTCATTTGGCACAGCCTGTACGCGTGATACAGACATAAATGCATTCATAGCCAACCAGACCAATTTGAAAACTGGAGAGACCTATTTTGACAGATTTGGTGACGGGTTTACTTGGCAGTTTCCTAAAAAGCAAAACATATACAAATTATTGATGGAGGGAGAAAAATAATATATATATATATATATATATATATATATATATATATATATATATATATATGTATGTATGTGTACATATATATATATATATGTATGTATATATGTATATATATATATATATATATATATATATATATATATATATATATATATATATATATATATATATATATATATACAAACGTGGGTGTATGTGTGTTTGCGTCTGTTTTTATATGTATCTAATGTACATGATAAATATGAAAATGAGTTGCAATAAAAGAAGTGAGTGGCGGCAAAAAGGACTCAACAACAACACAAAAAAAAGGAAATAAAACTGAGGTTGAGATAAAGATTTATGGAGAAGGAAATATAAGGGTAGATGAACGGCATTCAGTGGCATTTGCATTGGGCCATCATCCTTTATCGTTATCTATCAAAGTGCTGCCTTAGTCGAGGAAAATGACGCTGATTTTTATTGAGAGTCACTGGACCGGCGCCTTGTGCTCATTTGTCTGAGGAAATTTGGAGAGGAACGAATTTATACGGTGCCAAGGAATTTTTAGCATCTAGGACCGAACACACACCCAGTCATGCACACCAATGCATATCAGACGTTTCGTGTTGCTGTGTACACTCTGCTCGTCAATGTACCTATACCGTAACTGATAACATAACAGGACGAATCTTCGTATGAGGAATACTTTTTTTAGCAAGTGAAAAAAAAAAAATTTTATCCAAGTCAAGGCCGAATAATGGCTTGCGGAAAAGTTTTATCTGACAATCGTTTCAAGAATTTGTGAAGAAAAACTTGTTCATTCTATGTATTTTCATGATTTAGTGTGCGTAGTAATACACACGAGGTACTGCCAAAAAGTTTGGGTGTTTCGCATAGATTGATAGATTTGCTAATCCCATCGACCCATCCGATGGTTCGAGTGATTAATCGGATATTTCACACATCTATTCAAATCATTTCAAATAATAATTAGATATAATCTTGTTTCCGGACTGATTCGTCTTCTTTTAGGGAGCCATTTCTCGTCTTAAGTACTCCAAACTTTTAGGTTTATACCTTGTATATGCACATACACATGTATATGTACACCTTCATGTAAAATGTATAGAATAGTCGCTTCTTTGTTTCTCGTACCATTGAGCTAAAAAGCTGCTGGTTATACAGAGACCCAAATAACTGTTTGAACTCCGAATTCCTATCTTATTTATTCACGGTCTATATTTGTTTTATTTGTTTCTCTAATGCAGATATTTATGTTATTCTGAATTGGACACATTATCCGACAGAATACACATCACCGGCAGCCATATAGCTCAATGGTGAGAGGAACGTTAGATTAGAGCACCTCTCCACTCAGTGGCTGGTTCAGTTCCTGAATCAGCCACGGTTTCTTTAATTGTTTATTGTATTTATTAAGTCTGGGCAAACTGATGAAATCATCGTGTAATAATGGAGACATCTTATTAAATAGAATTTCAATGATATAACCCAATTTATAATCATTCAAGTTGGATCATATATCCGTTTATTAAAAAGAAAATTGCTCGAAAAGAACAGATATAGATCATGAATAAACAAAATGGAAATTTTGAGTTTAAACAGTTGTTTTGGGCCTGGTGGCTATTCAGCTCAATGATAAGAGCAATGCTACGTTGAAGTGACGGCCCAATCGGTTGCAAATTCGATTTCTGGAGCATGCCAATTTTCTTAAATTGTTCATTGTATTCACGTTGGATAAGCCGAATGATACGTTCATCACGTAATAGTGAGGAGATCGATGATATATGATATTACACGATTCACACACACATATATATGTGTGCATGTTGTATGCATACATTTATGAATATCTATCTATCTATCTATCTATCTATCTATCTATATATATATATATATATATATATATATATATATATATATATATATATATATTCCATTGTGTGACAAATATTCACCTCATTACACACACACACACACATATATATACATATATATATATATATACGTATAATGTGGTGAAGATTTGTTACACAATGGAATATATATATATATATATATGTATATATCAATATGTATATATATTGATATAAATGTGTATGTATATGTTTGTATATATATGTATGTATATATTTACACACACACACGCATATAAGAATAGAGGGAAGGAGAAAGAGAAAACAATATAGATATATGTGTCAAGTTAGAAAATGAATGTAGACGTTCAGAGAGAGCGACGAAATAGAATAGTGAAAGAAGGGTGACAAATAGAGACAATTACAAATGTGTATTTGGGAAAACACAAACGTTTATGAATACCGTCATACATGTATGAAAGTGCAAGGGTGCAACATTTGTCTCTCTCTATATGCCACTTGTTACATGTGTAAAACAGTAGACCATATACCTTATCACAAGGACATGCCACATGCAAAAATGCATGTGTGGAAGGGGACAAACTTTATAGTGTACCGAGTTGCCTGCCAAAATTGTCATATTAAATCATTTTCCGTCCGTCGTACGAAACTACAGCTCCGAAATATTTCGGTCAATTCTCTTCTGTTCTGTAAAATCAGATATTTTAAAAAATCTAAATTTAGATCTATTTATCAAAAGCGAGAAACATACTCTTATCTATTTCACATTGATGAACAAATTATTCTTCGTACTTTCTTTTCCAATGAAAAAAAATTGTCAAGAAGCTGACGAACAAGTAGACTATAAGAGAATATAATTCATCAAATTGAGTTTAGTAAAATGAGAGGAAATAGAAGAATTTGTTTATGATATCGTTGATGGCAACAGTTGAAGCCGAATTTTTAAAGAATTCCGTAATGTCATTTGACTATAATTTGATTTGATGTCGTTGTACGGAAAAGAATCTGCAGTAAAAACCTGATTCTCTCCCTTTCCTTTTCTCTCCCACAATTTTATTGACTTCTTTCTCTCTCTCCCCCTCTCTTTCTTTCACTCACAGTCTCCATACTCACCAAATATTCTAAATCTATAAACACAGGCTTATGAACATTGATGACATATTCGGAAAAATAACTATATCAACATGGATTTTTTCATTGTACCCGCCGTCATATCGAGAACTGTGAATCCAAACGACTTCAAACTCTGACACTGCAATGCCCTGTTCACGGACCGATATATCTGGTTGATATAAAATTTGTACAATGGCCAGTGCATTAAACGCACACATACACATGCACACACACGCACACACATGATTTTAAAATTGAAATGTATGCGATATACCAATATATATATATATATATATATATATATATATATATATGTATATGCTTCATCAGCTTAGCTCTTTCCCTCTTTCTCTCCCTCTTTCTCTCTCGCTTGGTCACACACACACACACACACACACGCACACACACACACACACACACACACACACACATATATATATATATATATATATATACATATATATATATATATATATATATATATATATATATATATATATATATATATATTTATCAAAGTACACCTGTATATCTGTACACTATTATGACTAGATCAATAATATAAACAGCAAGCCCACTTGAATTTCTGTAAAGGGCTAATAATTTCACACTTGCATCAATGTGTTTATAATAATTATGAATGACATTTACACTTGGCTTTTTCTCGACACTTGTTATGTAGAGAACAAGTTCGTGGCTGAAAAGTAGAACATATATACTTAGGATAAAAATGGTTGTAATTCAAAAAATGTTTTTATTACATGAATATTTCAAGAAGGCGGCATGCTTAATGTTGGCAACGTTTCGGGATGTATTGACTTCACCTCTGAAAAAAAAAAAAGTGATTCTTTTTTATATAACCTCTTTTTCATTTATTCCCATGTTATAATCGATTAGTGAAATCTCCTCACAAGTACACATAATGTTTACCCAAATTGGTATATTCTCCCCTGGAATCAGGAAAAGATGTTTTTTCTTCTTTTAATTATTTAGTTTTATTCTGAATCGCGTTATAACTTTTGTAGCTGATTAAAAGTTTGGTAAAGCTCAGCTATTTCCATGCAAATCATGAGTTCAATCCTTAGGTTGAGAAATGATGACGTATTGGGTGTCTCAAAAGTGATCAAACATTTTCTCTTTGAATTTGATTTCAGGTTTCTATCTAACCTCGATGGAACTGGCATCAATCGAAAGCTAAATTTTTGAGAGGTTTTCTGACGCTAAAGTTCCTCCTCTGCCCCATTTATTATTGCAATAACACAAACAGTAAAACAGATGTGCAAAATCACAGCCTGGCGAAAGGTTATTCAATCACCGACTGAATAGTAACAGACATTTAGAGCAACATATGGACCCCATTACGCTCCTATCCGGAGGACACTCTGCAATATTCACACTTCATAAAAACTGGTTCAGTACTTGATAGACAAAGATCAGACCGTCTCAAAACGGCACGATCTGTAAAGAATTTGAATGCACTTCAATTCACCAGATTTGACGCCCAGATATTTCTTTTCATTAAGAGCAAGGCTCATGCAATAAGACCAATGGAGCTTTATGTACTCGAGACAAGAAATAGATATCGTAATGCAAATATCCTTCTCTTGATACTTGCCTGAGCCAATCAAAAGCTGGAGTGTTATGTAGAAGATGGCTCATGTAAAGAAGTCTACAGGGGAAGTAATTCTTATTTAAATATGACAAAATGAGAATTTTGAAATTCTCAAATATTTTAGTTTATGTGAGGCAAATTTTAAAAAAAATCTGTTCGATAGAAAAAAAGTATACTGACTTTTGGGACACTCCATATTTACCCGTCGTAAATAGAGAAAGAGCAGTGTTTAATTGGGGAATTGACAGTTACGCGTCGGAATTCTCTCTCGATGTGATGAGAATATACATACGAATAAAATACTACCCTTCCCCTTCGTCTAATTAAAGGGTTCCGTTTCCGGTTCCAGGAAGGTAACTAAATGCGTAAGATACCCGAGGAAGGCCGGAAAGTAGGAAAGGGTTAATGCTGTGATAAAGACAACCACGAAGAGGAGACACGATCAATTGATTTAATGTATTAAAGCTTTCTGTTTGTATACATGTTTCACTTGAAGTGCTTTTTAATCCTCAGATATTGCAACGTCTATCAAAATAACATTTTTTAAATATATCACTCAGTAATGAAAGTGACAATTAATCCATGATCAATTATTAGCAACTCAAAACATTGTATAACTACAATTTAAAGTACATAATATGATCTTCTTATGGAGAGGAAAACAAATTAAAATTGATTCTTATTAAATCAATCAAACTAGAGGCAACATTCAAATGTTTTGCAGATAAAAGTGAACCTTACCACTAGAAAATAAACTTTGTCTTGGAACAGTCCAATTCTTTGATTAATTAAAACTTGTTGTTTATTTGTTTAAACCAGATTTTAGGCTCTTTTCTTCCATGCAACGCCATAGAAAAACTAGAGAACAGATTAAAAAAAAATCTTCATCATCTCTTTAAATCAGGGTATCAATTTTCTGCCGTATATTTCTAATCATTCGTAAAACTTCGTTTCATGATATTTGTTTTATATTATCAGACTGTTCTTCCTAACTCGCTCAAGATATAACATAAAAAGATCTTTTTTAAATTTAATTTTTTTTTCTTTCTCTTGAATAATTAAAGAATAGCAACAAAATTACAACATCCGGTGGCAAAGAAACCCAAAATAGAAAATTAGATAAATTTTAAATCAGCATGTGTTCAAGTTAGCTTAATCTTTTTCTTCCATTTTTTTTTTTTTTAAAATGAAATACAAATATTTTGAGACATTAAATCTTGATGCAGCATTTCCGTCGACCTCACAACTTTTGTCAATTTAATGTTTTTATTCCTGCTCTAGATTAAAAGATTAAAGCCACTCCTTGGTGGCTGGGAATGCTACTTAGCCTGCAATACATTTTGTTAATATCACATCGAATTTGGTCCAGAGTGTAAATTTGACAGCAGAATAAATGAAGCAAGTGATCAGTTTCTATATTTCGAAATTACGAGAACGCATAATTGAGCAAATATTTATTACACCACACTGATCAGCACTTTGAATTCATTGTTACATCACACTGACCAACACTATGAATTCATTGTTACTCCACACTGATCAGCACTATGAATTCATTGTTACATCACACTGACCAACACTATGAATTCATTGTTACACCACGCTGATCAGCACTATGAATTCATTGTTACATCACACTGACCAACACTATGAATTCATTGTTACTCCACACTGATCAGCACTATGAATTCATTGTTACACCACACTGACCAACACTATGAATTCATTGTTACTCCACACTGATCAGCACTATGAATTCATTGTTACATCACACTGACCAACACTATGAATTCATTGTTAGCACAATGATACAGAGTCATTTTCACAAGCCATATTTTTCATACGAAGTCCAGCCAAATAGTTTTGAGCCACCTAATATCGACCAAATATGGCCTACCTAGGGCAATGACGTCTTAGTCCTCTTCGAACAAAAGTTAAATTCAGACACTGACAACAGTCACAGTTAGAGTGATTAGTCAGAACAAATGAAAAACTTAACAGTTCACCGTACCAAAGGATTGTTACTATATGGGACTCTTTAATCGAATATTTCATATTTTTCTTAAATATCTGATATTTTTATATAAGATTTTATTTTATTGAAGATTCTCTTTGCATTGACACGAGTAGAGTATACATACATACTTGGTCAAAGATGAGATAGTTTACAGAGTAGCCTTTCTCAGTCGCCAAAAGGACTGCAAAAACATCCCAAGCTGATTTATTGACAAGATGGAGTGGGGTAGCTGAGATATCCTCGCAGATAGGTAGCCAGTTGCATCCACTTAATTAAGAATACATTAGGGAAAAGAAAGCAAATGGGGTTGATAAGAAGGGACTGTGTATTAGGATTTCAACGGAGGAAGTTAGGAAGACAGTGGATTAAGTCGTGTGAGAAACGAATAAAAGCCGGAGGAAAATAGAGGAGAAAAGGGTAGAGGGTCATTTAGTTCTGGTATCAGGTGAAAGAAGAGGGTAGTTTATTTCAGTAAAATAGATAGCAAAAGAAAAGTAACCTTTGCCCTTTTAAAGGAGACAAAAGGTGGGTCAGTGAGCTGATAGAGAGATACCAGAGTACCAGAGTATACGTTCGGTCTACGGACTGTTGGCCCCTGGCTGCTGGCAATAGAAAAACATTGACCTCTTACACTCCCTCCTTCTCTTCCTTCCCCTCTCTCAGTGAGTGACGATTTTGTTTGGCTTTCAAACGAAGACTTTCGATGTTAATTTGGTCGATGGAAGATGAAAAATAGATCCGATTTCGAATCCCAACATGAGTTTTACGTCCTTCATTCCTTCCCGTGCTGCAGCCGTAGTGTCGCCAAAACGGCACATCTCCGAAAAATATCCCTACGCCACTATCCTTTGGGTTGATATTCCACACAGCATATCAATATTAGGTACAACGTCACCTGGACTGAAACGGATCTTATTACCGAACAGATACATCATAAACGGGACATCCATCGGTACAAACATAAACTGACTTCGAGAATTCAATTTACCGCTTAAGAAATATAATAATATTGAGAACATAACACCTGGCGACGTGATATAACAAACCTGCCATAGCAATAATAGTTGGCCATGTAGTACTCGCCTACTACATAGCAAGTAATATTTTCAATTCATAAATAGAATAAGGACCAGACATAAATACAACTTATAGAAGTGAAATTTTTCTTCATAAAAGTCAATATAGTTAAGTGGGAATTATTTGCCTGATCGGATATCGTTTGCACATATTCATAAAGACATACATGAAATATGTATTGCTTTAAAAATATTAGCAATGATTTCATTTCTTTATCACACATAATTGCAGTCCGTGTTCTCTAAAATGCTAATTTTGCTAATGGTAAGATATTTATCTGTAAATAATAACTCATTATATGTGTTTATTATGTGTTTTTTCTTAATATCAATGAGTTTATAATGAGGACGATTTTGGATGAACCATCTGATTTTGCAGGATCAATAACATTATATAAAGAGATCAGGGACATATCACACCATACCAACTGGGTTCAGTGGAAGAGGACTAACCTCATTACTTTGGCAGAGAGTCTTCCAGTCAAAGAAAGAAAGAGAGAGAGAGAGAGAAAGAGAGAGAGAGAGAGGGAGAGAAAGAGAGAGAGAGACAGAGTGACAGAAGGGAGAGTGAGAGTCAGAAAGGGGGAAAAGTAAAGTTTAGGGGGAAGGACCGGTGATACTAATGATGTAACATGAATGCATCCTGCCGATAGTCACTTCTGGAGTTGAAACATGGAACTTAACCCAGAAATTGACCCTCAGACTGAGAACCGTGCAACAAGCCCAGGGGAGAATCATGCCCAACATTATATGGAGAGATTATATGACAGCACAGTATATTAGAGAAAAGACACGAGTAAAGAAAAAAATTACAAACAATTAGAAAACTCAAATGATAATGGGCTGGTCAGACGACCGATGAACTTCACGGCTCATGGCGCCGTTTTGCAGAGGTTGTATGAGAAATCGTGGCCGACAGAAAGTAAAATGGCGAGACAAGTTAGACAAGTTCAGAAAGTACTGTTTCCACGACGTTCACGATGAAGAAGTGTGGCGACTGTTGCTAATAGACTGATGATGATGATGATGATGGAGACCATGAACCGCCATCGCTCCAACGACGGACTGTAAAAAGTTGCTGCTGCTGCTGCTGCTGCTGCTGATGATGATGATGATGATGACGGTTGAAATTTAATGAAATAGTCGCTGGTAAGACCATGCGTGTTATGTGTCATCCGAGACTTTTATCCATAATAAAGAACGATTGCAGTGCTTACCGTCTGATCCTGATATGTTTAGCAGCGCTGACTGAATTGTAAAATATGAGGAAAAAAAAAGAAAAAAAAAGAAAGAACAAAAAATATACGAACACAAGATGCAAACAAATTCAAAAGGAATGTCTGTGAGGAGAAGAGTTTCTGAAGAATACTTTTGGGGAAAAAAAAAATACAAAATTCATAGCCAAAAGTCTATCTAAAAATTTATTCATCTGGCAAGGGATTAATTAGCGACTGATCCCTGTCTGCCTATTTTAATCATTTGAGGTAGCATCCAGAGGTACATGGTTCTTTATATCTTTGGTATGCTATATACTACAGATGCACAAAAATGCATATATACATAAATATATATATATATATATATATATATATATATATATATATATATATATATATATAGATAGATAGATAGATAGATAGATAGATATACAGATAGATATACATATATATATATATATATATATATATATATATATATATATATATATATATATATATATATGTAGTGGATAGGGAATTGTGAGAAAAGTAGATATATCGCTTGAATTCGGTCTTACTGACTGTCCAGTTCTGCGCCGGGCAGAGTAAAATGGCAGCCCCTGGTTCAGAAGCGAAAGTTTTGATCCTACCCCATGATGCTGGATGGGATAATGGAAGAAGAGTTCTAATACAACAAACTATCTATCTATGGATGACACAAATTATCATATATGTGTTTATTTATTTTAGTGTCTGTAAAAAGCAATGGACAGTAAAGTCCATTTGAAATAATATAGGGCAGGTGGTACATATTGTTTTACACCATTACTCATTCAATGTTATAGATAGGAAACAAATATAAAGAGATAATAAAAAAATAATGAAAAAGAAACGAAATTTCGATTAGATACTATTATCTGCAAATTATAAGATATGATACGAATTTCCAATGTGAGTTTCCAATTAATTCTCTAATTTCTACAACTGGGACAACCTTTTCCACATTATGCCAAAAGGATCCACATGTCCATTGCTTTTTATTGACACTAAACTATTTTTACATTTTTGTGCATCCATAGCATACAGCACACACTTTCTAAATGAGTACGTGAGGAGGTTCTCCCTTTTAATTAAATTCTTTCTATGAAAATGCTAGTAGATGGGGGAGTCAGGAGAGAAACGAAAATAAAAGGAGACTTGACTCCCTTAAGGGGTCCAAAGTGAAGGGGAACTTTTTTTCCCAATGAAGAGTCAAGAGTTAAGACAGAGAGGAAGAAAGGTTAACAGAGAAAGCTATTTTAAAACGATCCTATGCTTCTAGGCAGGGGCTTTGCAAATGCTTTATTATCAATACTTGATCTATTGCATCTGCACTGATCATCATCATCAGTCTTTTAACGTCTGTCGTTGGACATAAACCTTCCCTAGGATTCGCCACACTCCTTTATCATGGGCGTCGCAGAGCCAGTACTATCTAAACTTGTCTAGCTCGTTTCTCCATCTAATATTCTGCCAAACTCAGTTGGGCATGTGATCTCGGGGAATCCATGTCGTGAGTCGTGATGTCCATCGGTTGTCCGGCATTCTTGCAACATGGCCAGCCCACCACCATTTGAGATTTTAAATGGATTCTATAGTGTCCCTGACTCTTGTCTTCTCTCGGATGTACTGTGCTGTCTTGTGGTCTCTCCATGTGAGGCCCAGCATAATTCTTTCATGTGTACGTTGCATGATTCTCTGTTTGCAGATCTGTCTCATGTTTAGGTTCCATGTCTCAGCTCCGTGAGTGACCATTGGGAGGATCACTGATAATATACAATAAATACACACTAACAATTGAAGGGAGCATTAAACAAACCATGCCTTCCAGTTCCCCGAATCTCTAGCTATATCCCTGTGAGAAGAGGGGGAAATTATTTCACATGTCTTGAAGTTTGGGTCTTTTTTTTTATTCCATAGATATTTTACTCATCTTAGACAGGTACTTCAACTAAGTATATTTATAATCTTCCTATAACCGTAACAGATATCTGGAAATAAAAGACTTCAATTCAGAGCGACAGAAAGGATTTAAGGTACGAAAATAGGGTCTGTATAAGATCCCGAATTGATTTTTTTAAAAATCAGATAATTGCAGAGAGGCTTGAAATAAATTTGTAGTGAGGATCCCATCAAGTATATATGATACTAGCTCTAAATATCAGGAATATGGAGCAATTTTATTATAAACACAACTTTAATCATTATTATCAAAATATGTATATATATATATATATATATATATATATATATATATATATATATATATATATATATATATATATATATATATATGTTTGTGTATGTGTGTAAGTGTCCGACAGTCTCTTTTTGTTTCAGCAGTAGAGTCACTTATTTCCTCCTCCTGTCAAGATTGTTATCAAAGGATTCAATATTTGTGCACCAGTCGAGGAAGACCGGTTTATGAATTGAGACAAAGCTAAGACTACTCCATTCAACCCTGGAAGATCGGTGAGTGAGTAATACGGAACCTTAGGGGGAAAGCAATCAATGTGATGTTCTCAGTTCGAACAAATTATATGATCAAAACAATAACTGATCGCAAGATCTTTAATGTAGCTTGGAAACAATGTTCGATTACATCTGGCTTTCCCAGCAGCTATTTCAAGTAGCGTTCTGCTCTGATAAAACGGATTTATCCGAAACTGAAAAGTCACTTTCTATATCTTGAATTTTTTCAAAAACATAAAAACATCAACAAATGTAGTAGCTTGAAACGTCACTAAATTTCAAATATCCAGCAATATGTCCGTTTGGTGATAAAATCATCATCATCATCATCATCATCATCATCATCATCATCATCATCATCATCATCATCATCATCATCATCATCAGTCTTTTAACGTCGTCCATCGTTGGACATAGACCTTCCCGAGGATTCACCACAATTCTCTATCATGGGCGTCGCGGAGCCAGTATTTCGTTAATCTGTCTAGTTCATCTCTCCGTGTTGTGTTCTGTCGGCCTCAGTTTCTTATGTGATCTCTGGGGATCCATGTTGTGAAAATGTGATGTCCATCGGTTGTCTTTCATTCTTGCAACATGGCCTACCCATTGCCATGAAAACTCAAAACTCACCAGTTGCACAATAACTGTGGGAGAAAACTGTGTAAAAGTGTGAAATAGACGAAAAATCATCATCAGATGTTCAACCAAGGAAAGCAATACTAAGCACCTATTCAAATCATATCGGTAGGGTCTAGTTGCTCACCAAAAACAATTTATTCTTATGTTTATTTACTGAAACATTTACGCGTAGACGTAGAAGTAAAAGGCTGAGCGTGTCACTGTTCTTTATGATAAGCAGGATGGTTTCCCGAGAACCATTGCAGCAGTAATGAGAGGTAGAGGGTCATGGTTGAGATCGTAAATATATCATGATATTTTTTTTTCTTTTTTTGCAATGAGCAAATCTCATACCCAATCAACACTTGGTTGAAATTAACATAACTGTTCTTCCCCTGAGTGGACAGTCCAAGATTCATAAAACTCTCCCAGTTTGCACATATTTTTTTTTTACTTGATCATATCAATCTGCCATATATATATATATATATATATATATATATATATATATATATATATATATATATATATATATATATATATATATATATATATGGTGCAGATTAGGTTAGCAATATAGCATAATATAAAGCTACGTCTGATATGTAATGGATTCATTTCATAGAGTGCTCAATGCATTCAACTTTATACCATGAAAGTCAAATTGTTACAGAGTAGAGTTGGAAATAAATAAATACTAGAATGTGGATCAGCTACACAAATTAATTGCTGTTTCTACTCTCTCCGGGTCTCATCAGGTAAATGATTGTCTATGTTTTTGGATTCTAGTTTGGGGAATCTGGTGAGAATCTCGTGGATGTTGTTATGGGTGAGAAGGGTTATTCATTTTGTCGAGGATGTGATGTAGGTGTAGTTATCTTTGAAAAGATGCTTAATTGTTTTCTGAAGGATGTTTTTATCTTGACCTTGGTATTTGGCATTGGGTTTATTGCCTATGTTGGTATCCTTTATGGCTCTAGGAGATAGTATGATTTTTAATTTGTTTGGGCACGTTTGGGAGTAGATAATGGTGATAGGAATTTCTCGAGATGATGGATACAGGAATGGACTGCCTACATTGACTTTTATCTACTACTATATGGGTTTCTATTGTATTATATTCATCGATAGGAATTTCAAACGATGCCTGCATTTTAGTATAATTTCATTTAACCATTGGTTTGTAAACCATTTGGTATAATTTTCAATAATGGACGGATAAGGATGAGTTTTTTTTGTATTTTTCGTTTGTGAATGATAATGTATGATTGACTAATCTAAGATTAAATGGTGAGTTTGATATTCCGATATAATATTTTATTTCCAAGGCTTTTTCCTGAGTTGATACCTCTGTCTAGTATACTGTGTAGCGAATCCACATTCTATCATATATATATATATATATATATATATATATATATATATATATATATATATATATATATATATATATATATCCGGCTGTATGTCAGTCTATTGGTCTATCTAATAGAGGTTTTGACAATATATATGAACTATTTATAGGAGTTTTGCATGGTTTATGTTGCGAATCCTGACTCTTTAGTTGCGGAGAGGCATCAAAACGTCGAACAATCCCAAGAAATTTACCAACGTACTCACTGTGCAATTTCTCACTGATAAAACGATGTGCACATGTATTGGATGCTGTCGATCATGATCATCATCAGGATTATTATGATAATCATGATCATCATCATCCTTTCAATATTAGTCGTCAGCAATAGATTTGCCTATAATTCACTGTGTCAGTACTTTCTGAATTTGTTTAATTCTTAAGGCCATTTCATTATTTGCCGGCCACAGTTTCGTATATGATCTCTGGGGATTCACGTTATGCATCATGATGTCCAGCAGTCGTCTGACATTACTTTCAAAGTTTTACAATGGTCTCAATTATATCACTGACCCCATTTTGTATCCTGATATACATATAATCATTTTGACTTTTCTTGCGACATATTTTAGCTGAAAGGGTTCCTTATGTCTTAATGTGACCAGATAGAGAAATTGCTGTGTCAGTAGATATGTTACAGAACTGTGACATATACGGAGTTGTGTCATAGCATCAATGGCCTCAGAGATTCTCCCAGATTCGAGGGCTTTCTGGAATTCAACAAATGCTACAGTATGAGGCATCTTATATTGCGGAGGTGATCAGTGGCTGAGTAGTTTCTTCTGAAGCCAGGCTGTTTTCGTGGCTTGTTTCCATCTAGCGTTTTGGTATGAATTGGTGCTCACTTTGGTAAAAAGTTTGTATTTACCGTTCGATGGGCTTATTTGCCTGTAGTTGTTTAGATCGTTCGAGTTCCTTTTTTTTGTACGAACGCATTATAATTCCCTTAACTTTTCTGGGATTTTACGTTATTTTAAATTTGAATTGATGAGTTAGTTTCTTGGTGATGAATTCAGTCGTTTTTGACTAGGTCGATGGCATGTTATCTGGTCCATGTGATTTCCCTTCTGTGATTGTTTGATGGCTTGCTCCATCTCCCACGAAGTAACTTCTTAGAAGTTTCCAAACTAGTCATTTTCCTCTGGTATATATGTTCGTTATTCTTCCGCCATTGTTTCAGACAGGACACCGAATTAGTGAGACTATATCGTAATGTCTCATCTTAAATTTGAATTGGACAGAAATAACTCTATAAGTGTTTTGGAAAACCTTATTCCTCATTAATAATCAAAATGTGTGAAAACATCATTTTTAGGCTGCTAAATATATGGGATCCGGATAAAAGAGATCGTTTCCTAGAAAAGGTTCGGCTTAGAAATGTAGATATATCTTCATTTACATTACAAACCTGATACAGTTTATGAAATAGCCGATTTCATACTCTGCAAGCAAAGAGCGTAAGCATTCTCTTCAAAAAAGTACACACGAATGATCTATCTCAGTGTTTGTATCTCTGACAATCTGTTTATATCAATTTACTTCTTGAGTACAGGGATTTTACATACACAGGCTTCTAAAGAAGGTTTCTTATAATATTTATCTCATAGGTATGGTCTAACAAAAATGCTGAAATCAGATATAACACTTTTAGTGGCAGTTGTTTTTTCTCAGTGTAAATGGATGTACTTGAAATAGGCTTTGTTTGACAGGAGTTAATTACGTCTTTAAACCAGCCTCAGTTGTGTTGGAACGGGATTAAACAAAAGGAACTAGCTGTTGAATTTGGTATGACTGATTATGAAAATAAAAATTATCCAGGAAGAATGTGTATCCCCAGATACGACCATCCTGTAACTTGGTCCGAGAGAAATTAACAGTGGTAAATGTGCTGTCAAATCCAAAGCTGGAGCATTCTAAACAAACTTTGGACGAAACTGGCTTGTAATGGTGCAAATGCTGAATACACCCCGGAAGGAAGAAAAACAAACGACGTCTGTACCAAAAGAGCAACAACCGAATTTTATCTTAGAAATGTTGATAGCACTTTGGCGTCTTCGTGTTCATTTCTCTTTTATTTACACTGTACCTTGTATTTCATATTCATGGTTGTCAGTTTAAGTCCTCAGAATTTATAATTTAATTATATTGAGTGCAATGAATAATACCGGTAATGGTTGCCTGAAACTTTCCGCTTGTTATATGAATTCAATACAGTCAGACATTGGTATGTTGTTATGTTAGTATATACATATATAAACATATATATGCATGTGCATACACACACACACACAAACACTCACACATATATAGCTATAAATGTTTTGTCATATGCATATTATATTGAGCTATATTTACATATAGCAATAGATGTATCTCATTTAAATATAAATATAAACATATAAGCAGGTATAGTCACATGTAAATTGTATAGACGTATATATGTACTTTTGGCCATAGATATATAGTCATATGTATATTATATAGACATATATGTCCATGTAACCAGTATAGCAAATAAGTGTTTATTTCTATGAACTGGATATTCAGCATTAGCGGGATCAGCTTAATATTAGATCTGTAAATTGTGAAGTTTGAGGAGAAAGAGTCAAATTTCAGATTAATCAATATAAAGTTTTTCATTTCAGCATAATTGACAAACGTTATCTTTATTCCGAAGCAGATATGCAAACAGAATATATTCGTGTCCGTAGTTGTCCGTTCTGTTTGTTCATCTGTCCATGTAGAGACTTCAAATCTGTATTTGCCTTCGTATGAGATGCCTACTTTGTTGACATTTCTAATCAGATTACACATCTCATGTTATACAGATAGAAATCAAACCAGTTTGTCACTGAATGGGAACTGTCACGTGACTGCCGTCTTTCAGTTGCACGCAGTGATGGAGATGGCGGATTAAAAAAATGGAAAAAAGGGGTGATCAATGAATAAGTCACTTCTCTCGCCTTCCGGACAATGATCAATGAAAAGTCCATCCCCCTCCCCCCAAAAAACGACAACCCCAAACCCCAAAACATACGGACTCAAACTAGGAGCTAATTTGCCCTAAACGTACATTACATGAATCCTATTTTAAAAATTCCAAATCTAAAAAGGATTCAGAAGGAGAATTTTAGGGAAAATAAAATCCAAAACACTTTTTCTAGACATCAACATCATTTGAATTGTTGGACAAAGACCTCCCCTTGATATGTCAGACCTCTGTATTATGGGCTTCGCGGAGCAAGTACTTTCTGAATTTATCTAATTCGTCACTCCATCTTACTTCCTGTCTGCCACGATTTCGCATTTAATCTCAGGGTATATTATGTAGATATTTCAATGTCGGCTCTTTAATATCATTGGTGCAATCTGTATGGATTTAAGTTGCTTACATAGCCAGCCAGCCAGCCAGCAGCCCAGCCAGCCGGACAATTCTGAAAACTGAAGAAACCATTTTGATGACAGTTTTGGTTGTCGAACTCTCACAATATCTGGGATAATATCAATAAATAAGTTAACGAATAAGCTTATTACTGGGGTCACTGGCCCTACAAATAGTCAATAGATGCTTCACATCTCTATAATGTAATCAAGTGGTCTCTAAACTTTAACTACTCTTTTCAATAATTAATCATTCGAGGGAACTCCTTCAAAAAACACTTTCCCTTCTACTTACAAGTTTGTAAATATTGGATTATTTATTGAATTATCCGTGTCAAATAAATAGTAAGATGTTTTTAATTTCCACGTAACTGTTGAAAAGAGTATTTAGAATTTAGTATAGACTCATGTGTTTAGGACATTGTAAACATTTAATTATCCTACAAGATAAATAAAATACGAAAATACGAAAGCAGAAATGTACTCATGCGAAAATATCACTTTGTTTTGCAGAACAACTGGAAAGGTCACAGGGAGCCCCTGGGGTTCCACGAAGACAGTTTGAATACCACTGCTGTAATTCATTAATATGTGAGAACTGGTATAAAACCCAGCCACTGGTCAAAGTACAGAGAGAATCCTTGGATATCAGTACAATCTTTGTTCCTTACAATATGTAAGGTGTACGAGTAAACATAAACACCAAATAGAAGTGGAAGCCCTCACTTGGATACAAGGGACGCTGTATAAGATTCTGCAAAATACTAAGTAGTTTTTAATTGGTAATTTGTTGTGAAAAATATGTATATTCGGTATGGGCAAAGGCTTCTGACCTCCGAAACAGGTTTTCAATCGTATCTTTAGTCTTTGATTTTAAGAAAAGAGCACTGGGGACAGATGAAGAAATCAAGCAAGGAATCGCTGGTTGGCAAACTAAACCTCCAAGTACAAAGGAAATCCTATTATTCCCGAAAGAAGGATAATCAAGGGCATCCACCTGATAGTCACCTATGGAGCTGAAACGTGGAACATAACCAAAATATTGACCTTCAAACTGAGAACCATTCAATGTGCATAGAATCATACTCAATCTCCCATAGAGAGATCACAAGACAGCACAATATATCAGAGAAAAAGCAGGGGTCAGAGTTATCATAGAATCCATAAGAAAACTGAATTGCATGAATGCAAGACAACAGCTGGACATTACCACTCTCAGTGTGGATTTCCTGAGTTCAGATGCGAAATTGTTGTCGGCAGAAAATAAGATGGCAAGACAATGTAGACACATTAAGAAAATACTGGCCCCGCAACGCTCATGATAGAGGTCCTGCAAATCTTGAGGAACGTCCATGTCAAAAGATGATATTGATATATATTTATATCGTATAACAATTCCAGACCTTCGCATAAAGGATAGCACACTCTTCCCTAAATAGAACCATTTTGTGTTAACGTCAAATCTGACTAGATATTTCTACTAAGAGGTTTTCAAAGGTTTTACCAGTGCAAGACAGATTGTTCAGAGTGAGGTACAATTGATTAGATTTAGGGAATTTACTTTCTTAGTTATTGTGGATGATCATCCATTGCGGTCTACTCGTTGATTCCATTTATTGGACAATGACAACATTTATGAATCACCCAGTGGGAGAACAATTCATTCATGGCTCACGAAAGTAGAATGTCAAATACCAGTCAGGGAATTTAATGGCTCAATCTATAAATAATAAATTGGATCTCCGTGTGATATAAGGTTTGATTACTTATTTACAGGGGAGCTTTGAGAAAAATTTCAGCGAAATTTCAATGTTAACCGAAATCATTAGGGAATGCATACGCCCTTACTTTTGCCTACAATGAGCGTGTGTTCTCTACTGGGAAGATTTTCAATACAAAGGCGAATTAAAAGTTAGTACTGTTGCAAGAAAGTCTTAGATGGAACCCTGAAGACTTCCGTAATCAGAATTTACGTGTAATTAATTAAATTAGGGCATAGTTCAGTAGTTAAGATGCAGATGTGGCCCGCTATATAACTAACCTTCTAATGCCAAAGTTGTCTTAGATCAATAAACATTCAATAAATATTCCCTTTCGTTACTTATAATGGTTGGAATGAATATGCATACCTCTGCCAAGGAAGTTAGACGGAGGTTATATATCCAGCCATTTTGTGCGCTTGTTTGTCCACACAATAACTCAGAAAGTTGCGAATTGATTTTAATGCCATTTGGTGTTAGAGTAGGTCATTGGCCAAAGAATAATTGATTCAATTTTGGAGCACATCTAGAATTTTCTTCTTTGCGATTTTGTTGACACTGCAAGATAAGACAATTTTTCGGCTTTCAGATCGGACGACCCGCTAATGGCATCATCGAAGTGACGTCATCATGAATCATTATGATGGACTTCATCATAGTTGTTTATCAAACTATTGATGGTGTGTCTTTGATGGATATTGATTACAATACTTAGTCAGCTATTCATTATATTTATTTGATATTCAAATCGATATCCGTACTCAGAATAAATGAATCGCCGTAGCCCGTGCATGAACCAGAACTATCTATGAATTATCTTAAGAATAGGGTTTTTTTTTTCAGAATTTTCAAAAAAAAAAGTTCAAAATGACTATACCAGGTTTTTGAAAAAAACAATGAGAAAATCACTTTTCTGATTGAGAAAAACAACAACACGTTTTTAGATAGTGGTATATTCATACAAATTTTCTATGTTGAGGCCACAAAAATGTGACCGGGTTTTTCTGGAGATACATGCACAAAAAGAAAGAAAATCTTGTTGCCTACATAACTGGTTGGTTGGTTGGTCCGCGGTAATTCAATTCTGGATGGGAAATGATTGACATGATTACGATCTGAGCAAGGTACTTTCTCCAACCCACTCTTTTAATGTCTTTCCCGGAAAACGAATCGTCTCTATTCAGTCATGGGAGAACTAAAATAATCTTTTGAGGAAATGAAGAAAAATTCCTTCATTGCTATGATGCACAGTTTGGGCACCAAGTGCAAAGTCAGAAAGAAAAGGACTAGCAAGTCTTCTTGAAAGAAAGCAGGTTGTCGATAGCAATCGATACCCGATTAAAGAAACGACAAAAAGAAGCAAATAATACTTTTCATTCCACCCCCGGTTATGATTATATTTTTTATTTATATTTTTAGCATTGTTCTTCATTTTGTGCTAATGTAAACGGCTTCACATCACATCTCTCGCGTCTCCTAGTATTTTTCTTTCGATTTTTTTTTTGCAAAATCGATTTCGGTGCGTTTGATCTGCTCCTCAAGGTCAAGCATGAGGAGTTCAGATCGAATAACAACGAAACGTGACATGATTTGCCACGGCAAAACTACAAAACGTTTGATATCTCAATCTATGGTCATCCGTAGCCAAGGATCCTCGCTTCACCGTCTATTTCTAGAGAGCACCTCTCCGTTTCAGTAAGAGGGTTAAGGTCAGTGCTATTCCCCGATGCCTATATCTCACCAAGAGGCAAAGCCGTGAGAACTATACAATTTATCGCTTTAGAAATCCCAGATTTTAACCACACGAAAATCAACTTTCTGTTCTTCATTGATAATCAGTAATTTTATTACACAATCGTAGTATTGACAAAATCGTCGGTCGAAAATGAAAGTACGGTTAGTATATATTATTTCTAAATAAAAAACTAAATGAAATGTAAATAAATAACATTGTTTGGTGTTAAGTTGTATCAAAATATTTTAAAACAGGAATTGTGAATTTGACACCATGTCGATTGCGTCAGAACAAGATTTGTGTTATGGTAGTACTGAGTACCGGCAAAGATTGGAAAAGTAAATTTTCGAATGGTCCAAGTCTGGGTCTTCCAAAGTGGACAAGTACCGACTATTTTTAGCCTCAGGAGATTTCCTCAATAAAAAAAAAAAATACATTGTACCACATCCAATCCTTATGGGAAAATGGGTAAATACCCAAACACAATTTACCGTATCAATTCTTTTAAAACGTGGTCTATCTATTGATTACAGAGCTAAGATATACTGTGGCAAGTCTGTTTCAAATAAGAGAGGCATTGGAGTATTCCATTCCAGTATCTATATATATATTTTGGTATATCGAATTTTATAAAATAGAATTTACTGCCCAAGGAAAAAAATGTTGAGAAGTTTTTCAAGGATTTTGATTCGAATTCTTAGTTTTGTTTTATTGCAAAACAAGCATATCTGACTAAAAATGAAAAATCTGTATTTGTGTGTGCGTTCGCGTGCACTACAACAACTAGCCATCGTACGATGTTTACATTCACCATATATATTAGTCAGTTTTCAAGGCAGTGCAGTGCAGAGTTTGGGGTTATTTGACTCAGAGATTCTCGAGAAATGCAATACATTTTTTGAATTGAAGATTATAAATCCGTCTCGAAAGCTCCTATAAGTTATCTCCCTCTCCCTAGATTCAGATGTGAATTAACTAAATTGGCAACACAGACGGTAAATAACCCTATAGTTCTGTACGACGGACGAGAGATATTTTACACGATAATTATGGAAAGCTGCCCTTCCCAAACATGCATATTTGGGAATGGCATTGTTTCCTTTCAAATTGTATTCCTAAATGTGTTTTTATGGTAGGGTTTAAATTCTTAATCAAGTTTATGCTAACTCTGCCCCTCAGTTTGTGACCGGCAGCATTCATCTTAGTTTTAATTTTTTTAATGACCATTGTTCATCTAAAGGCATGAGAAGTAACTTATTCTTTAATTACTCCTTTTTCCAATTTTTCTGAATTGATCACACCCAACACAGAATGCTGCAAAAAGGCGATGGTTTCCTTCCAGTTTCTATTAAGTAACCAACCAACCGTGTTTCCTGGAAGTTTTTAATTAAGAGAACGAAGTGAAATAAGGTGTTTGTGGTTTGCTGGTGTTACGGGATGTTTTTGTCATAACAGTTACAGAATTCTTGAGGGATTATAAACGCAAACAATAACTTTTGTAGCCAAATAAAGTGAGGAAACGGAGAAGAGAAAAAAGTGTTTAGTAAGTTGTAAATCAACTGGCCATGGGGTAAGAGTGTGAGGAACTTTGTATATATTTTAATCGGTTTTATGAAAATGTTGATTCAAGAGGAAAAAGAGAAGAAAAGAAGGAGGTGAGAAAAATAAAAATAAGAAGAACAAGAAGAGAACAAGAAAAGAGAAAAAAAAGAGAAAATGACGGAAAAGAAAAGAAAAGAAGAAGAGAAAAAAGAAAGAAAAAAAAGAGAAAATGACGGAAAAGAAAAGAAAAGAAAAGAAAAGAAAAGAAAAGAAAAGAAAAAAGAAGGAATAAGACATTCTACTTATACATAAAAATATACATAAAAAACAAAAACACATTCACCATTAACGGATACGTGATCTCACCTTATAAGGGTTCCTTGGCCTGACTCCCTCAAACTTTATTTTGATCGTACACACACACACACACACACACACGCATATATATATATATATATATATATATATATATATATATATATATATATATATATATATATATATATATATATATATACATACATATAAAAATAAGAGAGCAGTCTGTTGATGACTCGGTCGGGATTTCAAATCACTGGAGGGAAATATGAATTTCACGCACTTATTTTGTTCAATTTGACCGGACCATCAAACTGTGACTAGTTCACAACCATAGATCAGGTGATGATTATTCTTGTTACGGTGAAGAATGAAGTCGGCAAACGTCTCGGGCATTGACGGAGGTTGGACACAAATGAAATAAAAGGAAAGAAAGAAGTCTGGCTCGTCATCCAATAGAAATCATCACGTGACGAAAGTCTCTTGGCTGAATGTCGTGTTTGGTATGGTCAATTGGAGATCTTTGGGAAGGTCTATATCCAACCACGGACATGTTGATGATGATGATGATGATGATGATGATGATGATGATGATGATGATGGATTGCATCCTTACTTTCCATTCATCATTGTTGGCCAAAAAAGTGAATTTCCCTTTCAATAAGCGCTAATACCAGTTTGGCGGAATATTTTGTGGAATCTAACCCTAAATCAAACTTTATAGAAAATGGACTCAATATAACTCCCATCGTCCGCTTTGCCTCCCAATGT
>OY735225.1:43546282-43563782 GCA_963457665.1 Thysanoteuthis rhombus | reverse complement strand
CATATATCTGATATCGAAATTATAAATGCTTCTATTTTTGTACATATCTATACTCACTGTACGGCACTTACATACACATGCATCCATCTTTTGATCCATAGTTTTTATCAACAAAGTACAGTATACGTACACACACACAGTTGGCACCCAAATAACAAATACACCGGTCCCGTACATGTACATTTACACCCACCCATGGTCAGACATAAACCCATCATCAGTCACTATTACAGCTGTTACTAACACATTAACGTGGCGAAAATAGAAATACGAATACATCCAAAAGATACATTCGTTTATGAACAATTACGTACATCCTTTTCAGGAGATGACCATGAATTACAAACTTCCTTTCACAGTCAGGTGACACATTGCTTCCTCACAGATAAAACCACACCCACCAATCTCAGAAACCCTACCCCGTTTTATTCGTCAAAACTTCGATATCAAAATATTTCATGAAATTGAAAAAAATGTTTTTAAAAACTTTCCACTTTGCCTCTTTTCTCGATTGTCATGAATGAGTTGTAAAAGCGGGCAATCGTAAACTAGAAAATGATTTAGGTATAAACTAGAAAAATGAATCGCCAGAGCAGTCAATAATTGAACAACCGTTGCATCAAAAAATGAAGTCATATAAAAAATCCATTGATGAATAAATATGGTCAGAATAAATTCTATTCATGACATCACTAGCGTTTTCCATTAAAAAACATCTATGAAAGAATAAAAAAGCTTTCCCCTTTTTTAGAAGACTTATAGTGGAATACTGAAGCCAATTTTCAACTCTGTATACAAAACTCTGTGACCAGGAACACACAAACAAAAATATGATCACACGGACACACGTACATAGAAGAAAGAGGGATAGAATACCTCGCCATCTTTAATGGCTACGATTGTTCAACTGAGAGAACAGAAGAATGGAAGGACCGAAAAAAAAGCTCAACGAAATAGGAGCAACGGAATTTAAAGGAGAGACCAAGGAATAGGAAGGAAATGTAAAAAGGGACAATTTTGAAGGAGACGTGAGAGCTGGAGGAAATGAAGAAAAAAAAATGAAAAAAAAAAGGGCTTGGACGAGAGAGAGGGTCAGAGAAGAAGAAAAAGAAGAAGACACTCCCTGGAATTGATTTGTCGTGTCATGTAAGCTGAAATTTGCTTATGCTTCAGAGATTTGCAGCATCGTGGTTGAGAAAAATTGGTGGGAAGAGAGACTGATGGAAAGTCATCTGTGGGTGAGGAAGCAAAGTGTTACATTGCTCAACTTACATGTGTTGGTATGTGGAGATATCGATGGAAAGATTATGATATATACTGTAATGGATATGACAGAACTGTCATCACATTTTTTCCTTTACGTCTTTCTTTCTTTCTACCTTTCTTTATTAGGAGCCATCAACCAAATTTGTCACAAAAACTGTCAACATAGTTTCTTAGGCTCATTTGGTGGGCTGAATGGATATATATATATATATATATATATATATATATATATGTACACACACACACACACACATATATATATATATATATATATATATATATATGTACACACACACACACACACACACATATATATATATATATATATATATATATACTGCGCGGGCTGGCCACACCAATGGAGCTAGGAGGCGGAAAATTCAAGCATTTACTCGGTATTATGTATAGACGAAAGTGTTTTTTATATTCCACCCTGAATAGCTACTTTTTTTAGTGAGGATTTGGTTTGCAATGCAAGTTCATGCTAAATTGATCCCATTATTTTCAGACTTTTTCATGATTACTGGGGAGAGAAGCAACTTGCTCATTGATCACTCCCTTTTCCAATGTTTTAATTGATCACCCCGAACACAAAATGCTACTAAAAGACGTTGGTAATATGACAGTTTCTATTGAATGTCTGACTAGATCTGTTCCTTATACATTTACACATACGTACACCCACACATGTACACACATATGCACACATATACACGTTTATATATGCACGTATATGCATGTATGTATATGCACACGCTCAGATGAATACATACATCCATTCACGCACGTATTCATACACACACTTGCACACACACACACACACACACACAGATACGTACACACCATCACACACATAAGTATATGTTTTCACCGCAGGTTGAGCAAATCTGCAAAAGGTTTTTAAGTGTATGTTTTTTCTTTCCTAATGACTTCCAGATTCGTGATGCTGCAAAAAGCGCCCACAAAAATTGACCTACGCCGAAAGGAAGAGAAAAGAAAAAAGTTCGACATTCGTGCAACAGAAATATGTTGTTTTTACCGCATTTTTGTCAAGTGCAGCTTCTCACCATATTAGCAAGGCAATTTTTGACCAATAACAAAATTCAACAGAGAAACATTTTCTCTCCAAAATAGATAAAGTACCCTTCGGTAGTAATTTAGGCACACACTAAGGAGAACTTTTATACTGCACTAATTTCAGAATGACTAGATATCTTCACCAGGAGAAGTAGGAGGAGGGAGAGCAGCAGCATCCCAAACTTCGTGAAACCTCTCTATCATCGGCGTCACAAAGCGAATACTTTCTGAAGTTGTTCAGTTCATAGGGCTATCTTATTTTTTGCCAGCCACAGTTTTGCATATGCTATCTGGGGATCCATGCTGTGCGCTGTGATGTTCTGTGGTTGTCAGACATTCTTGCAATAAGATCAGCTTATTGCCATTTGAATTTTCTAATGAATTTTATGACATATCTGATTCCTGTTTTTCTCTAATGTACGGTGCTATCTTGTGATATCTCCATGTGATTTAAATTGTCATTCTATCTGGTGCACGATGAATGTTTATCAGTTTGGGAGCCAATAAGTTACGTTCCATGTTTAAGCTTCATAGGTGACTATTTGAGGATGCATCGCTGTCGCACTTATTTTCTTTTATAAAAATGTATTATTGTCACATAAGTTATGCTTAGCTCAAGTATTATCACTTGTCCCGAAGCCTTTGTAGCTTTCTCTTCTGTTGATAGCGCTTTCATGGTGTAACCTTTACGACCATTTGACCTTATTTATACGTTAATTGCCTTCTGGCAAAATATTTTTGTAGTCATCAAGGATGTGTTTGTTTACTGTCACTTTCTCATGACATACTATGAATACCAGACACATTGAACGTTGACCCCGAAGAATCCAGTCAAAATCAATTAACCATGGCGTAATATGTCTAAATATTAAAGTAAAAGGTAACATTAATCATATATTTCTTTTCAAGCAGTTTCATTTCATTAAAATCTATCTGTCGGTCAAGAGGTGCCTATTTCATAGCGCTTACCGCAAATCTATCACCTAGCATTTGAAAATCATGCCAAAATTCAACTGCAAAAACTAACGTTTGCTCATCTTCGAAAGGATTCGGGCGTTTATGCAAGATTCAATAATTATCATTTTGCAAAGTCGATGGTTGAATCATTATCCGTACAAATAACAGAACGCTCTGAGGGAACTTGCAGGTAGGGGCATATTGATTGATAAAAAAAAAACTGTGTCTTAATTTACATGAATTTGAATATTCCAAGATATCTAAACTAAAATATGATTTTAATTCAGTGTTTCACCCGGGAGGCTTCCTAAAGAAATGAAGTAACAACCCTTCTCCCTTTGCAAGTATTCAATTCCTGAATCTGCAAGAAGACAACATTCCTTTGGTCGAGTTTCTTAACTTTATCGAAATTTCTCGGAAGATTTACACAAAGTAGTCATCTCATCTGAGTTTTGAAAAAATGGTCGTGTCAGTTGCAAACTTGTTTTGTCATCCAAAGGAAACGTTTTAATCTTGTTCAATAAACTATTCCCAAGGAGATAATTTCAAGGCAGACAATCAACCTATTGTAGATGACAAGTAGAAAGAAAAAAAACTCGTGAAAGGGTATACCTTGGCAGGAACACCAATATCGTAAAATCGCGAGGACTGATTATTTGAATCATTGGGGACAAATTTCAGGCAAATAATTTTTTTACCTATGTTTTGAGATTATTTAATGGAAATTTAGACTGAATACTTCAATTCTTGCAAGTATTTGAGTGAAAGAGTGAGTGCTTCAGTGGGGACATGAGCTGCAAATTTATTTCTGGTATCACTCTTTACTCGAATGAGACGAATTTTGAATACCAATTTTTGCGATAAACAACTTATCTTGCGAAGAAAAGAAACTTAGCCCATCATTAGAAGCATATGTCATCATGTTATAACAGAAAGAAGACTCAAATGTCGTAATTTTTTGACTGAAAAAATGAAATGGGTTCTTACAAGAAAAATGATGGAAAAAGAATATTCATTTGTTTATGCAACTGGCAAAGCCGGGTCAATAAAATTGTAATCTGATTATCAAATAAATGTATGGAACACCTCTTGCGAAAGAAAATATATTAAGTGCATCGCAATTTTGGAATATCGATGGAAAACTAACCTATCGATCTGTTTATATAATTACATCGCATTCGTAAATAGACTGCAGTTAATTAACGAGATAAATTAAGCAGTAGATTCAATTTATTTGGAGTTATTTCGTACGCCGAATATTGATCGATAAAACATTGTTTGCTCTTATCGTCACATGAAAATATATGGAGTCATCCTAAGCTACCAAAGGGATAAAACTGGTTCGACTGCTTTATTAGTAAACTACAGTTAATTTGGATTGATTAACTTTATATGCTATACGCATCTTGGCAAGGTTACTCATTGATAAAGAGAAAGCACACACACACAGATACTCATTCACACATAAACACAAACGTAGATAGATTGATCGATACAAAGGAGCATAGATATATACAGAGAGAGAAAGAGAGGGATGAATCTCATTGGAACAACACGGGAGTACAATATATATATATATATATATATATATATATATATATATATATATATATATATATATATATATGGGAAGATGGGAAGAATCCCGAAACATGTATGGACTATTGACATATAAGGATTAATAAACTTTACCACCAAACACTTCACTCCCGAGTCTGTCTCACTCTCTAAAGTACACGTTTTATATATATATATATATATATATATATATATATATATATATATATATATATATATATGTATATATATGGGGGGGGGGTGTTATGCTATGCAATGCTATGCTAGGAAAAAAGCTCCAAATATAACAGCTTAGAAAAAGTATATATTTTTCATGTGTAGAATAGCGTTCTTGCACGAAGTTCCAGACACACTCGCGCAGGACCAAAGGCAACATCGGGCAGGCCTAACTACCCGTTCTAAAACCTTTTAAAAATGTATTTCTCTCAAAAGTGGATAGTCTTCATGTTTTATGGACGCGTTTGGGTTGTGGTTAGGGTTAATGTATTGGTTGGAAGAAAAATATATATTACAAATACGCCCAAACTGGCATAAGTACTGGCAGTGAAATCTATACGAGCAGGTCCTTACGACCAACGGAGAGTACGGGCTAGTTTAACATTATAGTTACATTCTAAATAGAACCCACTCTCTAATACATTAAAAATGATTTTCTGAAACTGTCAAATTTCCGGAATATTTCAAGCATTATAGTTACATTGTGAATAGACCATCCTTCTAAAACTTTAAAAAAAAATCTCAGCACACTGACGAATTTCTATGAGCATTTAAAGTAAGAGTTTGAACTTGCTCTGCTGATTTCATTAAGCGTGTTCACACTTCACTATCCCGAAGGGGAGGCTTGCTTAGTAAAATTGGATCAAATAGCAAGCAAGCAGCACAAAGTTACCGTATGCGTCTGTCCAATACAATAATTCGAGTTCTTAAGTTTCGTGCCAAAGTGAATCTTCTTGCAAATGTTATTTATCCCTGAGTGGGACCACATAAGACATTATCCTTACACCTGCAATTCAGTTGATTATTGGCACGTTATTTTGAAATCCCACGAGAACTGAGTAGATCTCGTGACTCTCCGTTTTGTGACAATTGATACCGAACTGCGCGCGGGAAAGGAAATATATTAGCTGCATCTGACACATCTAGAAAACGTGATGTGCTTTTAAATTGTAAGAAAGAAGTATACTTTTGTTGAACATTGACAGATATCACTTAGTATACATATATACATACATACATATATATATATATATATGTATATATATATATATACACACACACACACATATATATATATATATATATATATATATATATATATGCGTGTGGTGTATCTTTATTCATGTGTGCTGCGTATTCATGCTTATGCATTCAGTATATTTACCTCACAAATATATAAAACGTAACTATAAAATATGTATCTATACAAATAAATAGATTGAATATAAATATATCATTCATATATATATATATATATATATATATATATATATATATATATTTTTGGATAATTTACAAACGTATATTCCAAATATGATCATTGATAATAGTATATATATATATATATTGATATACCCGTTTCAATTCTGAAACCCCCAAAACGGTTATATGGTAAACAACTGATGATCCCAACAAGAGATAATTCATACATTGTACCATAATATCAAAATGTATGTGAAACAAATAAAAAGCATTGAAGAAAATTACATGAATTGCATTAAAAAAAATATTTGAAAAGAAATCGTTCAAAAAAATTTTTTTTTAATGTTTAGCAAAAAGCTTCCAACAATATATATATATATATATATATATATATATATATATATATATATATATATATATATATATATATATATATATATATATATGTATATGTATATATATATTACTGACAAACAGATATATAATCCGACGGAATAATAATGATTGCGTTATACTATTTGGAACTGTATTTCAAATAAGCTCCCATTATCACATAAACAATGTGTCACATGGTTTAGACCATGTAAATAGAAAATGACACATTCTCCGTTTGATTAGAATAAGTAATTTTCAAGTAGAGAATATAATGCATTCATAATTATATAAAGGAGTTTGTGTGTGTATGTGTGTGTGTGTGTGTGTGTGTGTGTATGTGTGTGTGTATGTGTGAGTTTGATATATATTAGTATACGTGCATTTACTCCACAGGAATCTATAAACAAAATACATGGATATTTCAAAGTCATAAAAAAATCGATTAAGTGAATATCAATTTGCAAAGTCATTACGAATTACTGCTTCAATTTGTAAAGCACTTGATGAACCTATTTTAAGTTGAGTACGTTCCAACAATTCTTCCGTTCCTTCTCTCTGCCGGAAAGAAACAAATAATGAAAGGCTGATTCTGAAGACTCTCAATGCTCTGATACATCTTTCGTTTCTGATCAATTCAATTTTAAACTCAAGCTATCTTTATTAATTTGCCGTTGTGTACCCTAAATTTAAATATAACCCTTAAATTCATACTTAATTCTTTGCATTAGAGGCAGTGGTAAAATATTTATTCAAACCAAATTGACCATAATGGAGATATCAAGTGGGAATCACTTGAATTAAACAGGAAATTTTCTTTTTCGAGTTGTACGCGGTTTAACTCCTCAGGGAATGTAGATAATAGACGACACTTCCTTTATTCAATTTCAAAAGTAGTAAAAGACTTTTCAAGAAAGATGAAGGATATTCCAAGAAATACTTCAATCATTAGGATCAGAGCATATATCTACTCAATCTATTTGGCTTGGGGGGTCCTCACCATTCACAGTTTTCTCCAACTTAATTGTCGGATTAAACTGACATTTTGCACTGGTGACTTTTGAGCAAGAGGGCAACTTTTGTATACATAAAACTCTCAAAAAGAACTATTACTCTAACAATGGCTTCAGGCGTTCTTGCTTGGAAAACTGACTCCCAATCATTTTAAGCTCATTGACATTGAAAGAGTCCAAACTATTTCTAAGTACGCTAAATGCTTGAATGTAAAAGATAATGTAAAAATATTCTAATTGAAATTTATTATAGATGCTAGAAAATAATCTTATGCAAATCAATGATTCTACCTCGTTAAAAGCGAACTGTTTCTATAGTTGATTTGAAGGCTACGATTCTCTTATTGATTAACTAAGCATGGTAAAGTCACAGTTGTAGGGTCTAGTTATTATTTTTCACTAGTCTTTCCCTGACTTTATTCCTGTGGCTTTTTTAGAAACTCTCCTCTAGTTATTATTTCTATTATTATTCAAACTATCCTCATCTTGGTTATTTTTCATACAACATTTCGGCCGTTGTACTCTACGGCCTTCCCTACACCTACCAGATGATACCGGATTAAGGCCGTAGAGTACAACGGCCGAAACGCTGTATGAAAAACAACCAAGATGAGGATAGTCCGAATAATAATAGAAATAATAATAATAGCTCATCTAAAAAATTCAGAGATATTCTCCAGTTGTTATTAAACGTCATTTTTGCAACTTGACTAGCCCATCGCTATTTTTAGTTTTTCAATGGTTTCTATAACGTACCTGTTTACTGTTTGTTTCCTTATATCCTGATGTATCTCGTGTTCTAATGATGTTGATGCCGATGCTGTCTCCTTTGTAACCTTTTAGTTGTGGTCTGGGGTTGAATTCAGCTTTGAGTAGTCGCCATTGGAGCACATCAAGTCTACCCTAATCAAGTCATGGGACAGGGCTTTGATTTAAATCAGCTGACCCAGGAGGAAAAGACAATATATTTTTGGTCTTTGGAACCATGGGTTGTGTTTAGCCATACACTGCCGCACTTGCCTATGACTTATTTCGAATCCCCCGAACCTCTTTCATTATTGGTTAGTTATTCTAACATAAAATTCATAGTCTTAATATTAAGACCAATCATGTTAGCAACAGTATCAGAGGAATCAATACCAATTATATATTTGAATACCTTTCGATATTGGTTGGAAGGTGAGAGTTTAAAACTAGTAGTTTTGGAAACAAGAAGTGTTTCCATTTCTTAAGACTCATCTCTACAACGCTGTTGGTTTATATTTTCCTCATTTGTTTAATATCACAGGGGTTTTGCAAGACACTTCAATCTTTAGTCGGCAGTAAATTGGGTGATATGCAGTTCTTTGGAAATTTCGAGGAATGCCATAAAGATTATAACTTTACTAACACTTTAGCCTTGTGCAGGATCAGTGGGAGGGGTTAAATGATCAGAAGTTTGCAAGGAAAATAGTTTTCATCTAAACCTTCTAAACAAAGAATTGAATAAATACAGGTAGACAAAAATATAAAAACGTACCATTAAAAAGAAAACATACATTGCCAATCTAAGCCAGTCATCACCATTGAAGATAGAAGAAAGTTTCCTAAGAGGGACGATGTTAGCAAGGGAAAGTCAAGTGCAATAATCTTTTCTCTGTTTATTTGCACAATGGCTGAGTTATAAACACAGGGACTAATTATTTGATACGATAGACTGGTAACATTCATCTGATAAGTTATTGCCTCGTGTCAGTTTTGGCAGAAAATAATCGCCAACATAAATAAGCATATAAAGATAGACCTTGGGAATTATTTGAAAGAAGACAAACAGAAGGATTACCAATCACAAACTGATAAATAGAGCAGCTGGAAATGGAGAATTGCATGAGAAACAACATGAAACAGATGGCAGGTGAACGAACAGCTTTTAGGTTAACAGGCAGAAGATTGGAAAACGTCTGTGAGGACTGCAAGATTTGCGTAATTGTTGACTAAGCTCCAAGGTTGGAGGTTGGATTCCCGCGGTTGTTGAGTCCAAGATATTGTGAGTAAACTTCAATATTGACCTTCTGTGCTTTACACACATCTAAGTCTTTTGTTCCAACAGAGAATACGCAAGATAACTAATTGATCGGGATTAGTTGAATTGTTACTCTAATTACTATGTCGATGATATTCATCACAACGAAAAAAAAACATAAAAAAACTTTTGAAAAGAACAGTAGTAACATGTTGCTCGACACTAGTTGAAATTATCTCTGTCTCTCGCATCGTAATCTAACTTGCATAATCGCAGCCATTGAGACAATCAGTCGGCTATGAACCGCAGATTATAGTGAGTTCTCAATTTGACACAAACCAACCTTTTGCCTCATAATTTTTTGTTATCCATATCAACTGCTAGTATTTGGGTTATGAGTCCCTTACGGGTGACAGAGGATCAAATCTATATATTAGACTATTTCAGATTGTACGATCCATACGTTATTGTTTTTAATATTACTAGTATTAGCTGCTGTGATATCATCTTGATTTACTTTTCTTTCGTTGTAGCTATATCAACCATTGATGGTCAGAGTAGTTGCAATGTAAAACAATTGAAATCAAAATGAAAATACTAATCAACAAGGCATGATCTTTTGCAAGGTTTCATTTAATGAAAAATAGATTGAAGCCAACCATGAAATACTAAAAAGTCCGAGGAATTTCGTATTTAACTTTGAAGAACAACATTTGATGCGTTACCGTAGGAATCTTGTTAGTCAAATCGGACATTGTTGTCGCTTTTACTGGTATCAAACAATATTAATTTTTTAGAAAATATTTCTTTTTTTTCGTCGAGTCAAGAAGTTGTTCTTCGGTGTCAAATATTTGAAAGAGCCAAACGGTCCCTGGTGGAGGAATCACTGAAGATGTCCTATGAGTGATGCATCGTGTTCATCACAAAACCTTATGAGGGTAACCACCGGGGAAATAGACACGCCCTAAAAAAAACAAAGAAAAATATTATGCACTCTGGTTGCAACCCTTTCTTGCCTCCACTGGAATGACAATGCAAACATGACCCACATAAGACATAAGGATCCTTATTTACTATCAACAGGAAAACGCTTACTTATTTTTTTTTAGATTCATTTTAGTAGATGAAGTATCATATAATTTATATTGATAATTTTTCTACTATAACCCTCCATCTTAACTATTGTTGCCTTCTATCGTAACTCAGCTAAGGCAGGGATATTCTCCAACAGTGAGTGAATAAATTAACAGCGCAGATCGGAATGAAGAATAAGTTCCTGGCAAGAAGGGTTTTTTTAAGATGATGGTGGATCAGACGGATACTGTAACTAGGGAGAACTAGACACATTACCACGGTGGAGCGATATGGCTGCCCAGATTCCAAATGAAAGCGTATACGTGTGTGATTCTGAAGGGAGACAACATGGACGTACGATACATTCAGCAAGAGGAAGAAGTCCAAGTATGTGATCATTAAAAGGATAAAGGCGTTACTATTGACTACAAGCCTGGCTACATTAGTGATAAACTCGAAAAAGCGAACTCCGTGTTCGCTGTTCTACGATATTCATTCCTCTTTATGGATGCAAGGACATTCTTAACACTAAATTCCTTGTTAGAACGCACCTTGACAACGCAAGTTCACTGAGTGTGCATACACTTGTGTGCCCACACACATATATAGACTACTACAAGGTCGCTTTCTTGCATGGATTCTAGCCTTTCAGAGACTCTCTCTCTCTCTCTCTCTCTCTTTCTCTCTCTCTCTCTCTCTCTGCTACCAAACACAAAAAAGATAGTCCCCTCTTTAATCTCGAACACACGCATGCACACACGCAGGAGGACACAGCCGGATAGAAAAATCAACGACAAGGGGCATTTCCATCTTAAGATAGCAGATAAGAGCAAAATTAATAGTATAGCCGGTTGCTTTAAATTCGCATCTTGGAATCACTAACATTTAAGGATAATATTGCAGGGATGATGAAATATTACGGAGCATTTAAAAAAGAAAAGAAGATATTTCCATGGTACCAACGACACAAAATCAAAATGAACTAGCAGTAGAATTATGTGCAGATTTTATTTGCATTTTCCTTAGAATAAACATTAAATAACACGAACAATTTTGTAACCAGAATTGAAAGCTATTTCGTTGGCACTGACTCGACGGGCTGTTGGCCATTTTGTATTCAGCTTTTACGTGTAAGATCTACGAAAGTCGACTGACAAGAATATAGAAGGGAATAACGTGTGTAACCTAGTACCTTACTTCCTTGAATTCAAAACAAGTTCTATGTTTTAATATTATGTGCAATCTTGGTGACGTGCAATGGAATGAAATATTGATAAAGGCAATTTTGAATGAACTGCAAAATGAATGAGAAATGGGAAACATATTGATTTTCAAGTCCTTTTATTACACACACACACGTGCACACATACACGCACACACATTTTCCTAGCTTTGTTTGCATCTCGGTTTGTATCGAAAGCTGAACTATATTTGGTTAGTGTGAACAACCTACAGAGTCCTGCTGTTTTTTTAAATGATTTAGTTCGAAAATTCACTCGAACATTCGATGTCATAGATATTTCTATTTTCCAGATCAAACTCATTTGGCTTTCCAGGATATGGCAGGTGAAAGATATTGGAACTAACTTTGTGGCTTTTCTTTGCACAATTTCTATTATTTTTGTTAAGTTTGGCTTGTTCAATTATCTATCTAGTCAGCAAACTAGCTATTCCAGCTATCAAACTAGTTGCATTGTTACAAATCAACCTAGCTATATACTTAGCAAGTTAATCTTTCTAGCTGTGACCATGCTAAATTTCTAGTGATTTGGGATAACTTTTCAAGTTCAGTGTATGCATTTACTTTTAAAAATTCTTCAACTGCTTATAAGCTCTCTGGTTTTCTTAGAGCAACGTCAGTTCATTGCATTATATTCTATATGAATAAATAAGAAGCAAATGATACTCACAGAGATATTGCTATATAGCCTGGGTAATTGACTGGGTGCCACCCAACCATACGCTGCTTCTGCATGATTGCCTGATTTAAACCTGATATACAAGATATTACAAACAGTCTTCTAAAATTAAGAACCGATAACTGAGAATGTTAAAATGGCGCCATCTTCATTGGGAGAACTTTACGCACGGCCGGAGAGAAAAATCTGCGACAAGGGGCATTTCCATTTTAAGATAGCAGATAAGAGCAAAATTGATAGTATAGCCAGTTGCTTAAATTCACGTCTTGGAATCACCAACATTTAAGTTTAATATCGCAGGGATGATAAAATATTTCGGAGTATGTAAAAAAGAAGAGATGTTCTCTTTCTAGTTTTCGGTAGAGCAATCTCAACCTTCTAAGACAAGAAAATCTCGTTTGTTCTAAAAAAGGGGAGGGGGTGAAACCAACTCATCCCTCGACAGTCACCTACTTAGCCGTAACATTGACCCTCGAATTGAGAACCATGCAACGTGTGCAGGTGCGAATCAATGCTCAACATTGAACGGAGAGATATCAGGCACCACAATATATTAGAGGAGAAAAGGGAGAGTGAGATATAATTAAATCCATCATAAAACTCAAATTGCAATGGGCTGATCATGTTGAAAGAATGGTAGACAAACGCTGAACATCACGACTCGCAGAGATCACATTTAAAAATATGGCCAGTACAAAAATAAAATAGCGTGACAAACTAGACAAATTCAGAAAGTATCAGCTCCTTGATGACCATGATATGAAAGTCTGGCGAATCCTGAGGAAGGTTTATGTCCAACGACAGACACTAAAAGACCAATGATAATGATGCTCATACGTTGTGTGACTTTTTTTCAATATTCTCAAAAATCACCTTAATCTGTCACAGGGTCACTAGATCAGGATCGGCTTCATCAGATCGAACTCATCACTATTACGAATGATCTTGCATGATTAGTTTTCTAAACATCACCTTAAACCATGATCTGTTTGCTAAGTCTTGCATGTGGCAACAACAATGGATCAAACCAGCCTATGGTCTTGTTAAACAATTTCTGAACGTCACAGAAAATTAGGGGTTACAAGAACTGTTCTTAGCAGCAGAACCCGTCACAATAGCTACTGGGCTAGCGAAACTAGCTTGCTAACAACCACTCTCCGATAAGCACCCTTAAAAACTGTTAACAAAAACTATCACCTGAAAATACGTTTTTTTCAGTTTGCGACTTTTTCTGACCAACTGGTTGGCTAGTTATGTATGTATCACGCGTGCAGGCCACACTAGATCATGGATCTAGAGAATTGAAAGTTTCAACATTCTTCTGATATCTAGCAAAGACCTTTTACTTCAAAATCTTCATACGAGAATTTTTAAAGGAGGTTTGTAATATCAACTTATCTTGAATCGATCCCTTAGTCTGTAGCATGTTTTGTTGAAAATTTAGACTTTTTGGAGGACCATCGCCCAGCAGAAAGTGGGAGAAGTGACATTCATTTATCACACTCTTTTACAATTTTTCTAATCAATTACATCCAAAATATCATGCTGCCAAAAGGCGTTGGTTGCCTGTCTGTTTCTATCAAGTGACTAACCAGACCTCTACTGAGCTTATAGAAATTGTAGCATTTAATGAATGCCGAACTCACTGAACGAATAATTGGTCCAGGACAAATTTTTCTTATTATTCATCGACGTATCCATTTTGTGACCTCGTTTTCGTTTCTCTCCTAAATTCTTTGTTCAGGTTTGGCAATCTGTATTTCATATTAACTGGTAGTTTCTCCTTCCTTTCGTCTTGCTATACTTTTCTTAATTTCATTTTCGGAAACAAAGGAACTGTTATTTTCCAATGTTTTTATAAGGCCGAGTAAACGTTGAAGAGGTCTTGTTACTCACTAGAAAAACCTACTTGGTATTAACGTCTTTTGATAGCATGCTGTGTTGGGAGAGTTCGATTGAAAGATTTGGAAATATGGTGATCAAAAATAAGTCACTCCTTTCGCGTTTTGTTCAACAGTGATTACTAAAAAATTCTGAACTTTCTAAAAACAAAAAAACAAACAAACAAACAGACAAAAAACAAAAACAAACAAAAAAAACCCCCAAAAAACAAACAAGCGTGAATGCCGCCGGAGAGAAACTAATTGATCAATTTACATTGAAATTTGAATCATATACTAAGGAAGGGAAGTCTGAAAAAAGGAAATAACCTTTGGGGGGGGGGACATAATAAAAAGTAAGTATTTAAAATTCCAGCCTTTTTAATGTGGCTTGTACAAATAATACACACATAGGTCAGGGCTTTGGTGACAGATTTGGTTGACAGTTTTTAATATCAGTCATAGCGACTTGTAGAAACTGTCAGGGGCGGTAAGGAGCAAACTGAATAAAAGGGATCCAGTGTGAAAGAGAATAAGTAAGCAATTGAGACTGGATGGAGAGTTCTTTTAATCTGTTCGACAAACAGAATAAGTTTTTGTCTAATATTAAATTAGCTCTAACATAAGAATCAGATTTGCTCGATAATATAAAGCAAAACAACCTATATTCATCTAAGATAATTTTCCTCCTCTTTTGATGAGTCATGATTCCTCCTAAAGAAAAAAATGGTTATTTTGATTATTAAGTGGGAGGAAGGGCTAGCGCCTAATAGTTGCCGTTGTCTGAGCTACCTGTATTTCTCGCTGTTATTTTCATGATGTTAGTTAATATTTTATAAATTTCAGACCATATCTTTTCTAGTTTTGAAAGGAATATCAGATAGTTTGGGGCTATTTTTGAGTGAGCACATGGAATTTAAAAAAAAAAAAATTGAGGTTGCAAATCTTACAATATTTTTCAAACACACATACACACACACACACACACACACACACACACACACATATATATATATATATATATATATATATATATATATATTTTTTTTTTTTTTTTTTCTTAATGGAGCTTTTGAAAATGAGTTTCTCCGTTGGAAAAATAAGTAGACGTTGAATTTAAAGGAACTTTTTAAACTGTCTTGTCAGCACAGTTCCCCATAAAATGGTGTTTGTTTCATGACAACTGGCCAATGGATAAGGCAGGAGAGCTCAACTGAATTCGAAAAATATTGTTACTTTTTGTCGATAAACTTTTACCAGAAGAAGAATAAGAAGGTGTATACTTTACTAGAGACACTGTATGCCAAAGATTTCCCAAGGGTTTCCTGTTAATACTTTGGTGCTCCAAGCATTTTTTCGAAGCTCTCACATTTGGGAAATAAAAAAAACCTTTCTTTCTCCCTCCCGCCAAAATGTGGAAATGTACTCACCCAAAGTTAGCCGAAATCAAAACCACAGATTTGTTTCAAAATATTTCTTAACCAAAATACCTTGAATTCTATTGCACTTACTAATTCTTACAGATGTGAAGGTAAGGTATTAGCTTGTACATCAGACACCTGGTTACCATATATATATATATATATATATATATATATATATATGTGCGTTTATTGTTTGTGTTTCAACATTCTGAATTCACTTTCTTTTGTTTATGTCTGTGTAATCAACACTAGCCTTTGTTATTACTGTCGATTAGTTGCAGGTGAATCCTTGACCGACCCGTGTGAAACACATTACTCAGATGTAAACAATTTTACCACATGGATAAATAACTGAACAACCAGAAGCATAAATCTATCTCTCACATAAGTGGATTTGCTGAATGGTTAAGTCGCAAAGCTGGTACTTAAGTGTCTATATGTTCCACTAGGAATGTGTTTCCAGAACATTTGCAAATGAGAAAAGGATAACACTGGATTTGGAAAACCGAGAGAGGGACTTGTTTTTTCTCTCAAAAGATTGTTTGAGTTTTTAAAATCTGCTGAAATTTAATCACGTAGATGTCTCTCAAAAAAACTTTTTGTAACGGAAAATCTGTTTTCTGATCGAGCATTTTCATTATCATGAATTTGTGATACGCTTTTTTTTTCGTCTTATTCTTGTTGCTCCTTACTGCAACTCCCGGATCGTCACTCTACGATCGGTATTAAGCTGTGCAGATGAGAAACAGAGGATGAAACCTCGGTTGAAATTGAAACTCGCTTCTCTTATTCACAGGAAGCCTGTTACACTTCATTAGAAAACGAAGAAAAGAAAATAAGTCCGACACACGCAAATATATTTGAGCAGATCAGTTACAGCAAACACTGTAAATCTTTCTCTCTCTCTCTTTATCTATCTATCTCTCTCTATCTCTCTATCTCTCTCTCTCTATCTATCTATCTATCTCACTCTCTCTATATATGTATGAATGCGTTATACTATTTGAAAGTGTATATGAAACAACCTCCTGTTATTACCCAAAGAATGATTCACTTGTCCTTGATAGTGTAAATAGAATAATCAATTAAAGAAAAATGGTTGCATGTTCGATTCCTATGGTCGTCACATTTTTCTTCAATTGTATATTCTATTATGTTGTAGACCAAATGACTAAATCTCCGTGTAATAACAGGAGGTTATTTCAAACAGAGCTTCAAAGAATACAAAGCTATAATGCTTTTCCCATATTTCTTATCCTTTCAACGTCAAAAGGATGTCCTCTGAATTTTTGCAATTAGATACTGCCTTAAAATCATATACGCAAAGTGCCGATTATTGTCTCTTCAAACTATTTTAATAATCTGCCAAATTTCTCTTATTCTCTAGATAATCCTCGAATACTGCGGAAAACCAAAACAGCTCATCAATAAGAGAGGACAAACCAACTTTAACTAAGTTAAAACTTACGGTTTCCGTTCTAAATGAGTTTTGAATGATAGTATGGATTCTCTATCTTCC
>OY735225.1:43498782-43541282 GCA_963457665.1 Thysanoteuthis rhombus | reverse complement strand
ATGTATCAATATGTAGCTTTTTCAACAGCTTATATTTTGATAGTTGATACTCTCATTCGGCCCAGCTTACATGTGTATGGAAATCTGGAAAATGTAACCAGCTGAAATCTATTCTAAAACTTCATTTACTGCTCGGAAGATAAACTCGGAAGACTAATTGGACTTGTAAATTTTAATAAGTGGTACACTAAAATGGATGTGTATACTTGAATTTAGACTCAGCAAATATCAGAATAAGTGTCGATAATTACAACTCACAATAGAATTAGTAACTACTCTATCTTTTGAAAAAAATGAAGCCTATTTCATATTTCATATATAATGTTGATTTCATACTGTGAGGGCATTCCGGTGATGTTTTTGAACTGATGTTTGGAGAAAAAGGAAGGAATAAAAAAAGAATGAATGAATGTTTGAAAGAAACAAAGGATAAAAAGAAGTTAAAAAAAAAAAAGGTCGAGAGAAAGGAAGAGAGGAAGAGAATGAGAACAGAACAAGATTTTTACAAAAAGAAAAGAAGGGGTTGGGAGAGAGTTAGATGTTTTTTTGTTCTCAATTGTTTTATTATGTTTCAAAGTCCAAGATTGCCCAATGAGATTTTTTTTGTGTATTTTAATTCCCCATGAATGTCATGTATGTTTTCCTTGAATGTCGAGCTAAAGCATCAAGTTTGATGAGTAAACATAATCTCGGGACATTTTTTCTATTTCTGTTCGTTGGGTGTAGAAGGTCTGTTCGACTGTCACCATTTCCGTGATGATGATCAATGATATAGAACGCTGAAAACATACACACCAGATGGTAGACATAGCAGTAATTTAAAATGAAAATACTATTTCAATCACATTTTTCAAGTAATTTGAAAAATAAAATGATAAAAAAGCAGGTTTGGCTGAGATCACCTTTTTTTTTATTATTCAACTATTTCACGAAAATATGCTAGCAGTTAACCCTATGTCAACGAAACATGATAAATATATTTTGCAAAATGTGCGCTTATAATACATGATACACACCTAATCACTGTACTATGTAACACACTAACTTGAAATACCTGACTTTTCGTACGCAGAAACAAATTTCCCTTCATTCATTCACCTAAGTCTGTGATTTTGACACTGGGGGTCCGACAAATGATCCTAAAACTGACTTAACAAATCTCATGATAGAGGGAAAATATCACCCATCGCAAAGCCATCAATAAATGATTATGGCAAACAAGCCTGTCCAATAGGATTCAAATGAATATGATTAAGGATAACTATAATTTTTAAAGGTAAAAAAACAAACTGTTTATTATTGCAGTTCATTGGTTACAGTCTAAAAACTATACGCAAAAAATAGGCGTCTGCCAAAATATTTCCTTTATAGACGGGGTCCTTGAGTTTTCAAAGTTTCAAAGTAAGTTACACAGCTGATAATGACTAATTAAGTCGTTCCCGTAGTAACAGTACTATGCTACATTCAATCATTCATAAGTAAAGCATAATATCTACTACTTAGCAAGGCTTAGGTTAAAATTCACATTTTCTGACTCGTAGCAAGCGTTTCGGAGATGCCGATCAGTTCAAAGAGAGGTGTGTGAAGTTTACACGGATCATGCATTTTTCTCTCAAGATTGAAGCTTAATCGGGGTGGGGGATAATCTGTGGTAGCAGATTATAAATGAGGACTTACGGTATACGAATATAAATCAAGACAACAAGTACGAAGAAATTAGCCAGAATCGAAATATCATTTGCATGTCTAGCATTGAGTGAAGTCGGAGGAGATTTCAGAGCAAACTAATTAAGTATGTATGTCCTTGTCTCCATGAGATCACTGTGTGTACCCTAATTCCTGTGTGGCTCATTTTTTTTGCCCCGTTCAATTAATTATTAAACCTTCAAATTTCACTCAGACAAAATTAGATTTCTTTTCCCAGTTTCAAATCTCCTCAAATTAAATTCAAGAATCGTCATAATGTTCTTTTTATCCTGACGACCTGCGATCTCTTAATTAAATATCTGCAATGCACGATTCTTTATTTTTCTTGGAAACTCACAATTACGATCCAATGCATCTTTCAGAGGAAATCTAATCAACACGTCACTCGTTCTAACAGTGCTCCAATTACTTCACGTTCGTGTTCTCGCCTCACCGATCAGACCCTGCATTTGTTCGTTCGTTAGACCTTTGCACTGACAGGTTTAATTACGACTGCAAACTAAGATACTTTCTTCTTTATTCATTTTTTCCTTCTCACGAATCCCTGCCCTTAACAGAGGTTGGTTACTGATTCTTAAAGCTAAACAGAAATATCAAGGAAACATATGGGGTGTTTTTGTTTTCTTGAAGTTTTGACATGAATTACAATTCACATCGTCGGTCCGGAAGGTATCCAACTATCTTAGATATCTCAAAAACCGGTTGCTCGGCGTTGATGTCAGTCAGCGAAACATCACAGGGGACCTTATCGATCATGCCTGAGTAGACACTCTTTTGTTGGCTTGTTCAGTCGGCAGTGATACGCCATAAGGTAAGCATGAGTATAACGAGACTGTCGCATTCACAATGACCGAGAAAGTCAGTTTTCACTCCACATTCCGTCCAAATATGGCATAACCCGTATCTGTAATTTCCCTATTGTCTAAATTTGGCTCTTTACGGCTTACAGTTGATTGCAGTTGAAAGAGAGGTGATTCTAGACCGTTGATGAGATTGAGAAGAACGTAACGAGACAGCTGACAGTTATCCTGAGAAGGGGATGCGCACACTGAAAAATTGAAAATGTGTGAGATCTCAGAGAGTAATTTGAAAGGTTAATTACTTTTATCAACTCTCTTGATAGAAAAAATCTCTTTAGTGTGACAAGGTGCATGGAGTCAATCAGGTTCACCAAGGTTTTCCAACTGGGTCTGTTCAGTGCAAGTTGTCATGCTCCGGCCAAGGTTACATTGCACGGTCCTGGGCTATGACAACGAGCCAGTGAATGTAGGAAAAACCCCTGGGTCGCTGCAAGCAAGGCTGCAGGCTGGATGGGGGAAGTTCGTATTAGGTGTTCTGAAGGTAGATGTATCTAATGGCCATGCCATCTAACTTTTCGCTTTGCTACAAAGCAGGGATAATTGGCTGGACGGTCAGTTAACTTTTCAAGCCTAGCTACCGGAGTGTTCTTTAGTTACCCTATCTCAGACCCGTATAGGAGGACAGAAAACACGAAGCTTCGTTCTTTGGAAGATATTTCGATGTCTCTAGAAGGGTCCCTGTAATATCTGTTTATGTTAATGCCAGCACTCGAAGCTGACCAATCACAGGGTCATGGTTCGTTGTGAAAACGGTGGATCAAAGTTATTTCAAAATGGTGACAAATTCTGCGGTGATGCTGTTCTCAAAATGGAGTCGGTGAGGATCAGGGCCATCACTAACGTACATGGGCGCGGCCTTTGACCCATTGGCGCTTTAACTTTGAGCTCGTTTGCCTCTCCGATAAATGCGTTTCTAAGCTGGTCAATCAAAGCACAGAGAAGGGCTCGTCCGGATATTCTTTGAACAACACTTTGAACAATTCTTTGAACAGTTATACGCTCGCTGATCATTGCCATCGTATAGTCGATGGCATAGTTGAATAGATCCGCTCTGCCTTACTCCACTCTTAATGGAGAACCATTCTGTCACTTCCATTCACTCGAACGCAGCTTTCATTGTTATACACTTGCCGAAAGAAGCTGATACTTCTGGAGCAGCGAGGATTTCAAGGATCTTCAACATGATAGCGTGGTGAATTGTGCCAATGAGGTCAATGAAGGCAGAATAGTGATGGCAGTCCTTTCTTGGACTCCTGAGTTTTCTCGTAGATATGGCGGAGCACTGAAATGTGGTCTGTGATCGAGCAATTGGGCAAAGAACCTGTTTGCTGTGGGCATAGTCTGTCTCTGATGAGAAATATGATACCTCTATGGCTGCAGCTAGTGACCTGGTCACCCTTCCTTTTCCAGAAGGGAAAAATAATACCACGTCTCCAGTTTGTGAGATGTGTCCACCATAGGTAGGCTATGATTTCGTTAAATGGATACTCCCTAGAATGACATCATATGTTCAATGTAAATAAAAAAAATGAACTGCGGAGTCAGAGAAAGAAGAATTATAAGAGATAAATGATTATGGAAATGAAATATTAAGAATATGGCTGAGATATTTAAAAAGAACTGATAAGAAAAGAAAAATAAATATCTTTACACAACCTACCCTCTGAATCTATCCACTGTTCTTTACCTCTATTTGAGCTTTAGGTAATGTTACCTTCACACTGCATTCTCTCCATATACTTCCTGATATATTATCTAAAGATGCTAAACAAGGCGTTATTGGAATCCGAACAGTGAGCTGCCTGCCTGAATTAACAACCTTTCTACATTAACTCAATGCAGTGGAAGGTTGAATGCATCAGTTCCGATATTTTTGCTTGATCCGCTTTTCCATTTAGTTCATCACTTCCTTCAGTCCTTCATTTGGAAGTTGCGCTTAATTTGGCAATGTTAAAATGGCATCAGTGATCGCTTTGTAAACCTCTATTTTCGGTTGGGTTAAAGCATAATGTATCGGCAGCAAAGACGTTAATAGGATGCGATCCTTTTGTAGAACCGCAGAAAATTTTTACGAGTATGTTTATGGAATGGAAATAAAACGAGTGATGAGAAAGATGGAAATGGAGAAAAGAGAAAAGAAGAAGCAAGAAAGGACAGAGTGCTAAATGAGGAAATAGTATAATAAGAAAAGGGAGGAAGAAGAAAGAAGAAAAATCAAAGAAAAAAAAAAGAAAAACAAAAAACAAGCTAAAAGGCACATGGAGAGTGCATATCTCTGCCAACGCCATTATCAGAAAGAGTATATGATAATTGATCCTCCCTAAAATGTTCGGTTCGTCCGCAACCTAGGTCCATCTTTCCCAAAAATATCACGGGGATTCTTTGAGAACTTATGGTGATATCCTGTGGACAACGTAGAATTTAGGCTATTATATATTGTTTGGACATATAATTACGACGTAAGGGGGATAATTGTGCATAAACCTGCTTCCCTGTGGTCTATTTCCTTCCCTCGGGAGGAGTTCTTATGAATTCATTGATAATCATAAGTCATGAGCATATTCATAAATTGAATAAATTCTCGGATCCACCCCAAAATATCACCACTCCTTTATTAGCCCTCCACAAAATTCAACTGAAATCCATTCAGTACTCTCGAAGATATTATTGTGTAAGTAGACCAACAAACGCTACAAAAAAAAACATAACCTTTTTTACATTTGAGAGAGAGAGAGAGAGAGAGAGGGAGGGAGAGAGAGAGAGAGTTGAACATTTGTTAGCTTTTAGTCACACTAAGCAAGGCCTTTCGACCATTTTCCACATCAAAAAGTTTGTAAGACATTGTTCATTCATGCCACAGAATTAAGAATTGTAAAAAAAAAAATATGCTAAAATAGATTATTGGCGTTGAATTCGTGAAATTGAAAGCATTAAAGTGACTAGAAAGCTCAACATAGTGGCATTTGATAACCAATGTTTGCCACACACGTGCCCTTGAGCCAGGCCAATTACGTCTTAATAAATAACTTTGATGCCTCATTGTGGAGAAATGGTTCATAATTTTGTCTCACAGCTCATTTATACCAAAGTTAGATCTTGACTGGATACCTCAAAATTTTGATATTTGCCCTACTCAGCTAAACTTTTACGGTATATGCATATTGAGTGATCTTCATTCGTGAACCATTCTTTCATGTGCAATGAAGAACGACACTCTACGAAGAGACAGCTTTTTTTTTTAACATAGCCATCGCTAAAGTCTGTGATAAACCCAGTAGAAGACAGATATTCATAGTATGGTTCTACCGGAGAGTTCTACCAAGGGGAGATAACCAAGATCAGTTTTCACTGCAAAATGTATATAAATAAAAAATGAATAATGATTGAGAACTCAAATGCATTAGAAACAAGGGCATGGCTGATTAAAAACATACAAAATCACAACAACATAAATGAATCTTCGTACTATTAATCAATGCTATCCACATCAGTGGTTTGAACATTGGGTTTAGGTTATTCATTTGTTTTAACATTTGTATCTATGTATCTATGTATATAAAGTTCATCCAACCCAAATCTTTCATAGCTGAAACTTACAATTTTTACTCTCTGCTGAACGAGTTGGGAAAAAGCTTTAAAAAAATTCTTGATGGTAAATTTGTCCCCTAGAGTGTGCCAAGCCTTTTCAAAATTGAATATTTTAGTGCTGAAAAACACAGGAGAAACCTATTCATTTATCATCTCTTTTTCCAATTTTGAATTGATCATCCCGATACGACTTGCTGCCAAAAGATATCACCGGGAGATTGAGAAAAAAAACAACCCATTTTGTCGTATATCCTATCAGTTATGCTTGGAAATGTTATTAATGTCGCTGTTTTCATCAACCACTCCCCACAACGAACCAATTTAAACACTTCAGCTGGAAATAAGTTATCCATGTGTTCTGATATATATATATATATATATATATATATATATATATATATATACATACACACACACACACACACAAACATATATATATATATATATGCATATATATATATACATATATATATATATGTGTGTGTGTGTGTTTTTCCAAGATAAGATAAAAAAAAAATTTTAAACAGGCCTTTCAATAGCATATCATGTTGGGGATGAGCAATTGGGAAAATTTGAAAAATATGTGATCACTGAAAGTCCTACTTCACATGTCTTTTGGGGGTAGTGATCACTAAATAAATAAAAAAGCAACAAAATAAAAACAACAAAGTGAAAACAAAAAAAAAAACAACAACAAAAGAGGCGGACACAATATAAGGAATCAACCTAAGATGAAACCTGCTATGTAAATTGACCCCCAGCTATTTAACCCCCACTTTAGGGAAAAATTGAAAAAAAAGACCATGAAAAAAAAGATTTCTTTAAAAATAAGAAGGGGTGAATGTTTAAAATTTCAGCCCTTTTGCCCCATTAGTTGAGCCTGTGCGAATGATGTTTATACAGCTAGTTAAAGAGACGAGCTTAAAAAGTGAGGGGAACTAGTTTTGGTAAATCATTTTTAATCGTACATTGTTTTTTTTCTGGTTGTGTAACGCTATACTATCTTGTACAGTAATGATACTTTTGACATTCTTCATTTTTTTTATTGATTACACGAAGACTCACGTAATGCTTGTTATCCAGAGTTGGATATGGTACATATACTCTGAATCTCAAAGCTCTCTCTCAACAAGATTCTATAGTGTTAACGGGGTCTTCATTTAGATATGAGAACCACTGCACAAATGTCAACATTACTTACTGGTGGTGTGAAATAGTTTGAAGATTGATTACAGTTCAGATAATGTGTCAAATTATGTTCTGTACTTGTCTAACGACCCCGAGTTCCAAATGGTCTTCAGTTCTGTCGTCTGTATAGGCGTTAAGAAGGCAGAACCAAATGGCGACCCAATGTTTGAAAAAGAGAGAGAGAGAGAGACACGAGTGCATTAGCAGAATGGTTGGATAACTCAACTGATGGAGATGATGAAACGTTATAATGAATGAAGGGATTAACGATCAAAGGTGTGAAAGATTATTAGGTGAAAATGTAAGTGATATGGACAAGAGAACGAGGTTAGATTGATGAATGAAAATTAAATACAGGATGGAAAGAGTGAAATCATATTAATGAACGAAGAAGAGAAGGGAATAATGACGTATAAGAGAAACAGCTTTAAAAACAGGCCGAATGAAAGAAAGATAGTTGGTATAGAAAGGAAGAAAAGAATAAAAAAATGAGACGGAAAATGATAAGAAAAAAATGTGAAAAATCCATTAAGGTTAGAATGAAGAAAGAGTAAATATCTCTATGAATATAAACTCATCATAAGTTCTATTAGCAACAAGATTATCCAATCACAAGGTACGGAACATGTCGTTTGATAAGGTCGGCTTCTGGTTAAGTCATCTTTTAATAGGTAGGTTATATAGAACGTATATACAGCAATGTTTTGACTTTTATAGAACGTCACTATATTCCTACCCAAGCTTTCATAAGGACTGCTGCCAAATTGTACAGACAACAGCTGCTTTGTTACGGAAACCATCCAGTTTTCATTTCAACCATTTGGATTTGATAGGAAGGAACTCCATTTATTTTTAGCGGAAAATTTTACTAACTTAGCAGAAAACATCTGTTCACAAGGACACACCACTAATCAGAACCAATAACAGTTCACTTAGTAGCTGAGACAGCCAGGTACTACAAAAGTCAACAACGACAGAAGATAATGAAAGAACGGAGAAACGAAGAGAGGGAAGGAAGTAAATAATAAATTGAAATAAACATCAGAATTGAAGAATACCCGAATACCTAACAGAACGAATGAATGAATGAAAGAAATGTTTGATTGATAAGCGGAATCACTCGGACAAAAACTAATAGAAACAGGTCTGTGTAGTCACTCAATAGAAACCGTCACACAGTTGATGTCTTTCGGCAGCATGTCATGTTGGGGGTAATAATTCAGAAATTTTTAAAAAGTTGGTTTCTCAATGAATTAGTTACAGCACTTTTTGCTTGGAGGCTATGTATGTATGTATGTATGTATGTATGTATGTATGTATGTATGAATCAAACGGACATTTGGAAAAGGGATGGTCAATTAATTAATTACTGCTGTTTTTGTTTGGGCTGTGATCACTAAAAGTGAATTGAAAAAAGACCAGAAAAAACAAATCAAGCGGGCACAAAGTGAGGGATCATTCTTGGATAAAATTAGATAGCAAACTGAACTTTCTTCCATAAATCATTGGCGGGGGGGGATTTTGAACCCCCCCCCCCCAAAAAAAAAACAAGACAGAAAACGCTTTTTGTTGACATAACAAAAAGTAAATCTTTTAATGTTCAGCCGTCTTGCTCGATTGGTACGGCCTGCCCGTGTAATACACGTATACATAGCCTGCAAACCGGACCATCATAAAAACTGAAGAAACAAATGCTGACAGTTTTGGTTGACTGTTTCCCCCCCCCAAAAAAAGATTGAATGAATAAAACACTGAACAATTGGATTTGTGGAAGAATTATTTACATGAAAGATCAAGGTGAACATAAGACAAATAAATGAACGAAAGGAAATTAATGAAAGAGAATGAAATAAATAAATTAAAAATCAAAGCTTGAACGAATAAATAAAATCAAGAAAAAAAAAAGTATTCGTCCAAACATTTCAGGCCACCAAAATAAAAATAAAAATTAAAAAAAGAAGGAAATCAGCAGACAAAAAAATGGCGTTTGGAACAGACGACAAATTTGAATACAGCATTTCTATAGAAAGCGGTCTGTGTTTTTTAACGACGTTAAATAAAACAAGATTAGTCTGATCTTTTATTATTAGATGAAGCACTGTAATATAATATTATTAATTTTTGGCGAGTATTTTCTTTCATCTAAAGTTTTATAGTTTCTTTTTATCGGATTCTACTGAGACCGTCAATAGAGTGTCTGCTGAAGCCTTTTCTTTATTCTCACTTTCCAATCTGTGCTGTTTACTTACCGGTGTAGATTGACAGTCAGCATACGTTGCCATGAAAATCAACTAAAAGAATTAAAGATGAAAGAAAATACCCGTTAAAATCAGATAACTTCAGTTTACGATATAGCAAGCTAAGCGACACTTTTGATTTACAATTTTCAATGCTATTTTCTCAGCTTAAATCTACACAAGTTTATCTTCTTTTTTGAATAACGCTATTGTAACTGTTATTACTTATCATTGCATATATAACGTAGATATTTTTATGCGTACCAATTGTTTGCGAGGTATTTCATCTGCAATGTATATATTTTCTCTTATCTCAGTATCTTATTGCCTTGTTCTTCTTTGGTAGCTTTGGCGCAGAAATTTTTAAAACTTGTTATTTTCATAAAGCTTTGAGACTATTGATCTTGCCTGGCTATCTACACGCTTAGTGACTTTTGGAAATATTCACGGGTAAATCTGAACAAGAACCATTCTATCGAAATTTAAATCCATGACATAAGGTTGTCTCTTTGTAATAGATGCTTCAATATTATCTGCAAATTTCAATAAAAGAGCGTTCATGGCTTTTTCAAAGCCCACCTTCAATTTAGAACATAAAGAGATTTTAAGATGATTATCTGACTTTGTATATTAACGTATCAACCAAAAATTTGTTTGCAGTTGAATCCTTAAATTTTACTCCATCAGGCAGTCAGTTTTATGCAGAAATGCGCATGTTCAAAATTTAGTTCTACTTAGCAAAAAAACTTCTGGATGTTCCACGGTTAAACATTTCCAAATATCGCCAACCACTCATTACTCATACTGTCTGCATAAAAATTGAAATATGTTGGGCTGTATTTCCAGTCCTCAAAGATCATTCCTGTCGGTACTATTATGGGAATCCATTGCACAGCGCTACAATGTAAAAATGAATTGCACTAATGGGAATTGCTGAGCTTAATAAGAAAAATAATTATTTATTTCGAGAGGAAATAAGAATTATCTCAATAAACAGATGAATTTCAAAAACACCAAAAGCTAAATAACAATGTCAAGATATGCATTTTTTGCATACGTATATACATGTGCTAATATATATATATATATATATATATATATATATATATATATATATATATGTGTCTATGTAAGTTTGTGTGTGTGTGTGTAAAATTTAACCTTAAAATGGTACCATCTAAAAAATAAATTCTTGAAATTCCTTATTTCGTCAACCAAAGAATTAGCGTAATTAATTTGAATTTTTTTCGTTTTTGCGTGCATTTCTCTGTTGCATGAAATTAGAGTCCCAATCAATTTTGATTGATATTATATATATATATATATATATATATATATATATATATATATATATATATATATATATATATATATATATATATATATTATGAGTGAAAGCTTCCGGTATGTGCGTGCCTATAGTTACATAAATTCATTTTCTTAAATGTATTCATTTATATCTAATAAATCGATATAAATACCTTTATGCGTAAATGTTATGAATATATATATATATATATATACATATATATATATATATATATATATATATATATATATATATATATATATATATATATGTGAGTGTGTGTGTGTGTGTGTGTGTGCGTGTGTGTTTAGACAAGCGAATGAAGAAGAGTTTTTTTCTTGCTCGATCTTCCATAAAATTTACTTCCCGCCGTTGTTGACTTAATCTGACAAATATTAATCTGTTACTTTTTTCTTCTTCCCCTTTTTTCACTATTTCCTTACACACACAGTAAGACACACAAAAATATACACACATTCACATTATATATATATATATATATATATATATATATATATATATATATATATGTATGTGTGTGTGTGTGTGTGTGTGTGTGTGTGTAAAGATACAGAGTTCGAGGTACGTCTAGAAATCATCCAGCTATTCAGTATTAATGAAATTTATCTTTACCTGACATAAAGGAATCACAGCTCCTAGGACTACAAAAAATATGTAAGATTATCAAAAATTAATAGATCTCTCTAAAATTATCAAAACAGGTTATAAATGGCCATGTAACCCATCCTTGGGTGCTCTCCACCCGCTCTAAGAATTGCTTCTAAATAATGGCTAGCGGTCTACTCATACAAATTATCAGGAGTGTATCCTCAAAATGTGAGCAGAATCCCTAAGAAAAAGACACACAGGTATTCTGTGAAGAAGAATCACTTGCTCCCCTCAGTTGTTTGCTCAGTCATTTGTGTGTCTACGGTGATTCGATAGCTCACATGGGGAAATGTTGCCTTAGTCCTTTTTCATGTACCCCTTTGTGAGCCTATAAACGTATTCAAGAGTCCTTTCCAATCTTCAGAACAGTTTGCAAATTCCTATTTCAGGATTACCATTAACTGTTTCGTTGCATTCTCTTCATCCGTGTTCAAGGTCTGAGATCTTCAGCCTTTCAACGGCAAAGCACCAGAATCAAATCTTGACGTTAGGACACTTACCGACCTGCGCAATCGTAAATAGATTTTTCTCTAATGGTAAAAATGCTTATAACATTGGATTCGGGCGTTTTCCTGTCCTTCTCTTGTTAGGCTTGGATTCGCAGACCTTGGCTCAGTTGATTAGCCGAAGCCACAATGAATCGAACTACTCTCTTGTCTTACACATACTCAGTCAATATTGATGCATACTGTTTCTATGCTTCAATCGTTCGAAAATCTCTATCATCATCAGTCTCTAACCGTTCGTTGTTGGACATGGACCTTCTCCAGGATTCGCTACTCATCTCTATCATGGGCGCTGCGAAGACAATACTTTCTCAATGAGCCTAGCTCGTCTCTCCATTTAGTACTCTGCCAGCCTCAGTTACGCATGCAATCTCTGGGGATTCATGTCGTGAGTCATGATGTCCAGTCGTGTTGTCTACCATTTTTGCGACATGGTCGGCCCATTGCCATTGGAATTTTTAATTGGATTCTATGATGTCATGGACTCTAGTCTCTTCCCAGATGTATTGTGCTGTCTTGCAGTCTCTCCATGAAAGGCTGAGTATAATTCTATCATGTGCACGTTTCATGGTTCTCAATTTGCATTTCTGTCTCTTAGTTGAATTCCATGTTACAGCTCCATGAATGATGATTGGGGGAATGCATTGGTTATATACCCTCCTTTTTTGGATCAATGGGATTATCTAGTTCTTGAAAGTTGAGCTTGCTCTGCCAAGAACTTGCCATCCCAGAGTGATTATTTGCTTGATTTCTCCTCCTTCTGAGGTTTTGAGGCGATTTGTTGTCCTAGGAAGATACAATAGTCTACTTTCTCCAGTTCTGTATCTCCAATTCAAGACTAGGTGATACCAGCTCATCCAAACTTTTCTCAGCCTACTTTGAGATGCTCGAATCTATTGACAGTAAGTAAATCTAAAGTTTTAGGATTCTATTTTGTCAACGTCTTCTGGAAATGTAAATGCAGTTGAGTTTTTCAATGATATCATTAATTCAAATACTTCTAGACAATTTTTGCAATTACTGACGTTGTAAGCATTTGTCAGTTGTGAATTTTTCTGCATAAGACGGAAAAATCGACGCCAAAACACCAGACTTGGCGTTTGAGGCTGTCATGGTAAGTGCCGCCCAGGAATTTAACAAGTGTTTACCCAATCAAGATATCATTTACCCTCACGTAATACTTCATCGATCAGGAATCTCATGATATTAGCTTGTGCTATAAACTGACAACAAAAACTGTCTGAAACATTAAATAGTAAGTTGCTCTAGTTATCAGATTGTTCTGAATGTTTAGATGTATCAAGCACCACCAATAGAGCTAGAAGGCTGAATAACATTTACTCCTTATTATGACTTTGGAATTTTTTTTTTTCGAAATTCCTCTCCTGAATAGATTTTTAGTGTACGTTCAATTTAAAATGTTAATTTATGCTAAATTCATCAAGCAATTCATGTCCAGCAGCATTCACGATTATTCCTTGAAAATTGACACTTTTTTGAGCAATTACCGTCCAAATGAAAGGCAAGAGAATTAAACTATTCCTTGATCACTTCCTTCCCCATTTCTCTAATTTATCACCATCAACATGGCATGCTGCCAAAAGATAAGGATCTCATTGGGCTTTATATTTAGCACAGTTCCCTTTTGATCATTGGTCAGCAGCAGTTGCGATCCTAACACTCTTTTGACGGTGTTGTGTGGACCATATCCCTTGTAATATGACACTCTTTCACACGCTTGCACTTACCACGAATATGGCCAGGAATATCGTCTAAGCCTTTCTACTGTCGATATAGACCTAATGCATTTGGAAATGTTAAATGTTATACGAAGTCAATGCTTTCGGTACAGATTCAGTGATTACTGGTAGAGCGAGTGATGTATGAAGAATCATAAAAAGTGATGGTAGAGGAGTAATTTGGAAAAGTACAAAAACGTCCGCTTCTAGGTTAATGGGGTCAGCAATAAGCTGTGAGTATTAAATAACATCCGGAATAAACTGCATGTTTCCCATTGCTGTATTGATGCATTAGTAGAGCCTAACAAAAACTGATACCAGAAAGATGTGTGGAACTCCATGTAAGAGATATTAGACTCTGTTCCTTGCTTAATATATTCTCTATCTTTATATAGATATTTAGGATACACACAGATGAGCCAAAATATTATGACCGCCAGAATAATCATGTGTTAATCCTCATTATGTTCACAGAACTGCTCTTACCGTGAAGTCAATAAGCCCTTTTAAGATTCCCTTTCGGGTGTTGTGCCAGAATGTTGAAAACATGTCCTATAACTACTGTGAATTACGCTTAGGAGGTTCTGAAGAGGGAACTTAGGTCCTGATGTGGTCAATGAGACTTAAATCTGGAGAGTGCCGTGATCATATCTTTACTTTGAGCTCGTTTTCATCTTAAAAAAAAAACATTTTTGTAGCAATCTGCAGCGTTACAGAGCGCATTATCCTGTATATATATATATATATATATGTATATGTATATGTATGTGTGTGTGTGTACGTGTGCAGCATATATATATATATATATATATATATATATATATATATACGCACATGAATACACACGTACGCACACTTATATATATATATAGGATAATGCGTTCTGTAACGCTACATATTGTGTGTGTGTGTACATGTGTGTACGTGTGTGTCCATGTGCACACACACACATATATGCATATATATATATATATATACATATATATATATATATGCACATGGACACACACGTACAGACACACACACTCACACACACACGTGTATATATATATATATATATATATATATATATATATATATATATTTATATATACCACCAGCAGCAGCCATTATGTTCTTCTTTATCTCCTTCCATGATCCTTTTATCGCTTCCAGTGTTTATTGTTCCATGGGTATCAATTGGTTAGCCTTTTCCCTATTTGTTGTCATCTATTTGTGTCAAGTGTCCAGCCTATATCCATTTTTACTGCTAAATTATTTGTATAATGACCACCTTACTCTTCTCTGATCCATGTTGATTCTTTTCAATCTCTGTGCTATTCGTACCATTGACCTTTTTATGGCTTGCAGTGCGATTGGTTTCAGTTCACTTGGTTAATTTCCATGTTTTGCCCCCGTAACGAATTTTTTTTTCATTATGCATTGATTGTATGCTTTGCACTTTAAACACATTGGCAATATGTCTCGATTCATATCAAACAATCCAGCCAATCACTATGCGTCATCGTATTCCACTTTCATGGTCTTTCTCTAACGTTATTACCAGTCCTTGGTCAATGTATTCGTCAATTTCTTCTAGAGCCTCACCCTCTAAGTTTTTTTTTGGGGGGGGGCATCATCATTAAATATTACTTTTGTCCTAGTTCTGTTCATCTTTAATTCTAATTTTTTTACCTTCATTATTTTGATCACTTGACTAATTTTGTAATTTTCCAGATCCTTCTGATGTCAGGGACTCGTCATTCGTTAATATAAAGTCGTTTAAATATTCTCCGTCTATGTTAACTGCCATTCCTCTCTAGTCAGCTTTCTCAAATATGCTCCCATTGATCGTTCTAAACAGTCTACGTGATGCTGTATTTTACTCTTTTTGCTTTATCTTTTTGTGTCTTTATGCAGTCTAATTATTGCTGTGCTTTTTTCGTACATGTTCTGAATTACTTGAATGTTATTCTCGTTAGTACTTCGTTCTTGCATCCTGTTGAACACTGCCATTATTCTACCGAGTCAACCATTTTCTCATCATCTATAAAGGCCAAAAAAAAAAAAAAAAAGGTTTGTTGTATTCTATTGTCTTTTCAATTAGTTGACATTGTATGTATATTATGTCCCCCACTTCTTGAGCATGTCCGTTCGCGTGGTTGATTTTCATTTAGACAGCCGGTTGGTCTGTGAATATTTTTGTGAATAATATTTATGTTTGTTAATAGGTCAAGAGGCTGATAGTTACTAAGGTTATAGTATCCTTGGTTCGATCACTCTACCTAGACAGAAGTTTTGACACACTTTTCTCGTTTCTCGTCTGGTCTGTATGAATGGCTGTGCTAGTCCTTCGTGAAAGATCTCACTTGCATCTTTTAGAATGTCTGCCGTCATACCATCCTATCGTTGAAGTGTTCTGAGTTTTAATTTTCATGAGCACACTACATTGTCTTACGTTTCGTCTGGGATATCAGTTTGTGGTACTTTCTACTTTTGAAGCGAACACACTCTCATAGTATTCTTGACAACTTCCCCCTACATTTATCAAATTAGCTATTCATCTGTCCTTTAGTGCTAGCATCTGTTTTGCGCCTGTATGATCAGCAGCTCGTGCGTGTTTCTGATAGCCTCTACTATCTTCTTCATGTTTTTCTCCCATTTTTCACGCGTCTTTTTGCTTATTTATTATAGTTTTGCTCTTTTGGTTTCGTCCCTTTTTACTTATTCTTCCATATCCAGAGTATTTCGCTTTGTTCTTAACGTGTGTATTGTGTACCATCTCCTCTGCCTCTTCAATCATATTTGTCAGGCTATAGCTCTTTTCCTCTCTGTTACTTTTGTCTGAAATCTGTTCTCTATTGTTACTCGAGAATTGTTTATATTCTAGATCTTTATCATATTAAGGCATTTTTCCTTAACAATCATTCTATTCCTCTCAATTTTAAAGTTAAATTTAGTTCTCTACGCCATCATTCTATGGTCGCTTCTTATATCTACTTCGTTATAACAGTAAAACTTTTAATGATATTGATCTTGTCTGCTATCATAAATTCAATTTAATTTTTTGTTATACCATTTGGGGTTTTCCTTGTCCACTTACGATCATCTTGCCTTTGAAAGAATTTATCAATTATCTCTAATCCGTATATCTCTCTGGAATTGACTAGTATGTCACCTCTCGTTTTTCTGGCCATATTTTCCATCACTAGATTCCCCAGCCTTTCCTTAACGTACTTCAGCATTGAAGTCTCCAATGAGTTTCATGTAATTTGGCTTCTCCCGAATCATTCTTATATTATATTTTATTATAGCTGATGTCACCATAAAACTCTTTAATCTGTGGTCATAACTTTTCGAAACTTAGATTACTTCTAGTGTGTATCTTTTACTTAGACTGGTTACTGTTAAAGCTATTCTATCTTGTATGCTGTCGAATATGCAGCAAACAGCTGTCAGAAGTTCTTTTTTTTCCTATGGATTTCACTGATACATACGATGTGTAGATGATGTTGTTCAATTCCGTCTTCAGTAGATGTAGTCGCTGATCTCCAGCTATGCCCCAAGCATTGTAAATGTATATCATCAGTTCGTTTAGTTTGTTTAATGTGCAAAATAGTCTTGCTTGGAAGATGCTTGCTTGTATTCGGTGGCACAATGCCTGCATCCACAAGAAGCAAAGTCGTTTGACTGTTTCGAGACGACGATCTAACAGGAAACCAACTGTATTTATAACGCTGTGCCGTCATATTTGATTTGGGATGGTTGCGGTTAATTTAGCTCACCTGCTAACATTATCATCTGGTGATCATTCAGATTGATGCCATCTTATTCGCTATATCCTGTGTCCCTATATATCTACTAGGAGTCGTCATGATCCACACCGTCATAGATGGTGACGCATTTATCTATGAGGCCTTGGTCAACCCCTACTTGGGGAAGTACCGGTTAGCAGAGAGATCCTGATCCCATCTGATCAGGAACTTATGAAACTTCGATTGATTTTGCCATTCAATTTATACAGTTGGCCCCTACATATATGAAGGGGATCTTATAGACATATACTGGGTACAAAAGAGATCTTGCCTCTGTTGACGCTTACTTTAGGTGGCCACGAAATCAACAGTCCGGGAAAACTATATATATACATATATATTGTGTCATCCATAGACAGCTGTTTTGATGTATTACATCTCTTCAGTGTGGCTATAGACTTTCCATTATCCCATCCAGTACTGCGAGACAGAATTGAAACTTCCACTTCAGACCCGTAGGCCGATATCCTGCCTCTGGACTACGGAACTGGACAGTCAGTAAGTCAGCATTTAAGCGATATATTTGTTCACAGAAATCCCTCATCCACTAGAGTGCTCAATTCCTATCGATATATATGAAATCAGTACCTGAATAATCGATATTGAACAACTGGAGCCATGAATGGTGGTGTAAGTTTTTATACGTTTTATATGTAAATATGTTTGTATGTTCCAGAATGAAAAAAATGGCATCAGTACTCCACTACCCCTCCTCTAAAAATGCTCTTTTTTGGTTTTGGGGACAAAAACTTCGCAGACCTTTTACGGCCTTATTTTGACGGGTATAATTACTTGATAATACCTAGATTCTCCAGAATCTAAATATTTCTAAATGTTTTTTCCAACGATTTTTGAGGTTTTCCTCTGGAGAGTACTTGAAATGTCTTAAATAGTATTTATTTTGACCATATTTATTCTTCCATAGAATTTATTTCATGACTTCAGATTTCGACTCAACGGTTGTTCAGTTATCGACTGCGATGGCGAGTCACCATTATTTATTTCCAAGACTCTTGCAGCACCTGGCTGCTGTATCCATTCCTAGTTATGACCAATGATTGGCAAGATATATCGCTTTTCAAAACAAAACTTATTTTCATTCGGGGTTAATTTTTTCTCTCGCTTTTGGCTGACGGAAAAAAGTTAGGTTCACCATTTACCTACAATTGAAGCCAGAAAAAAATTCTATCTTGATAGAAATGTTTTATTTTATCTTTTTCTCACCTTGTATTTTCGCCTGGCACTATCCACTTGTTTTTCGGGAACTCGAAGATAAAAAGGAACCATTTCTTCTTCCATTTAAAAACTTTGCAGCTGTTTCCAACTGTTTTTCTCCTCTGACAAGTTAGGGTTATGAAATATGAATTTATGGCTTGCTAAAACACATAATTCTTCCGAATGGTGAATATGATTGATTAAAGATGTTGAACTATTTTTTTCCAAAATGTAAAGGCCGGGCCACAAATGACAGACCGGTGGCCATTTTTAGTTGAGTGAGTCAGGTTAGCGAGACGAATCAGATTGAATGAATCAAGTTGTACTGACAGCGCTGAAAACTTATTGGGAATTATAACTTATGTTTAAAGTTGAATTTTTCTTACCGTCGGTGCGTTTATGTTAATCGGGTTCAGCAACTTTGTAGGTGTGAAGCGATTTAAACAACCCTATGTATCATTAAAAGGTTATTTCATACTTTTGTAATAAAAGCAAGAATAGCTTTGTTAGTTCTCAGTAAGGTTTGGTTGGTTTTGTTGCAAAAATGTCAAAAAACCGCTGGACATCACATGAATCCATAAAGCAGTATCCGAAACAGTGACTGGCAGAGTATGAGATAGAATGACCAATTCAGAAAGCATTGGCACTGCGACACCCATTAGAGAGAGCTCTGACGAATCTTCTTGTAAGTCTATGTCTAACTACGACCGCTGAAAGGTTGCGGATGGCGATGATGATGATGATGGAATAAATATAATGTTCAAAAAATTCCACAAGAAATAAAAGCGTTGGATGATAAACTTTTTATCCATTTTTGCAACAAAAACAAAAATGAAAAGTTTCTATTTCGTTATCTACAAAGTTATTATCTTTCGAAAAGTTTTGATGCAGTTATTCTTAATCTAAAGGATAACATTTTTTTTATATATCTGTCCAAATTTTGAAAAGTAGGCCTGTTGTTGGCCCACCCTAGAAAGAAATCGTAATACGACATTTTCATACCGTTTCATTTATATATGGGAGTTAGTACCTGAAAAATCAATATCTTGAAAAATAATTTTTTTAAGGCTCTGGCGGCACCTAGCTGCTTTGTCTGTTATCTATGACCTGTCAGCCAGTCAGTGACACAACATACAGGAAAAGAGAAAGAGGGTAATGCAAACAATAAATCGGTTGGTTTCAACCAAGTTCTGTGCATGTACATGTGTTCGCTGGCTGCTGGACTGATTTGGTTAGGGCTGTTGATACGTTAACAAAAGAAAAATGGGATAAAGTAAGATTAACAGGGAATGATATCGGTGGACGAAGAGAGAGAGAGAGAGAGAGAGAGAGAGAGAGAGAGAGAGAGAGAGAGAGAAGCAGGGTCGAGGTTTGGAGTAAATGAAACAGATTTGCTAAAGCAAAAAGACAATGTGTGTATGTGTGAGTGTGTGTGTATACTACTACTACACTGAAAACACTAAACTTACGAACCGCTAAAAGTTTAGCAGAAGCAGAATAACCGCTAAATTATGATATGAATTTAACTTCGATCTGTTCTTCTTGCTCTAAAACCGTCAAAAAAACAAACCCTCAAAGCTGACTTCAGGTATCATCTGATTTGGGGAAGGATCGAACCAAGAACCATCAGATTACTTTACAGTAATTTGTCTGATGCATCCTAGTGTGAGACAATATAACAATACAACTAATGCTAAGAGGGGAGTGCGGTCAATATACCCCCGTCGGATAAATAAAGGGTTCGGTTCGTTACTTTCCCAAATCTACCAGATGATACCTAACGAAGGCCGTAGAGTGCAACGGCCGAAACGTTGTATGAAAAACAACCAACATGAGGATGGTCTGAATATCAATAGAAATAATAATAATAGCTCATCTCAAAAATTCCGAGTTATACCACAAAGCTGACATTTTGATACGTTGTAGCATAGGTATTGAGTTTTAGATAAACTGCATGTAACTGAATGTAAACTAATGTTTTACTCCATTTGTTCAATTGATTATTTATATACACCTTGATCATCATCTGATATTGCCATAGAAAACCTTTTCCGAAAGTTCTTTGTCTAAACGACAACATATAGGAATTTCATGTCCCTCTAGCTCTGTTTTCCCAAAGTTTAGAGCAAAAAAAAAAAAAAAAATCAAAGCTCAAGTCATACAGTAAAAGTTATCGGTTAACGGTTCATCAGTTTAGCGGTTTTGTTAGCTGTTCCCACTACTACTACTACTACTACTACTACTACTACTACTACTACCTCACCTTTTTCTGGCCTTGTCTTCGGGATCAAAGTGTAGTATCTGTTCCACGGCACAGACCGAGGAGTCGGTATTGACACTTGCCCGTCGAGTGGGCCGGAGATTGTGTGTAGATTGGCATCAAAGACCGAGTGCGCCGGTGCAAACGTTGGCCAATGAGGTTACACTGAGGCTGCGTTTGCTAAACGCATCGGGAGGCCCTTGGACTCCTCCTTAGGCTCTCCCATTATTACTCGGCCCAGCAGCGGGGTCTCAGTTTCCCCGGGGCAGCACTGCTCCATTGTACTTAAAGGAGCAGGTCCCCTGGCGGATGCTCACGCGGGTGACATTGTCTAGCCATTACGATGAGCTTTTCAACGGTAACTGCGTCGGCTGGAGCCATTTTTGGAAGGTTTGCTCCTATTTCTTCCCACGTTAAGCCCGACCTTGTGTCACATATTGCTGTGGTGGGACAGTGATTAAATAGATACTACTACTACTACTACTACTACTACTACTACTACTACTACTACTACTGCTGTTTCATCGTATAACCAAATGAAGACATTGGCCCAAGTTGGTATTAGGGAAATGTGGAAGTAAGAGTAGTTTTATCATATAGAATATGGCTTTGGGTTCCCTTACACTCATATGAGTTTTAAAAAAATTACAAAAAAAATTACAGTGCCATAGGTTCCCACCCCAAGGCATACTTTTAGCAAAACGACCGATATTTTATTATTAGTTATTACTCTTTTCTGACTACAGTTGATTTTGAATTTCGTTTTGCTTTTTCTTCTGCATCTCTTATCATTCTACGATCGTTAGTAAACTGATTTGATCGGAGAAAAACCTCCAGCAAAGATTCGAACTGGCATCCCGCATGCTCGGGAGGCCTACCCGTCGAGTGTAGCTGCCCTAACGATAACAATAATGCAACGATGGCCTGAGTATTGCGGTGAAAAAAGTAGCAGAAATAAGATGCGATCAAAACAACGGAAAAAAAGTAACCCACAATGATTCATCTAAAAGAATTCGGGTAATATCATTTGCAGTGTAGTTTAGACCTCTCAGAAACAAACATGACATCAACAATTAAGAAATGGACGTAACGATTATATCTCGTGAATAAGTACAAAACAGTCAACGCTGGTAGCATTATCAAAGCAATTATTTTATCGAATCACCGCCTGATGGCTCGCCCAACGATTCAGCCAAGTGGGCTACATCTTTTTCCATTTGCTAGTCTGTTAGTCTGTCTGTATGCGTCTTTGGTGGCTACTGGTAATTTTTTTTTGCAACAATTTTTGAAATTGCATAGATACACCAATAGGTACTCTCTGAGAACATTTTAATTTCCTTATATCTTTGAAGTGCCTTTTTGGGTCTCTTTTATCATTTTTGGACTAAAAATGCCCATGGTATTTTTTTTTAGATACGTTACATGAGAGATCTATTTAGAAAAATAATTTTAGATGGTTTAAAAAAATCTAATAAACGCGTGGGTTACGATGATTTATTCATGGAAAGCATAATTACTTTTTATTTTCATTAGATATTTGCTCACTGCTTTGGATTGACCAAAGTTGATTGATTCGTTAAAAACAACTGAGAGGATATAGATGAAGGAAAATAGGAGTCAAAATTATTTCAAAACCAACGCTGTTTACGGACAGTTTATACTGGAATGTTCTTGCGTGCCTCAGTTATGATTCAGTTGTACTTTGCATAATTGGCCAAACAAATGTCAAGCTCGCTGATATATTATGATTCTAGCTGGCAACTAATTGATGAAATCTCGTGTAATACATATGTATGCATTCGCCTGTAGGGTATCAAGGGTATTTCTTAACTGTGAAGGAACAAACGATATACCATTAATCTGGAAGTCATTTTTGCAAAGACAAAATTTTTACGTGATATTTTTCTATTTTAATTCTTAAGATACTTCGAGAAACAGTTTTACTAATTTAGATGATAAGATTGAATTTTATGGAATGTATGATAGCTATCTATAAAGATCAAAAGGGTCCTGATCAGGAGCAATACAGTTGGTGTGCGTTTGGTGCAGGTTGACCATCATTTTTGTTGCATCCACTGGAATAACTATGTGAAATAATTTGCCATCGCAGTCGATAATTGAACAACCATAGCGTTAAAATCTAAAACCATGCGAAAAAATTTCATCAAAGATTAAATATAGTCAGAATAAATTCTATTTGTGACATCACTGGTGTTTCCAACAGAAAAAAACCCGAAAAAGAGTTAAAAACAACAAACTCTGACAAACATCTAGAACCATCTAGATTCTAGAGAATCAAGAAGTTATCAATAAATCCATCAAAACAAGTCAAAAAATTGTCAAAAAGCCCTTTTCCCAAAAATTAAGATTTTTTAAAAAGGGATTTAATGGAGTACTGATGCCAATTTTCAAGTCTTGATAAAACGGCATGGCTAGGGGCGCTTGAACACGTAGACACATGCACTTATAAAAAAAGGATAGGACCTTTTGGCACCTTCGCTACGATTGTTCAACTTCAAAAATGTCTATGCTTTTAAGTGTCGACAGTCAAGATGTGGGTCCAGCTCGAGGAACGTAATTGATAAAAGTTTGAATCGTTTGTTTTGTTGCATTGGTCAGCGTTTGAGCTTAAAAAAAAAGAAAGGTTTCGAATGCTGATTTTCAAGAGAGGCAGACAAGCACCCCCCATAGTGTGGAGATTGGCCTAACGAATTGTCTCTTGTACATTACCCTCTCCCTAGCATTTTGCTCTTATAAACTTAACGTAATAAATTTCGAATTTGAATTGCTTGTCTTTAAAATAAGTAAGTTAATGATGAAAGCTTTATTTAGCACAAAATAATTAAGAATCAAGTGGAAATACTTTGTCAATTTTTATTAATTTTCAGAATTTTGTCTGTACGCTTCAGTTCCTTCTATGTGTTTTTTTGATATTGTTACCATAGCGTATCAGTTAATCAATTATTCATCTTTCGCCAGGTGTGTAATAAGAGAAAAGAAAAGCTCTTATTTCTTATCTCACAGAAAATGCTGACAGAAAAGTAAGTTGCCGTAATACACCAACCAGATAAGTTCATTTCCTCAGCACTAGATACCCAGAAGAAATCATACCGATATCCATGTACGAATACTCCTGAAATTCTAAACTATACATGACATAGACTTGGCAAATCATAGAAAAATCAAGGACATATTTTGAAAGGCACATGGAGAATTCTTTCCCCGGAAGATTTTTCTCTCATAAACAAAGAAAACATCGACTGCGCCAGATACATTGAAAACAATAGAAAAATGTTCGTTTTTTTTTCACCATTTGACTTACACTCAAAAATTTACGTATACAGCATATTTAGCTATTTTTTTGTAGACTTGAGGGTTCACAATTAGCTTTATCTTGTCCGTTGTCGGAACAGGTGAATATACACCGAACCCTAGTCCCTGGGGCCTGTCTCCCAAGCAATATACCACGACACATTAATAATGTATGATTAGAGAAAGGTTTAACATCTGCGCATGGGCGTATAGGAGCTCTCTCTATAGGGGTGGCAGAAGGCTTGATATGCCTGTTTTTTCCAAGTTTTATCCGAAGCACATTTCCCCAAGTTTAATACTTTTTGTCCGAATTTGGTGAGGGTGTGTACAGCGGGTAGGTGGAGTGATTGCCCTCCTGACCCTTGGCTCGCACGCTTATGAACCTATGGCAAAAGTCTATGGAACTGGGTTATTTTTGAACAGACTCGAATGCAAATGTGCGTGGATCACAGCCTAAAATAAATGACATGTCTCAAATCTTTTCTTAAAATAGAGGCAATTGAATAAATTCAGCGGACCTCGGATGCCTATCGTGGAAAAATAGTTTTCAAAATATCTTGAAGAAAACTTCACTATTGTCCTGAGTGAGATTTGTGCCAGATTAATGAGCAAGCGTTTAACAGAGAGAGGAATGGAATTGGCAAGACGAGTTCAAGCCCCGACTGAAACAGTTTGTGATCACTTGTGTTTATCAATGCCTTTGGGAGAGACATATATCCATCTACCAATCCAGCTCACACGTCATGGGCCAGCGTGGAAGCGTAGGGCCGTTCATCCTCATATCTCAAAACCCTTGAAAAAGACTTATATCCAATAACACGTTCGGGAAAGCTGATAATAAACAAAAAGCATCAACAAATGAATATTTTAGAATTTTATTTCTCGAGATACAAAATATTTTTTAAACTGTAAAAAAATTCGGTCTTATGTCTAACCCTTGCTTTAAGCCTCTTTAATCTTAGAAAATAGCGCCCTCCAGCGACATGGACAGAATATCTACAGTATTCATCAATATAGATAATGTATTTTCCCCCTTAAACATTGTTTTTTTTTTCCATTCGTTTCCGCTTTGTTGCTGTTCCATGACGTTATATTTTTTATACGCTTCATAAAACTAGCTTAGCATTTCCGGCAATCATTATGGTTCATTCATCGGTTATATATCTCGTTAAGTATCGCTGTACGATAAATTGCCAGGGAAATTGCATACCGTTCAATGGGGCTAATGTATGTGGTGTAAGTAGCATAGGTGTGCAATGTTGATAAATAGGTGCATAATTGGGAATGGGTTGAAAGAATAGGAGGGTAGCGAAAAGGGAGAGCTTCTTATTCCGGCCTTTTTTTTCCCCTTCCGCTCCGTCTCTTTTATTGTTCAGAAAATTTCGGTAATCCTCGTTTGTCGATGTATGGTTGAGTGAATTGTGTAAATCTCCCAATTCCTTTGTTAAATCTGCTTGGTTGAGTGTGAAATGATTTCCCTACGTATTGTTGCACCTTTCTCGGCTTCTTATTTTCTTTCCCATCTTCGTGTCAGTCTTCCTTCTTTTTTTTTTTTTTTAATCTTTTTCAGTGCATAATCCTTTCCACTAACCGAACGTTCCTTTCATTTTCACCTTCTCGTCCCATTTTCAATATCTTTTTTCCCCTTTTTTCTATTCCACCAATCATTTTTCTTCTCACCTCCCCCCCCATATACACTTTATTCCTCTCCATTTCCTCAGATCTTGTTCTAGAGTTTTTTCTTTAATTGTTTCATCCCAAAATTTATCTTAGGGATCTATCCGTAAGTACGTACACGCAAATACTGATACTCATACACATGCAGATACAAACATACAGATACATGCACAAATATCGATACATATTTTTTAAAGAGTCCGGCTAATTCGACAAAAAAATTGGATAAGAAAAAATACGCCTTCTGTCGATGTGTCCATTGGAGTAGTTCGCTTAAGCATCTTCAAACTATTATATGTTAGGGTTTTCGGAAAGTTATTACACATTTCATGGTCATAAATTACAAGACCATAAACTAAAGCAAAGAACAGGGTTGAATGGTACAAACCAATGCCTGGATTAGGTTCGTCATCTTTCCTATTCGGCGGTGTGTCGTTTATAATTTATATCAAAGTCTAACCTGACAAAGAATCGGTAATTTCCCTTCCTTTTGGGGTGCTGTCATTGATAATGATAGTAATTACATTTTTGATCAATAGTATTAAATTGTTGGACAGGGTTCAAGATTTTAGTGACTCTTGCCCATCCATAAAACTATCCTTGAAAATATTTCAGAATTTTTCTCATGCAGGTGAAAAAATGAAATGCTTTGATTAAACATGTTTGAAGATCTACTATGCTATATGGAGATGTATTATGCTTCGCAGAGATGTATTATGCTACGAAGCGATGTACTATGCTTTGTGGAGATGTATTATGCTACGTTGAGATTTATTGTGCTTCATGGAGATGTATTAAGCTATGTTAAGATGTATTATGCTTCGTGGAGATGTATTGTGCTTTGAAGAGATGTATTATACTTCGCAGGGATGTATTATGCTTCGTTGAGATGTGCTTTGCTTCATGGAGATGTATTATGCTACGTTGAAATGTATTATTCAACCTGAAGATGTATTATGCTCCGTAAAGATGTATTATGCTACGTGAAGATATATTACGTTTCGTGGAGATGTATTGTACTTTGTGGGGATGTATTATGCTTTATGAAGATGTATCATGCTTTGTGGAGATGTATTATGGTACATGAAGATATACTATGTAACATGGAGTTGTATTATGCTCCATAAAGATGTATTATGCTTTGTGGAGATTTATTATGCTACGTGAAGATGTATTATGTTTCGTGGAGATGTATTATGCTTTGTGGGGATGTATTATGCTTTATGTAGATGTACCATGCTTCGTGGAGATGTATTATGGTACGTGAAGATGTACTATGCAACATGGAGTTGTATTATGCCCCGTAAAGATGTATTATGCTTTGTGGAGATGTATTATGCAACGTGGAAATTTATTATGCTACGTGAAGATGTATTATGCTTCGTGGAGATGTATTGTGCTTTGTGGATATGTATTATGCTTTGCGGAGATGTATTATGATACGTGAAGATGTACTATCTAACACGGAGTTGTATTATGCTCCGTAAAGATGTTTTATGCTTTGTGGAGATGTATTATGCAACGTGGAAATTTATTATGCTACGTGAAGATGTATCATGCTTCGTGGAGATGTATTGTGCTTTGTGGATATGTATTATGCTTTGCGGAGATGTATTATGATACGTGAAGATGCACTATGCATCATGGAGTTGTATTATGCTCCGTAAAGATGTATTATGCTTTATGGAGATGTATTATGCAACGTGGAAATTTATTATGCTACGTGAAGATGTATTATGCTTCGTGGAGATGTATTATGCTTTGCAGGGATGTATTATGATACGTGAAGATGTACTATCTAACACAGAGTTGTATCGTACTTTGAGGAGATAGAGTAATGAGTTATAGAGGACATTTTGCGTAAAATTGAATATCATAATCTTATAAATACTTCATTTTATTCTGGACTGTTGGGAAAGAAAAATTTTGAAATACGAAAATAGGAGAGCTTCCAAGAAATGTCACGCACTGTGCTTCATCAATATTAAATTTTAAACTTGCAGAAAATAGCTTCCTTGATAATATCGGCAAAGAAAATAAACCTTCTCTTTTCAAAGAGATATCTTTCTTCTCCGTCCCAAATCTGTACACACATTTCTTTTATTCGGACGAAATATATTACCGCTGTGACATACAATTTCTGAATAATACAAACTGGTTATCTGTCATTTGGCGAGTGTCCTGTTCAATAAATCTGACCCTTGGGCTACTTGGCTTATGGCCAATTCTATTGAGTTGTCGATGATATTTGTTTAGATTAGCTATAACCGATATTTCGGGGTGAAAATAAAAAGATATTAAGACTCACAGGTGGAGAGTTGAGTGACTCTATCTTGTCGGCCTGGACAAATGACAAGACATTGACAGGAAAGATGATTGAAAGATTGGAAAAAAAAGAACGACAAATGCTTAAAATTGTATCAAAGGGAGCAGAATATGATTTTAAAAAAAATCATGAATATGGAAGAACATTGATTCAATTTCCCTCTCTTTTTAGTCTGGCACAAAATACAAATCCACAATCAAATCTAATCCCCATATTTTTATATATAAGATTCAGCATAATCATCTTTTTTCTCAAAGATAACTAAAGCTCATTTCAAGTCGGTTGCTGATGAATCCTCGCCACTGTTTTCCCAGATTTCAAATTTCTTCCTCAACTTGTGACTCCCAGTAGTTATTTTAATTTCAACCTAATGATAATTCAATAAAATCTGATCCTCCAAAAATGTGTCCAGGTGGTTTTCAAACGTACTTATTGTCTTTGCTGTAACAACATATTTTGACAGAGAGTCCCATGTGTCCGGTGATCGGACAATAAATGTCCTCTGTCTTATTGCAGGGATTTCTTTTTCACATTCCGCGTCCTGGAACTTAAGCGGTCTCTTGTATCCTTCAAAATACGAAAGTGACAATGTGTATCTGTCATATGGACCTACTATCTTAAACATCTTTATCGTGTTACCTCTGGTACGACGATAACAATGTTGGTATCCTCAACGCTCGCATCTTTTCCAGGTATGTTGAATCCTTCATATTTTGTAGTTGGTAAGTAACCCAACCCTAGTGAAAAGACCCCAATCGATTTTCATATTTTGTCATAATCAGCCATTACAGATCCACTGTTCGACAAACTAATTCCAGGGTCATTGTATGGTCATGTTGGTTTTGGGGGTTGTGATGGGTAAGTGAACTTAACAGTCACGACTATTTTCTGGTGAGTCAGGTTTGAATTGAGAGTTATTCTTCCCCCTAGACTAGTTACTTCCCAAGACTAGAGATCCCAGTCCATCGAGCTATTTTACCATTAGCTTGGGAGGGAAATAATTAATTAATCCTTTTCCAAAGTGTCTTGGTGTCAAGTGAGCGTAAACATCCCTCGCTGAATTTCGAACCCGGCTCGACAGTTCCATTGACCCCGCATTATTCGTTGCACAACTCCATTTTTCATGTGAAATAAAAAAGAAAACACACCTCAAAAATGATAAAAAAATATATGATATTTCATTTTTCTGTTCCCAAATTTTGAGTTCACCAAATCAATGTATTAATGTGTTTTTTTAAATGAACTTTATTTAATTATTTAACAATTGTAGACAAAGAGAGCATACTTTTAGAAGCTGGCTTCGCTGGGGTCATACTAAATCGATTTGTGTAAATGTAAAATATAAACAAAACAGAATTCATATTATATTTTTTGAAAACTACGGGTCCTGTTTCAACTCTTTTGTTAGCAGTTCCTGTGAATTGGATTAACATATTTCAGAAAAACAAGTCAACCTGAGTTATTTGGTCTTAAAAGGTGGGAGCGAATTAATCATTAGATTTTACCCAAGTCACAGTGTCACTGTTATTCATACAAGGCGCCACTACTTTTGATCTAGTCATAGCCGTCTGTCACTGTTTTTACATATGGAATATTCAGTCAGAAACTCAATATTAAGACTTTGACAATGAGAAAAGATTGAGATTCAGACACTTATATGAATATGTGTTGGTATAAGTTCCTGTATTCCTTTGTAAACGTGTGAAAACGTATCAATTCAGTTGAAAATGTTAAAGTTTCAGCTTAAATCATGGACAAAAACAATCATTTTTGATTGCTATCAAGATCAGTAATTGCGTAACCGATATCTACTTTGACTGATTCATACTGACTACAGTGCATCGGGTAGCGACGCCTTTCTCCTTCTTAAAGTACTTCCTTCGGGACATCATACACTTATCCAAGAGTTTCCAGAGTCTTTTTCCGAGAATGCTCCATTGCGTTCTCGCAGGAAGCCGAATCTGTACTGTAGGTGGAGTAGATAATGTGATGGGTGATGCGATGTTTGGCCCAGAAAAGCCCACACGAGATGTCAGGAATGAACAAGCTCGGTCATTTTGAATGCAATTGTCAAACAATACAATGGCTCACTTAATGGCGTCTTGCTACCGACTGAGATATAAAAAGAACAACAGTTGAGTGTCTGTCCTTGTATCAATGGTGGAGTGCCCTTCGGTTTTGTTGTCAATTCACATCAAAGTCGTGCAATTATACGACAGGATACTTCAGGACAGACATCGAATGTGTGTGCGAGTGTGTGTGTGTGTGTACATATATATATATATATATATATATATATATATATATATATATATATATATATATATATATATATACGTTAGTGTGTGTTTTGACATTCAACAGAATAGCTGTGCACTGTATTCAAAAAGAATAAAACATTCTCAAAGCCAGTATCTTTTCAGAATATACAAAAAACATTGCATGATCGAAGCTTGTTTAAATAGACTAATTGCTCGAAAAAAATAGAGATCAAAAGTTAAATTCAATATTTTGCAATGAATATAATCACTTATGGGATACATCAATACATAAAAGGCTAGCAATCACTGGTGAATAGCTCATTTTGAAATTAAAAAAAATACATCTACGTCATTTAATGAAAGACCTGTCCTTGCATCTTTTGAAAAAAATTCTTGACATACCAGTTTTGTCGGTGAAAGTTTAAGGTTCCTTTGGGATCTCATGTGTGTGTACGTTTTCAGCATGTTACAAGGATTTGACTGAATTTGAAACTTATTCAAAGTTTTCAAGATCTACCTGAACAGGGAAATATTTAAAATGCATTGCTTCTGTTATCTCTTCTTTTTACTATGTGTCCTGCCAATTGCTGTATTTGTTGTTTAATTACTTGTGTGACATATTTCATTCTGGTTCACTCTCAGATCCGGGTTAATCTTTTTCTATCCTAATATTGCTCTTTTCATTGCACTTTTTTTCCCGTTTTTTATTTCAGTTCCTTTTTATGCCAAATGCTTTCCAGCCAATCATTATACACCGTTTTCCTTCCCTTCCCTTGCTCTTTCTCTCGCTTAATCTCCCAGCCAGTGTAAATGTGTTCTTCTAAGGCTCTCTTTACAGTCTTTTCTCGGGATTTATTATTCAATATTACTTTTGCCTTTGTTCTGTTCATCTCTAACCCTCTCCTTGGCCTTCTCTATTTGGAACACTCAAAATCATTCGTAGATCATCTGCAGTTTAATATGCCACCGAGAGCAGCAGACATATTCGTCGCAAGACGCAGTCTTGGGCATTAAACAAATTAAACGGTTATGACGGTCTACACCAACAATGTTTGAGGCATTACTTTAGACCACAGACTAGACTAACTGATAATGGAATTAGACAACATCACCTGGCATAGACTAGGAGAAATCCTTTCACTGCTAAAGTTGAGTAATCATTTATTCTATTATAAAGGGAGGGGGTAGCACATTTGGTGGCGTGAAATTTGTAATCAATAATAACATTGCAGACTACCTTATAAGTTTTGACAGTTTATCAAACGGAATAGCATGGATAATAGTTAGATTGAGCAGAAGATACACACTATAAGTAATCCAGGTGTAGGCACCAACTTTGAAAAGTTCTGATCAGAGTTTCATGATGACATCAGGATGGTAATGGACCGGGGGAAGGTACTGCCCATTGGGAACTTCATTATCAAGGTAAGTAGCGGGGGAAATATGTGGAATGAAATGTACGAAAATTCGAAGTAGGATGAAGAAATTACACAGGAGACGTGTTAGTGAATATTTCAGAGAGATAGAGAATGAAGATAACAGACACCATTTTCCAAAAATGAAAAGTCTCAAATGGACTTTGCAAAGCTCAAATGGAAAGCAAAAAAATAAAATTCAATTCATAATAACCGATGAAATGATAACGCCAAAGACGTTATCATTATCACAAAGGTAAATATACGAATCGACCATATAATGGTAGCCAGCAGAATCGAATTTGACTTTAAAACGGAAAGGAGCAAAATGGTCTGATGATCATAATAAAAGAATCGTCGGAGATAGTAAATTGGACACAGGGGAATCTCTAACACAGTGAAAGACCGACAGACAACTTAAGAACTAATTGAAAAGAGGTGCAATATGGTAAACAAGATTGAGGAAAACAAACTCAGAGGAGCCAAACCTAATAACCAAATAAACAAAAAGATGAGATGATAGTAACGGCTATCAGGGGAGAATTCAAAAAACGCTCGAGCCGCAAATCACACTAGCAAACAAAAGATGCATACATCGGAAGACAGAGAAAAGGAAATTTTCTCAAGTAGGGACAGAACATTACAAATAACTGAATGATACTAAAAGAACCTCCATGCCTCGAAAATAAAGTACATTGAACGATACTTTGATGAAGAACTCAGTATTTCTCATGGTAAGAAATAGGAAGACCAAATACTTATCTAAGTACATAAGGCAGGAGACAATAAAGATCTTGACAATTACGAACATCTTGGTTCAGTACTTAACATTTAAAAATGTTTTTGAAAATACTTATGAATAGATTAACTTACACTTTTGGTTAAAACTAAGGAACTAAAACTCGCGAACAGGTAGGCTTTAAAAGTGACTATTTGACAAATGAAAATAAATAAAAATACGAAAACTAGATTATCAATGTTATGCCTAGCAGCGAAGTAGGGGTGGATGTGCCACACCTGAATGTATGATCGCCGAAAACAACTTAAGGACCATTTTCAGACGCTGAAAAACACAAGATAATCGTGACTGCTGTGTAGTAAATGCATTGCTATTTCATTCATGGGAGATGGAAAAGTGAATACGTATTTGAGCTAGAAAAGCTGCAATTTGTGGCTGAGCGAATGAGAGGTATCTCAATACCGATGAAAATGAAAGAGGCAAGGCTTAGAACAGTGAAATGATACTCGTCAGGGATAGGGGTAAAGGAATGAAATTACAGACTCCAAAAGTCGGGGCCTAAAATGAGCGCTCGTACACATTGGTCCAGATCTTTAGTATTTATTAGATAAAGGAAGTGATACTTAGCATATTTGAATAGATTTAAGATTCATATTTAAGATTTAAGGTTGAAGTTAGTACTTGTTCAATTTTGCATCCGATTTAAGAAAAAAATTTTTAAAAAATCGCAACAAGTTATTATATGGTTTGTTAATAATGCATATATATGCATTAATCCATGTATCTATGTTTCTGGTTTTTCGCCCAGCTCAGGATGAAAAATCTGAATTCTGCACTCACAACACCTCCTCAATGAGTAGCTATTTTTTTTCTTTGGTTCTTTTGCAAAATCCTCATCCCAAACTTTCTTTGGATGGTTCTATTTACAATATAAACTCATGTAAGATTTCTCTGATGTAGATGGGCATATAATTTCACTTTGAATGCTAGTTATTATTATTATTATTATTATTATTATTATTATTATTATTATTATTAATAATAATAATAATAATAATAATAATAATAATAATAATGATAATAATAACAACAACAATAATAATAATAATAATAATGTCATGTCATGTGCGTTTGCGTTCGAGTGGGAAGACATTCCGTTGATGTGGAGAGTGTGTCAAAGGAAATGAAACGGTGAGAACGTTTCAGAAAAAAAAATCGACATAATGAACAACCTGGCATTTGAATGACTGCACAAAAATGGTCTCTATCGACAAAGAAACGCTTCTTACCGGGGAGTAAACTCAATCATAAACGGAGCACGCTATAGATAATTCTCTTTTTCAACAATCAACCAATTCGTAGAAAATGAATCCAAAGGGAAAACGAATAAAATGACCACTTCGTTATTTGATTACGGAGACATCCATACACTTTCAGAGAGCAGGGGTTTGAAAAGAAATGTATAAGTGGTGCCAAAGTTCGTAACCTAGGGGCTGCAGGGGGCCTCTTCCGCTACGCCCTGCGTATGTCTTGATGCATAGCATAAATGCAAAACCCCCAAACATTATCTATTTATTTCTACAAATGCAAAAATAAGACAATTATATGACAGGCACGTATACTTAACATTGAAAAATACGACAAATTACATTAATTTATGATAGATGAAAGCGATACAACTCTATATAAGTATACCACAGAAATTTCACTACTACTCCAATGAATAACCATATCGTACGAGTTTATAACTATATATATGCACTTAATGTAGTAGATAGACTTTATTGCACCTATTACTATTGTGGACTATAATAAAATGATATCATGCTGGGAGAACCAGTAGCTGAAAGCTGAGCTCTAGTAACGTGTGTTGCATTGAATAAATTTTTGAATTTTGACTCTAAGGGCACCTTTGATATAGAAGAGAAAATTTGCAGGGCCACACCTTCTGCTATTCATGAGCATGCGTGATTACAGTGGCTTGATGTTAATGATCGTTTCATAATGTTACTGACAAAGAGGAATTGTGAATTACTTGTGAATTACAGAATCAGATTGAGGGAGGCTGTATTGCATACCAATCTTTGGGGACGGGATTAAAATACTTTCAGTCATGACAATGGTAACAAGACATGACCACTCCGTTATTGCGCGGATTAGCTAATTATAATGATCGTATAATACAAATCCGCCGGGGCTATGTCTGCTCAGGAGGAGGAGATTTACGTGAAGGTTCAAGTTCAGTACTAATCAAATGAAGGAAGACAATTAGAATTTGGTGATGTAAATAACAAATAAGGGAAGCATAAATCGAACTCTCCCCAGCTATGGATGAAATAACTGAGTCGACTGGACCTCCGAAAATGTGCTGGCTTTATTGTTTAATCAACTGGTCAAAGGCCATTCATTGATTTTGTCAAAAAAGATTATTTGCTTCGAATTAATAGAATTGAATTGAACTCAACGTCACAAAGTTTGCACTATAGTTGAATTTGAAATATATTTGACAAATAACTAAAGAAAGTTCAGACCTGCGGCTGCACAGCTATACTGCATCTTACATCACACATTCCCCCTGCCCTGAAGCTAAAGACATACACAGCATTTCTAATCTTTGCTTAATAGCCTTATTACATCCTTGAACTTCCTAGATATCCCTGGAGGAGGATACTGCCCCATCCCGGTTTGAAACCGCTGATCAAGTCTGTGAGATATAAAAAAATTCATTATCATGATCTTCTTCTTCTTCTTCTTCTTCTTCTTCTTCTTCTTCTTCTTCTTCTTCTTCTTCTTCTTCTTCTTCTTCTTCTTCTTCTTCTTCTTCTTCTTCTTCTTCTTCTTCTTCTTCTTCTTCTTCTTCTTCTTCTTCTTCTTCTTCTTCTTCTTCTTCTTCTTCTTCTTCTTCTTCTTCTTCTTCTTCTTCTTCTTCTTCTTCTTCTTCTTCTTCTTCTTCTTCTTCTTCTTCTTCTTCTTCTTCTTCTTCTTCTTCTTCTTCTTCTTCTTCTTCTTCTTCTTCTTCTTCTTCTTCTTCTTCTTCTTCTTCTTCTTCTTCTTCTTCTTCTTCTTCTTCTTCTTCTTCTTCTTCTTCTTCTTCTTCTTCTTCTTCTTCTTCTTCTTCTTCTTCTTCTTCTTCTTCTTCTTCTTCTTCTTCTTCTTCTTCTTCTTCTTCTTCTTCTTCTTCTTCTTCTTCTTCTTCTTCTTCTTCTTCTTCTTCTTCTTCTTCTTCTTCTTCTTTCCACTGGCAGACAGAAGACCTTTCCAAACTACCCCAGTAACGATTTTATAGCCATGTTGTTGTTTTTTTTTGGAAGTTAGAGGCTTATTTAGATTCACTACTTTACAGTGAACTGGTTTTCAATTCAAAATAACCCTTCTCCTCGACTGGATACCTCCCAAGGCAGGAGAGCACTGTCTGTCCCGCTATTTTACTCATAGCTCGGGGAAAAAGTAATCGATTCATGTCAATCCCAAATGCATTAGTAAACATAAATAGCCGAATTTTGAACCTAGTTCGTCGATTTTACCATCCGCACCGTTAACAATTGCGACACTCACATTTCCCTGTCAATGAAAACTAATTTAATTTTCAATTTTGTCGTCTGTTTGGAAGTTTTCACGTTAGGGAATCCTGGGCATCATAGAACTCGTTTCAAATGGTAAACAAAGGAGATAGAATTTCCATTGAGTCACAATCATTCGGTTGGCCAGCGTATAAAAATCTTGGAGACTATCTTAACGGTTATTCTATAGCTCGATAATTTATTATTTTCCTTGTAAGTGTGAATATCAATGTCGTTAATGTCCCCATCGAGATTTGGCTCATATTTCTCATTGATGACTTATGAACAGATGTCAGACTTCAGTGACAGACAAAATTGATTTATCTATCGGTCAGACTTAGTTATTTATTGATTTAGTGGTTTTTTTTCAAATCCATTTCATCTTTATTTTCTCTTCATACACTTTGTGTTGACAGCTGCAATTCGTGTTAAAATTTGTTTAAGGAAAAAAAAAAAGGAAAAAAACGAAATAAAACAGAAATATACGAAGAAATGAAGTTTTAAAAGGGTATTAAACAAACCAATACGATTTAATTATGGAATTTCATTATTTTTTTAAAAATTTATTTATTCGTTCTTTCAATGTTCGTGAGTTTTATTCTCGAATTCATAATTTATATCAACGTTTTATTGCTTTCGCGCCTTTTCTCTTACATTTTTTTTCTTTACAATTTATTTTTATGTTTCCTCTTTTTGGTAGCATTATTGATATTGTTTACCGTCTTCGGTCTTTCCCTTGGCTTCTTTTATTCAATATATCCCCCAATTCTTTCATTTATCAAATTCTTCCCTTCTTTCTTCCCTTTCTCTTTCTTCTTTCCATCATTCATTCTATCCCTTGCTACTTCTATACTATTCATTACCTCCTTATTTCATTCAGCACATTCTCTCTGTTTTTAATTCTCCTGGTTATTTCTGTCGTCTATTGATTTTACTAGCTTGGTACCCGGTGTTTCCCAAGAAAGAAAATCTTTTATATAAGAAAATATGAAATCAAATGATATTCTGTACAGCTTTCTAAAAAAAATTACTGAAGTGGTCGGAGTGCCTGACGAGTGAAATCCTAACATCGGATGAAATACTTAGTTATTACAAGCAATGGGACGATATTCGCTATTAATGAGAAACTGTCATTTTTAAAAATATAATCCAGGTTTGATGGAGATGATTTCATTTACGATGTAACAATAAATCAACCATAAACTGGAACTATCTGTTTGTCGCATGAGCATCAATTATACGAAAATACAGCTTTGAAGTACCTCACTTATTTCTATCTTGAAGCTGGATTTTTTTTCTCTCGTTTCGAGGTGGGATCCTTTGTAATTATGTTCAGATAGAGTTTCATGTTTATGAAGACTGATTTTTGAATGATAGCACACGGACAGAAGATAAGGGACCAGTTTAGCATTACAACTAAATCTTTAATAGAGCATATTATCAGCTGATACCAAAACCCAATCATATTTGTTTGAAAGTAAAAACTTGAACGATTTAATTTCATCTTCACAGCAATGGAAACAGTTTCTTAAGAAAAGAAAAAAATATGAATACGTTATTTGGCCTTACTGTAGGAACAAACTTTGAAGAAAACAATAAAAGAAAACCACCTGAAAGAATCGACACATAGCGTAGTGGTTACAAAATCAGACAAAATTACTGCAACTAATCTGATGGTTCTAGGTTCAATCCCAGCGTGAAACAATAATAGTACTACTAATGCTAAGAGGGGAGTGCGGTCAATATACCCCCATCGGTTAACTAAAGGGTTCGGTTCGTTACTTCCCCACACCTACCTGATGAAGGCCGTAGAGTACAATGGCCGAAACGTTGTATGAAAAACAACCAAGATGAGGATGGTCCGAATATCAATAGAAATAATAATGATACCTCATCTCAAAAATTCAGAGATATACTAAGGTGAAAGAAGATAGTAAGCATAAATGAAATAATGTTTTGCAATATTGGAAAAAATGCAGTTGTCCATCCAAATTCGTGAGGAGAATGCCTATATTTGTATTTATAAAAATATATATTATGAATAAAATTACGAATACATTGAGAAATGCTACACTTAGGGCTCGACGGTTTATAAAATTTGAATTATTTTTTCGAGCAGTCTGCAGTCTTTGACAGCCTCAGTGCCAAATTAGAAAAATAAATCCCGTTAGTGACCTGATTAAATCGGTGTGTATGTTTGAAAAGTTTCAAGAGATTTCATTTTATGATTTCAGAATCATTTTGATTTTGTTCTTATAATCTAGTCTATATCTAGAATCTACACGCTCATTTTTAGTAAGACGGATAGGCAGGCGGACATTCTGTGAATAATATTAATTTCTTGTATAACATTATTCACATGTCTATTTGTATTCATTCATCATTTAGCAAGTAATTGTTACGTTATAAATTATTCATAAGGATTAACAATCATTCACAGGGGTCTGATATATTGATTTTGAACGAATTGTTGAAATTCAATTGGTTTGATTATTCACCTAACGAATTTCCCTCTAACGAAACGTTCAGTAAAACGGATTGTGCTCGTTAAGAGAGGTACCACTGTAAATGTATATTTGGTCGTGTCTTTCCGTCTGCCCTCCTTCACTCAATGGATGTCAATGTGGAAGGATGTACTATGGGGTGAGGAAGGATTGATTGAATTTAGGAACGGATCCAGGAATTATTTTTGATTAAGAGAGATCTTTTCATTTTCCCCCATTTTATTTATGCCTCTGCTGTCGTCGGTCAGCATGATTCCAACATTTCTCTATGAATTTAAATGAAAATTCGTAGTAGATGGGTAATTTGCAACGAAATAAATGATTCGATTTTGGCGTCGTGTAAATTGTCCCCATTGAATATTATCGCTGAATGTTCATCTTTGTTCACACGGTATCTCTAAAGGTTCTCGATGAATATCAATGAATTTTTTTGGAGGATGGGTAATAGGAAACGGAAGAGGTGATCAAACATCCGGGCGCATCCATGCACGATTATCTCCCTTGACAATGGCGTTGTTGGAAGAATGCTCTATGAGTGCTTTTTAGTTTTTGATATTCCTTTTTTCCCCTCTCGCCATTTATCTATTTTTTTCATTAATTCTATCCCTTTATTAGAAACTGTCAACGAAAACTCCCACCAAACAATCAACATCGATTTCTTCAGTTTTTAAGTTGGTCTATCTGTCCATGTGTCTGGCTATGTATATAAGTATGGCACGCACAGGTAACACCAGGAGCTGAACTTTTCAACATTTACTCTTAATTATTTTTAAAAAAAGCTTCTTGTCTTTTTTTTAAGGCTCCCCCATACAATTTAAGTTTGGGAAGGGATATTGAAAATAATACTTATGCCAAATTGTTCTCCAGTTTGTGCTTAGGAACATTCAAACTTGTCTTTTGGAAATCCAGAATTCTTAATGATCCAACAGAAGTCGAGGTAAGCATCTAATTCTTTGATCATCAGTCTTCCCAATTATTTAAATGATCACCCCGAACATGGCATTTTGAGTGACTAACCAGGCCTGTTCTTTTATTTCATTACTACTTGTATTTCCATACATTTTTATTTCCTCTTTCGTATTAGCCTTTGTTCCGAGTGACATTTTCTCTCCAACTCTCAATTCATCATTCTCTTCTCCACTCCGTAATTTCCTACTGTCTACCAAATTTCGAGATCCAGATCCCCCTTTCTCCTTCCTTTATCGCTCGGTAATTCCTTCTCGTTTCGCCTTCCTCCTTTTGATGGGCGTTAATTCTTTCTATTCTTATTCATATATTCGTTCGATTCTCAATCTTTAATTTCATTCATATCTCTATTCATATCTTTAACTTTCCTTGTCGTATGAGTTTTATTTCTTCTTTCTCTCATTATTCACCGACCTTGTTTCTTTTTATTCAATCTTCATTACTTGGCTGAGACGTCTTCCCCCCTCCCCTTCATATCGTCGTTTCTCTTTATTTATCTGATTCCTTCCACCTGTTTTGTCTTGTATCTGTTTGATTCTCTGTTGTATCTCTTCTTTTTTTTGTTTTTCGCGATATTCTCAATAGACTTCTAATTATCATTCTTTGCAACCAACCTTCTTTCTTTTGAGGCGGATTCGGACCGGCGAGCACATAATATACCATATAAAATAACATGCTCTCGCTCTCTGAAACTGAAATGGGCTAATTTAAGGGTGCTTAAACACTACTTGTTCACCAGAGCAGTCGTTATTGGAATGTCTTTCCACTAACAGTGCGCATAGTGTTCCTATAAGCTGGTGATTTGATATGTAAATCATAGAATTTAGAAGAATAATTCCGGTGTAGAATCCTATTAATATAATGATTTGCAACAAAATAAAACCAAGTGAGAAATTCGGTCGAATTCCCCTTTCTCTCCCCCCATCTCTCTCTGTCTCTCTGTCTCTCTGTCTGTCTGTCTGTCTGTCTGTCTGTCTCTCTCTCTCTCTCTCTATATATATATATATGTGTGTGTGTGTGTTTTACCCAATGATTTACTTGTCTGTGTCATTCGGTTCATGTATATTTCCTTCGGTTTATATCCATCTCAACCTTTTTTTTCTACCAATCCAAATATCTTCTTTTCAGATACATTAAAAAACCAATGGGAATCCACCACCGAAAGGTACACAGCTGAACAATGATCTAAAACGAAAGAATTTCACTTTGAATACAAGCAATCAATAACATTAACCAATATTCCTGTTATTTGAAAGTGCGGACACCGCCACCTGAGTCGATTATTCGTCGGATTTAACTGCACCAGACTTAATGGGGTTATTTGAAGCATAAGGTCTATGTTAGAAAACCAAGGACTATTCAGGAAGAATCAATATCCGAGAAGAATTGTGGCCTAGGACCAGATATCCCTCGAATGTTATTTGAATTTGTTAAGTTGAAAATGGCCGACATTTGAAAGAAACTATCTTCCGTATATAGGTTGATTGAATTTCCCAATGTTTATATATTTCCTTCGACGAAAACAATTCGTAAAAAATTACGAAAGCAAAAAGATATAAATGTTTTAAACCCTTCCGTAACTTTTATGCCATCATGAAGCCATAAATGTTAGTGTGTTCGATTGTGTAATTGTATGGATGTAAATAGTAACCTCAACCTTCAAGAATGAAAAAAAGAATCCCTTTAGTCCTAAAAAAAGGATAGAATAAAAGCAATAAATCTTAGGACAACGAATCTCCAAGAAATCCGCGAAAGAAGAAGAAATCAAGCGAAGAATTGCGTTAAGATGGCAATCTTTCGGTAGAGCAAGCTGAAGCTTCAGATAAATACATCCCACTAGTTCCAAAAAAGAAGAGTATAAAACCAATGTATCTTTCTGATAGTCGCCTATGGAGCTGAAATATTGAACCAAGCCAATACATTACCCTTCTAACTGAGAACCATGCAGCGAGCACAAGAGAGAACATAACAAGGGGAGATCACAATAATTCAACAGATAAGGGAAAAGCAAGACTCAGGAACATCATGAAATCTATTAAAAATCTAAATGGCAATGGGCTGGCCATTTTACAAGAATGTCAGAAAACAGCTGGACATCACGAATTACAATATCGATCACCAGAGACAACATGTTGAAATGTGTCTGACAGAATATAAGATAGCGGGACAAAGAGGACAAGCCCAAGAAATGTTGGGACCGCGACGCTCGTTATAGAGAGGTCTGGAAAATCTTGGGGGAGGTATATGTCCGACAACGGACGCTAAATAGATGATGTCTGTTTTGTCCGATTTTTGTTGTAAGCTAAAAGTTATAATGGGTCAGTTGATGTGAAATAGATTGAAATAGAAGAAAAAACAATTATTCAGGTTGTAATAAAATGAGATAAGCTGCTGTGACATAACGATGAAGAATACTCCTCAGAATCACAGGTCCCTGAAACTGGAATAAAAGAAAAAATTGTGTAAGTGACTTAAATAAAAGCTCAATGCTGAGTTGAAACTTGAAAAAAAACCCTTTGAAATTAGGATACTTGAATTAATAAAAATATGTTACCGAAAAAAAAGGATCCATGTTTTCTAGTGCCGATCAATACAAAACATAGGCGCGCCATTCTTACGGGTATATGCTAGTTTATATATAACGTGTTTGTGTGTTTCCGTGTGTCGT
>OY735225.1:43463782-43493782 GCA_963457665.1 Thysanoteuthis rhombus | reverse complement strand
ATGAGTGTGTATGAGTATGTGTATTTGTGTGTATAAAGTGCTTTTTACGACCACTAAAATATTTGTAAAGAGGATATTTTCTCGCAAGGTAGTTAATGATCTTTGACACACTGTATGGTGCGTCCTGGACAAATCGTCAGTGATGAACCCGGGGTCATCAAGTGTTTCGGGTCTTGACATCAGACACCCAAATCTGGACGACCTAGCAGGAGAAGAAGAAGAAGAAGAAGAAGAAGAAGAAGAAGAAGAAGAAGAAGAAGAAGAAGAAGAAGAAGAAGAAGAACATCGTTTTCATTTAAAGAAAAATCATACGTGATATGATATGTAAGGGAGGCGTGGTCTTACGTCAAAGATGCTCTTCTGTCTACCCTCCCTACAAATATTGACATCAAAAGACAAACATGTCTAATTTTATCGTTACTTACTTACATGTAAATAAAAGAACTGAAAACTAGAATCATTTAGAAGCGAAAAAAAAATAACAGGAAAAATAAATAAAATCAAGACAAACTTCCTCTGTAGTACAGTGTCCAAGAAGCGCCCAACGACATTCGTTAACACTCTTCAGTTAGAGCTAATGGTGGGCTCAAACAGCAGCTTTTAACATTTTCCTGATGGCTCTTCGCAGCAGCCCTCATAACTCCAAGAATCAAAGGATCCTTTGCGAAACTGATACTGCACCCCAGAAATGTAACAATGTTTCTTTACGATTCATCGATGCATAGGAATGTATTGGGTTGATAGACAGAACTCACAAATACGAGATTTTTCAGAATGAAGGACATACTCTGAGAGCCTGGCCTACACTTCTTGCAGGCTATAAAAACACGGCCAAGAGAAATCCAAAAAAATGAATATTCTGGAATATTCAATGATAGTTTGATTATTACCGTCGTTTGTAAGCAGGTGTTCCCAGCCCCTTAACCAGACGAAATGTAAACGAAGGGACAACATTTTTGTAATGGCTCTGTACTTGATCTGAAAGCAGCGTTTTCCCCCGGAATTCAGGCCTAGATTTATTCGATCAAAAAAGCCGGATAGTGGCATTAGAAAATAAGCAGAAAAACGGCTTCTCTTCTCTCCAGAAGTATTCGGTGATGTTCATACATCTTTAATTGAAATAGTTTATGCTAAGCACTATTATGCACCAGACTTGATCACATGCAAAGAATATAATACTTTCTCTTTTCCTCTCTCTACACGTATCACTCCCCCACTCGTCTCTGTATCCCTCTTTCTATATATATATATACATAAAAGAGAGAGTTCGAGAGATCGAGAGTCGATGGTTGGATATATATATATATATATATATATATATATATACATATATATAGAGAGAGAGAGAAAGAGTGAGAAAGCGATACATATTGATAAGCCATGTATACGTAGAGAGAGCAAGAGAGGATAAAGAGGGAGATTTATATTGATGGCTATATATATATATATATATATATATATGTGTGTATGTGTGTGTGTGTGTGTCTAAATAGACATATAATATATATATAGGGAGAGATCTATAGTATGTATGTACATATATACATATATGTGTGTGTGTGTGTGTGTGTGTGTATATTTATATATATATATATATACATATATATATACACATTATAATGAAATAGATACATAATCAAACAGAATAATATTAAATGTATTATTTTTATTCGAAACTCAATCCGAAACGACATCAGATTTCCGGCACTATTGATATGCCAGTTGGTCTAGGTAGCATATATAGAGTAAACAATTATTTAAAAAAGCACTGCTGCAGCATAGTCACCGTGATATAAGGCAATGTAGGTTCAAAAAGGATTGTTAATGTATATATCACATTTATAATTATTTTATTGGAACATATATCCATTGCTTTATAACATCATTGTCTGCATTGAGAAACATAAACAATATATATATGGACAATGAATGAACAAGATCAGACCTGGGGTATGAAGCAGTTATTTGGACATCCAACTTAAAATCTATCTGCTAAGTCAGGATAGGAGCGGTATGGCGGTAAAAACAGCTTCCTCTTGAATACAGGTTCGATCCCAGCAGCAGCCCATCTCTTTAATAGTTTGTTTTTTTACGTTTTCCATGCTAACTGGCCTATTCACCCAATGGAAACGGGATATCGATTCAAACATAGTTAAATAGATAGATTGATGGATTGATAGATAAATAGATAGATAAACAGATAGATGTATAGTGGTCTACTGTGTTTTGGTAGTTGTTAAGGCAGTCTTGTATACTTAGAGTATTGTAGTGAGTTTGGTCCCATCTTCGTACTCCCACTCTCAGTCTCATACCAAAACAATGCCCGGTAAATTTGTAAGTATCAGCATTCAATCTGCTGTGTTCTGCACTTTGGAAAATGAGGATTTTCAGTAATGCAATAATAACTGACTGAAGCGATAATTATCTGTAATAGGTGAATGCATTGGTAATGATTTTACTATAAAATGTTGAGTGATGATACGGGAAAAAAGAAAAATCGATGCTTACGAATTACTGAAACCTGACCTCTAAATAATGCTAGACTGACAGAATGAAAAAAGCCAGAATGTTGGTCTCCACGTGATCTAAAAAAAAAAAAATCGACGACAAAAAACAATAACAAAAAAAAACCCAAAACAAACGAATGTATATATATATACAAGGAACACATTGGAGACAGAGACACAACAAGAATATTGGAAATGCTGAACTGGAGAAAGTAGACCACCAAATACACCTGGGACGATAAATCTCCATGAAATCCTCAGAAGAAAAAGAAATAATGCGAAAAAATTACTCTACGATGGTGAATCTTCGGCAGAGCAAGCTCAACCTTTAAGAACAAACTAATCCCACGTGCTGAAAAGAAGTGTGTTCAACCAATGTATCCTTTTGATTGTCACCTATGGAGCTCAAACGTGAAACCTAAGCCACACATAAGAGGGGGGAGCTCACAAGAAAGTACAATATATTCAGAGGAAAAACTGGAATCAGAGATATCATAGGAATTATTAGAAGACTCAAATAGCAATGGGCTAGTCCTGATGCAAGAATGGTAGACAACCACTTGACTTTACGACTCAGAACATGGATCGCCAGAGATCACATGCAAAATTGTAGCTGACAAAAAGTAAGATGACGTGACGAACAAGATAAATCTAAAAAAAATGTTGGCACAGCGACGCACATGATAGAGAGATCTGAGGAATCCTGGGAAAAATCTATATTCAACAACGGGCACTAAAAGGCTGCTTTTGCTGCTGCTGCTGCTGCTGCTGATGATGTATAATGAATATGAATCGCTAATTATTTTACGATAGAAGTGTGCGGTAAATGATCCTACTATGGAAATGCCTTGAAAACCAGCAAGAAAAGGTTTGTCCATGGTTAGTAATTGAAGTAATCCATACTTGGGAAATAAGGCTATTATATGTATCAGGTTGATACATCTCTTTGCGATTCTTCTCCGGGGAAGAATTTGTAACAAGTTGGATGAGTTCACTGTAGTGCATCGGGCATCCTGACCCTACTGCAATCGTTTCACACATGTCACCCGGTCTTCTTGCAGCTTGACATTACCATGCAACAGACCCATTTAACACAGTCCGGGGAGGGCATTTATCAGCGATTGGATATACAGGCAGAAACTTAGGCACTGATTGTTTTGTTTGGATCAAGTAGTTCCCATTAAAGGATGCCGTGCACATCCAACGAAAAACACAACATACCTTATGTTAATGCAATTTTCGTTTTGGCGTAGTAACGTTGACGACACCTGTGTCTTTTCAGTTCAGTTAGCGAGTTGGGTTGACATCCACGCACACTTAATCATAGCATGTATTGAGAGTGTCAAGCTGCGCATGTGTGTAACTCATGCAAATCAGAGATACATTTTCTCAAATGGTGATATTTCTCTTGCTGTCTGTAAGCAAGTATGAGACAATTTTCCGAGTTTTAGGACTTTGCTGATTGCCTGCTAATGATTCAAAATGATTGGGTGAGTTAAAATGATAAGAAGATTTTAACCGCTGTGCAATTCATTGTTTGGGCAACTGTAGATTGTCTCAAGAACCTGGCGCAATTTGTCCTCACCCAGCTGGAATTCTTGTCCCTCCCAAGGTTTGTCCAGCTCGGATTTGCCCGGCTGGTTGTCTTTAGAGCAATGATTCCTGCTTAAAATGTTTGATTCAACGCATTGAATCGGCTGAAATAAAGTCACTTTTCAAAATCATGGAAGTTTGACTGCACTAGACTCAAACTCCCTTCCTTCACTAAAATCTTAAACGAAACAGATTTAATTTCTCTACACAATATCATTCTAGAACTACGCATCCCTTTTCAACTCCTTTATCGATACTTCCCGTTAATGGAATTTAGAAATTGTAGCAAAACAAGCCGACCTGAGTTCGGCCTTTGAGGAAATGAATTCATCATTTTCAGCCTACGTCACCGTGTCAGTATTCTTCGTGCATGATTTCAGTGGTTTTTAGTCATTGTCATCCGTTGTCCGTCATTGTTGTTATATACGAAAATAAAATTTAAAAAAACACTCAAGAGCAGGGTTACAGGCCCGATGCGTGTAACCATTAAGCTCCGGTTTGATGACGATTGAAACTTATGTGTGCTTATAAATGATACTATGGTTGTATATAGATTTAGTAACATTTATTAGTTTTAGGCGTAAAGAAAAGAAAATATCTATATACTCGATAACTATCTATTTTTGCTATAATTTACCTTCATCTCAGTTGCTGCTTAATGTTTCCCAATTACCTTCATATCAAATTACGGTAGCCCCACAAATGGCCTGAATAGCCAACCAAGTGGGCTACAGATTCTTCTGCGTCCATGTTCCTGTCTCTGTGCCTATCTATGTGTTTGCGTATCCCTAAGCGCTCAAGGTTACATTTTGAGGGTTAAAACCTTGAAATATACACAAGTACTCTCATCCTTGGCACCAACAAAAAATATATTGTTTTTCTTTTGGTCTCTATGGTTATTTTTTCACCAGCAATACCAAAATCCTGGTATTTTTTGTAGATAATTTAGACAAAAGACCTTTTTTTTCCTTTCGATAACCTTAGATATTTTCTTTTACATAATTAGTTCTGGTACATGCGTGGCCACGGCGATTCGCTTATGTAATGTGCGGATATCTCCCTGTATTTCTGCACAAACGCACACATACATGCACATACACTTGCTATCAAATATATCAAACAACACATAATTTACCAAATGCTTTTTGTACCGAATAGGTATATTCTTTTTGTCAGCATTCCGATCTGGTATGATTTTCCTTCAACCAGTGTAAATACTTTCTTGGGCATTCATGAAATAAAAAGCATAACATTCAGCAAGTTCTTGCATATGGAAAAACCTCTAAGCAATTAATATTCTGGGTAGTTATGGAACATAAACACATCTATCCCTGAGTGGTAGCCCTTTCTTTCTATCTATCTATCTATCTATCTATCTATCTATCCATCTATCTATCTACCTATCTATCTATCCATCTATTTATGTTCATATCCATCGTATATATACATCCTGCTACGTATAAATCAGTCTATGTCTGTTTATATCTAAGTGTATTTGAACGAGTCTGATCATAATCATATTTTAAAATATTAATAATTCATTTTATCTATCAATCTATCGTATCTTATATCACTTACCTAATATATATGGTTACCTACAATTACCGTTTAAACCAATACATAAACCATACATTCAATTAAAAAAAGTATCCAAATATCGTACTGTGTCCATATAACTGAAAGTATGACTAGGGAGCATTTACTGAGGCTCGATATGGAAAGTTATGACGCTTTGATGATTGGAAGTGACGGGTAGCCCGCCAAAATATTCCTAATAAACCACTGGTCATAATATGGTATTTACTATTTATAGTTATTCGCTAAATCTGCTCTAGTCTGAAATAAAAAACAGAGGCAAAAACTGTGCTGCCACGAGTGACCATGTAAATCACGATCATCATGTACTGGTTCTAATACTATTCGGTAGAGCAAGCTCAAATTTCAAGAACAGGGAAATCCCACAGACCCTAAAAAAGAAGGAATGCGTATCCCAATAATCACCAACAGAGCTGATATGGCACTTAACCAAAGCATTAACCCCCAAACTGAGAACCATGCAACGTGCGCACGAGAAAAATCATGCTCAGCATAACAGGGAGATGTCTTAAGACAGCACAGTATAAGAAAAGATACGTGATATTATAGAAATAAGAATACTTAAATGGCAATGGGCTGGTCATGTTGCAAGAGAGTCAATCAACCGCTGGACAGCACGACACATAACGTGGATCCCCAGATATCATATGCGAAATAGTGGCATACAGAGAATAAGATTCGGTGACGTGCAAGACAAACTAAAAATGTAATGGCTCTGTGACGCCCATGATAAAGCCATCTTGTGAATTTTGGGGAATGTCCATTTTTAACATCGGCTACTAAAAGGTTGTTGATGATGTCATGGCTGGCGGTTCATATCACAGTGATATGGATGTATTTACGTTCCTATCTGTTTGTATTGGAAATGAGATGTTTGCGTGTTTGAATGCATTTCGGATTGATCTATGTTAATATCTATACATCAGTATTTCTGCCTATCTATCTATCTATCCATCTATCTATCTATCTATCTATCTGTTCGCCTGTGTTCATGATCTGCACTTGGTGAATGTATGCGTCTGTTGACTCTGTTTAGTAATGAATTCTAACCAAGTGAACTCTAACACAGACATACATATATACATCTATGGGTTTTTTGGTGTGTGTATATATATATATATATATATATATATATATATATATATATATATATATATATATATATGTATATATATATGTATATGAATGAACATTCAAAAGAAATGACACAAACTGAAGTCATGTCTGCTGTTATACTTACTGATTATTCATCGTTAAAAACGTTTTTATGGTCATCTAGGTAAGTAAGCCTTGTTTTAAAAAGATATGCAGTATAAAAGAATATAAATACACAATACATGCGAAACGCTATATAAAATGACAAACTACATTTATGGCAGAAACTAAATGATAAAGGAAGGTGGCGTTTGATCAGCATTGCTGGGTGTCACGTTGATAAAACAGTTCTGTTTTCCAGAATCTCCGTCGAGGTTACGTAATGAATAGCTGATGTTCCCAACAAGGGACATTATTTACAATGTACAATAATGATAAATTATAGGGAAATAGGGAGAAAAAATTACATTGGAAGATTACATAAATTGCATAGGGAGATATTGGGATATGGGCAATTGAAGTGACACAAAAAAATCTATTGAAAAAAACTATTTAATGTTCGGAGTTCAAAGCTGTAAAGATTTCTAGACTATATATATATATATATATATATATATATATATATATATATATATATATATATATATATATATATATACACACACACACATATTCGTCTAGTGAAGGCTATACACTCAGTCCCAATGTATTTGCTTCTGTATGATTGCGCATGGGCGGCATTTTCAGATAATTCTTGAGACTCCAAGAATCACTGAATCGGAATCCGTCCAAAATAAAAACCTTAAATTATTGGATTTTGAAAAATCCATTTAGGATAAAATCATGATTCAATTCATTGATGCCTCTCACTTTTTTACCGATTAGTCACAAAGCTGTTCAGAGATTTACACAATCTGTTCCGTGTTTACGATTTTTGGTCATTATTGCTTTTTTTCATGCCAAGTTTTTTCTGCAGTCAAAATTGAAGTGGATGAAGATAGGATTATTTAGAGGTAATTGTCTTGGATTTTAGTTGGATTAAATTAAGCTCACTGTATTACTATATTCAAATCTCTATACGGTACGGAACAGGCTTAGCCATCAATTGGAAATCGAAGAAAAACGCTTAGAAAAGAACAGAAAGAGAAAGACATTGAGGAAGGAGAACAGGAGGAGGTGGTTGATAGGAGAGAACAGGTAGGGAGAGTGACAGAGCTAGGAAAGAAGAGGGGAACGTAAACAAACGATGAGAAAATGGGGAAAGATCATTTCAAAAAGGTCAATTCAGAATATATCCATCAGGTTCGAATATCTCGAGAGTGTACGCTGTTATGTTTTTAAAATTATCAGTTTCGATAAATCACAGCACTTTTTTGAGGACGCATTATCAGTGTTAATCGAAATTTTCATTTATCCCTCACTCACTCTCTCTCTCTCTCTTTCTATCTATCTCTCTCTCTCTATATATATACACACATATATATACACACACACACACACACACACACACATATATATATATATATATATATATATATATATATATATATATGCACGTGATGGTGTGTGTGTGTATGTGCTACCAGACTGTACGTGCTGTGATTGAACTGTTGAACGGAAACACACTCGAGGCTGACACTTGTTGATTCAGTCAAGAGTCTCGACTATTGGTCGAGCCAAGAAACATTTGGGCAGTTTTTCCCAGATTTGTAGTATATATATATATATATATATATGATCATGCTCCTTCTCATCTTTTGCCATTATAGATTCACTGTTTGATAAAGGTCTTTCCGAACCCATAACGAGCATGATTGCACTAACTTCTGCCATATTTTAGAAGCATACTATTATATATCTTGATCTATCTTTACATGGACTTTGCGTACTACGTTCATTATTCCATGGTCATCAGCAGGTTGAACCACCACTCCACCTGTTCTTGTTCCTTTTTGCAAAGTATCCAGCCCATTTCCACTCTGCCTAATTATCTATATGATATCATCCTACCTTGTCCACTTTCATATCTTTGCTTTCCTTTTTCTCTCTATCAGAACGATTCCTAGCATTGCAATTTCCATAGCTCCCAGTTCAATCCTGAGTTTATTTGTTGGTGTGCATACAAACGCATATGCTCAACAAGAGAAATTATATAATGGTATATGTTGTCACAGTTGTTAAATGATTATAAATGTGGGGAATCCGTACAATCATGTATGTATGTATGTATGTATGTATGTATGTATGTATGTATGTATGTATGTATTATTTCAAATGAGCAGGAATTGGGAGACTAATGTCTATATGCATATGTACGTTCCTCGAAATTTAATAGTTAACCAGCCGATAAAATTAGCACTACAAAATCTTCCAAATGAAAATTTCTTACTTTACTTTAGGATTTTCAGTTAGTGGAGCTGATATAAGTATACATGGTGTAGGGATACCCGGCTTTTCGAAAGTTCATCCTTCGCCTGCCAGAGAGGTACCTGAGTAAATAAGTTTCCCCACACAATCTGACTGGGTGTGAAGCAAAAAAAAAAAAAAATAAATAAATAAAATTATGAGATTTTTGTTTGTGGACATTTTGTTACTTTCTTAAGCCCCCCCCCCCAAAAAAAACTCCTTTATCCACTTGCCTCGGTGCTGAAAGTCAAGGTTAGTTGTCTGTTATGGCGTATGTGAGTAAGTTCCGTAAAGCTGGCCTCGGCAACAGCCGTCCCCTCCCAGGCTCTATGTATCACGTTTTTCGAAGTTCCTTGTCTCTTCGAGGTTTTTATGACAGGTGAAATAAGCGTACAAGCACACAAAGTGGTGTCAATCACTTCACAGTTCACTATTTCACGCTGAAGCTTTGGAAAGGGGAACAAATCAGATTCATTTTTTCCAAGGGCTTTATCGTCGGTCTCCGTCTCATTCGGACTTTGAACGTATCTCACCAACTCCTTTTTTCTGTGGTATAAACTGATCGGATTCGGGTATTTCCTCTAGCTGATATGGCTCAAAATATGATGATTTGATTTTTCCTCTCATGAACTTTTTGAAACTTCCTACAGACCAGCCAAAAACCGAAATACCATTCCGTAATTAAAATTATTTTTGTCTAGTCTTTGCAGCTCTATCGGCCTTAAAAAATATGCAAGTGTTTTTTTTTTTATTTGGTAGCACTCAAAATATTCTCCCATATAAATTAATGTTAATTGCTATTTCGCCTCACGTCATTTCGGCTCACGAAAGGTTTCACTGAAACCCTCTCCTTCCGAATAGCGATGGAAACCTGTATTCGTTCTTGGATCGAGATATTGATGGAACAGCATTCTTTCCATTGATATCATGGTGCACTGATATATCTACGTTTCATTTCTCTATATTTATACTGTGTAATTAGATCCAACGTTTCGCTACATCGCTTATTTTAGTTTTTTTTATTGCTATATGTAATCTTATGAATTAGTTATGTGCTTGTTTTCAAACCAGAATCTGAAGATGATGTGAATAAACATTGAATAATTGATAAGTTTATCGCGTGTCTTATCCGTTTATCAAATACCGATTTTTTTGCAAATTTGTTTCTCTGGGCACTTTCATGCTATATCTAGTTATTGTAATATTACAAATGGATGTGAGTAACTGTAAATGTATTTAATCTAGCTATTTGGAAGACACACACATGAATCCATTTCTGATTACTTATAGCATTGTACTTATGTACTTGTAAGTGTTATAAATATATTCTATATGGATACATCGTACTTATGAGTGAAAAAGAAATGCAATCGTGTGTGTTCTTTATATCAAATTATGTACAGCTATGAGAGCATTGGAAAATGTATTTTTAATAATGATATATGCACTATCATATGCTTATTTGTTATTTGCTGGTTCACTGTTAGTTTTGTACACATACGTATACATGTGTACGAATAAAGAAATGATACGTGCTCCTGGAACACGTATACAGAAATGTGCAAGCTGTTACTTTCATAAATTTACGAAAATCAATACATATTATATGCATTTTCATGTACGTACATATGCACATTCATACATGTAGGTAAATACGAAGACATATTGATAGAAATAAGTCTCGGAAAAGTTCATATTTCTGACCTTAGGTCAAGAACTCTATCTTCGAACCTCTTCTGCGATGAGCAAACCATTTGAATGTCTGCAGCGGTCAATGCCATTTATCTAAGAACTTCATGATCCCTGCCTGATATTTTCATCTGTCTCGTCAGACAGGCTATAAATATACTCATCTTCAAATCAACGGTGGAAAATCATCTTAATATTTTGTCTGAAACTTTTTACTCTGGAAGTAAATCTGTCTTTGTTGAGACAAGTTAATGCTCGAACTTTGTTGAGAGTCTGGTATGGGGGAACTTTTATTGTCAAGAATGTCATAAACATTCCCCGTTCCCTCTGAATTATCAAAGTAGTAAGAGAGTGAATTGAGAGCAGAGACAGAGGTAGATGAGAGAAGATTCTGATTGCTGTCATGTCCAACAGTGGGAAAGCCTATCAACCTTCACACCAATTCAAATTTAGATTCAAATGGAAGTTTACATCACATTGAGGATTTTCAGGATCAGGATATCATGAATATAAATAATGCCTGCACACACACATCATATTGCAAGCATCTTTTCACTTATATATAAAAATATTTGATGAGCCAATTAATGTCTATGTGTGTCCAAATACATATATGATAAAGAAACCTATATTTTGCAACTGCATATCAGATTTGGCCTTATCCAATTATTTCCTCATTAGTGTTCAGAGGTCGATGAGTCAAGCGTAAGGGGAGGGTAAATCGTTTTCAGTTTTATCTAAAAAGTACATACAGGATATTTATCCGAAAGGTGCTACGGGTAATCGCAGCTAAATTGACCCAAGCTCTGATTATGCTGAGTCTTGAGTCTGCTCTTTCCGTTCACAGGTTTAAACCAACGGATTGTCTTCTTGGTCGAGGGAGAAACAAAATATTGACGGAACGGTGTAAATATGAACTGTAAGACCTGAAAATGTTCTTGCTTTTTTCTAGTAATCAACAGCAAAGACTAGTAGAACCAAAAAAAAAACAAAACAAACACACAACATATTGTCAATACATCCTCAATCCATTCAGAAAGGGGCTTCAAACGAAGTAGTGATAGCATTATTAGTTGTGGCTGTGGTAGCAGGAGGAGAAGGGAGGTATTGATAATTCACTAGAAAGTCAGGCTATTAAAAAACAATCAGTAAGTTTAAATTAACGTCGGTTCATGAGCTTTATCTATGATCTTTTCTGGAGTCTTAGTGTATGGTTATTTTGTTTGATAAGTATGCTTCAAATGGGTATATAATACATTTTTAGCTATAAAGTTAGCTGGGAATGGAAAGGTTTAGCCGATTTTTGTAATTTCTGGATTCAGTTTCAATAATCTATAACAAACAATGTTGAGCAGCGCTGTAAAAAAAAACAAACAAGCGCTTTATTACGTCATTTATTGATGTGCCGCTCCTCTTATGATAGCTGGTAAGTCAAACACAATCCCTTCCTTCATCAATCTGTTGTTTAACATCACCGAGATCGACCAATCGACCGAAAAGCGCCTTATAGAGATACGTGGACACTTCTATATATAATGAGCTGAGAGAAACAATGACGAAACTGCACGGTTACTTTTGCTGGCAAAGGTTTAATGAAATCATCATCAGTCTTTAATCGCCCGTCGTCGAACCGGGACCTTCCCCAATCTATTACCAGCCATTATTCATACATTATATATATATGTCAATAATCTATATAGTTTAATGATGACCAGATGTCAACGGTGCCTGATGAATGCCGGAGAGTCTATATGCCAGAATGTAGTGATCGAAAAAACTAAACTGAGGCAGCTAATCTGAATACTTGCATGATTGCAGCCCCAAATATTCTTGAAAAAACAACACAGATGACCTAGGTTAAATCAAATCAGAAACAAATTACCAACTGTAATTACCTTAAAGACGAACTGTCATTTTTGGTGAATGAGATCGTCACCTGTTTCCAGCCGATTTCCAAAGCCTTAAATGTAAAAGCTAGGAATTTAAATGCTGATTTTAAGGACAGGCATGTCTTCTTCGCTTGAAAGATAGTTGCGATTTTCGTACATCCGTTCCCTTTCCATTTTGCTTTTTATAGCACTAAGTATATATTAATAAAACTATTTGTAAATGTTACATTATTTGACTGAATACATAGAGGTCTAAAAAAGAAATCCCCAAAACAGTGCTTCCTAAGATCAGGGGTTAATTTCTTCCCTTACCAAGTGATATTTTCTTCAACTCTTCCTCCATCTTGAATGGTAATCTGATCTTTTTCGCTTCTCTTTTGCTTCTTATCATACGTTCCTTTCATGACTGAGATACCTCTCTTCAATTCCTTCCGCTGGCTAAAATTTTCGAAGACATTTGACATAAAAATTGACTCATTTTAAAAATCTGTAACATTTCTCCCTCAAACTAGATGATAATACAAGTTTCTAAAGTGATTGAAATAACCAATCTCAAAGAGCTGAGAATAAAATAGCGCTCTGAGACAGAAAACAGAATAGATTGACTTCAGAGATTTGTGTTATCGGGGACGATTATGTTCTTCATATTGTCTGCTGTATAGCTGCAAATGACAAGGTGTTCGAACTGTTATTGAATCAACGTGAGACAGGCGACGTGTGTTGCTTACCGCTGTCACATTTGTATATTCGTAGGCTCACCGTATGTCTACATAATAAATCAATGATAGCTGTACACTCACACAGATAATTTCACACAGATGGTGATAGTAATATATGACAGGGGAAATAGGCGAAATAAACACCGTTTGATACGTGTATGCATCGCTCGGTATGGCTGGGTTTTGCTGGAGAAGATATGCTCGTATTCAAAACGTAAAATAAACGTGGATTGGGAGAGTTTCTATACTCTTCGAAATTGTTAATAAATGTACAAGCATGTCTATGGATCTCAGTGTTTTTTGAAGATTTAAATTTGAAATTGAACAGAGCCATCTCTCTCTCTCTCTCTTTAAATCTATCTAACTATCTATCTACCAATCTCTCTCTCATACACACACACACACATAAATATATATATATATATATATATATATATATATATATATATATATATATATATATATATATATATATATATATATATATATATATATATATATATATATATATATATATATATATATATATATATCTAAATGTACATGCACGCAAGCAAACTGGCCTGGAAAACATAGGTATAGGTGAATACAGAGCTGATATTTCTGTTTCATTTAGAATCTTCTTAGAAATAATCAAAATGTTCTGAAATTAAGGTGTCTTTGCATGGATGCAATAGAGATATTGGATAAATAAAGTATTGGCCTAAATCATACCAAAGACATATTCAAGAACAGTGTTATAAATTGAAGTTCAAAGTATTAGGGATACCATTCCTTCCTTGACAAATATATCTTTCCGATCTTCATATATATATATATATATGAAGATATGTGGAATATATAGTACGAGTTTGATTGTTTCTTCACAAATTGAAGACGTTTTCCACTCAGAGAAAACCTGAGATAGTGATATGAAATAGTAAGTAAACTCTGATAAACTCCAAAGAAGCTTGAAAGCATCCAAACTGGCAAAGAGATGAAAAGGATAGTCAAATGTGTTTCCTCTTAGAAAAAATCAACATAGAAAGAAACAGAGAGAGAAAGATGAATAGAAAGAAGGATAATCTAGAGAGACTAAGACAGAGTTTAAGAATTAGATAGACATTGCAAGCTAACAGTGCACGCCTGTATTTCGTGGCTACCTAACAAGTGCAGTTTCAGATCACCGTTCGTCAGGTTGAGGTAACTGCTTGACTCCATCTGGCATGTCAAGAAAAAGGATGAAAAAAAATTCAAAAAAAGAAAAAGAAAAAGATACACCAGTTTTATGTAATTGAGATTCAACAGAACAGGTTCACTTTTGTTCTATCAACGGGACGGATCAGTTTCAAGAAGGAAAAATAAGCAGCATTATCTGTTTGTTGGAAAGATTTACTTGTAGAAGAAACTAACACAATCTTTCGCAAAGTTCGTGAAAATTCATCAAGTTTCAACGTGGGCTCGGACTGTATAGTAATGTTAACATTGCAATCTCACAACCAACATTCCTTTGAGCCCTTCATAACCGTAGCCGCGTGTCTGGAGACAAAACGCTTTATCATGTTGAAATTTTATTCCGTTTGGAATACTGTATATCACTTTTGTATAATGCCTACTGCAGTGTACTTGGTTCAATATTTGTTAACATGTCTGACGCAAGATACAATGTACACAGTTAACTCAAAGTCGTGCATCACAAGACCGACGTGCAATCAGATGGTATTTTGAAAAATATGACGTGGGGCCAGTTTTAAATCTTTGACGCAAAATCTATGACATTTTCAGTGTCACGTCTAAAATGGAAATCTTGTCCGTTAGCTGGGATTAGAATTATTCTTCCTCTTCGCTCGGTTATTTATAGCTCGCATCCTTACGCAACATCACCGACGATCCATTCTGAGTGGCGGAGATGAAACCCAGAGTAATTAACGAAACAGGGTAGCGTGAAATTGCTTAATTATAATCGATTGGGGGAGGGTTAATGATTATTATTTCTATAAACAAAACAATATTTCAAACGTAAATTGATGTTTTATGAAGCAATATTTGTTTCATTATTTTTTTTTTGATGGTTGAACACATCTTATGGTCGTTTGAGTTGTTAAAGCAATATTCCTGCCAATGCATTCTACGGTCTTCTCTAGATGTACCGACAGAACTTGTATTTGTGGTAAAGCTATAATGTTGGATTCGGGGGATATTTTATTCCTCTAGTCGTGAGGCAAATCACTGTCAAGTGGGAAAAAATCGTTGAATGTTAATGAAAAATGTCAAACCTATTGACCATGTATATCTGTTTTTTTATCATAATATATATTCATCGCTACAGGGTTTTTGATCATCATACAGTTTGAATTTTGTTTTGTATATTTTCCATAAGTTTAATGTTGAACTCAGTTCCACAACTACATCAAATTAGCCTTTTTAAATAATGGTAACAAGTGACCTTCAGTTATTAAAGTGAAAAGGTCGAATGACAGCACCGGAGAGACAGAGAGGGACAGAGAGAGAGAGAGAGAGTGAGAGAGGGGATGAGGTCAAAGCGATAGGTCAAAGTAGTAATTCTGGTTGAGGATAAATTTGAATTGCATTTAGAGTTCTTTACGTCAGTTTGTTTTGTTTTCGTCCGACGTTTCATCGGTTGAGTGAGTGAAAGTCCGGGTTATCTATTTATGGCGCAGTGAGAATCAGAAGCAGACGACATGGTGTTTTTGAAAGAGGCTCGGCCGACTTAATCAAAGAGGAAAAAGTGCCGAGTTTCCTTTGTGCATAAAAAAGGGGATGGAAACATACGATTTTCTGTGCACAAGCATGAATAATGTATACATATTTTCAAATATATATATATATATATATATATATATATATATATATATATATATATATATATATATATATATATATATATATATATATATATAAATTCAGGAAAACGTAGTCTGGTGAAACACCCATGTCTATGTACATATATTTATATGTGTGTGTATATAATCATCTATATTCACATTCATACGTAAAAAGAGATACCTTCCTATGCTATTAGATGCATATTATTTTTTGCAAACACACACAATTTTGAATATCTATGGAAACGTGAGTTTATATGTGTATGTACATACATATATATTCACTTCTATTCATATCAACATATATCTGTTAAGAATTATGTGCTCATATAACAAGCACCACAGCATGCAGGAAACACACACACAAACACACACATGCATATACACACGCATACACACACACGCACACAGACACAGACACACTTATATATATATATATATATATATATATATATATATATATATATATATATATATATAAGCTATCTATAGAATATGCATCAAGTACATGCAATAGATATCAGGAGTAAATAAAGCAAAATACATGCACAGGCAAGCATATATATATGTATATATATATATATATATATATATATATATATATATATATATATATATATATACACATATATATATGTATATGTATATATATATATGTGTGTGTGTGTGTGTGTGTGTGTATATGTAATACAAATCAAGAATACGATATATTATGATATATGTTTGATGGGTTCATTTCATGATATGCTCGATATATTCAACATGTACAATATAATAAAATAAAGGATTCACTACACAAACCTTTGTAAGTTTCTGCCCTTCTAGAGCATCATCAGGCGGATGATTCGATTTATTTGAGAAGTGTGTGCGTGTGTGTGTATGTGTGTGTGTGAGAGAGAGATAGATAGATAGATAGATAGATAGATAGATAGAGAGAGAGAGAGAGAGAGAGAGAGAGAGAGAGAGAGAGAGAGTATTTTAACATAATACGCCTTGCTATAATTTTGTTCTCAGTTGGTGTTATTTCAGAGGTACGGGTATACTCATATATGCACATATATGAATAAATATTGGAATCATGATGACATTTTTAAGTGTATGCATACTAGAGGGACTTATTTCTTGCATATATTTGACCGAATCTGACATAGAAAAACACACATGAATATCTAGATGTACAATGTGCATATGTATAGAGATATATTGGTATACATAATAGTCTATATATTATTTGTAAATGGATAGTTGGTTACGCGTCAACTATGCGTCAAGTAGATGCAAAAAATATCAGTAGTCACTATATTAATTCAAATGTACATGCGACCACGCACGTTACTAAATATATATATATATATATATATATATATATTTATAACGTTACCACACACACATGTATATATACATAAATATATAAATATATATGTATATGAATATATATATATATGTTTGTGAATACATCTACCATATGTTACAAACACACACACAAATATGTGTGTGTGTCTATAAATAAATAAATATATATATGTTTGTGTGTGTGTGTGTGTGTGTTTGTGTGACGTATGGTAAATGTATTGGCAAACACATACTTATGGACCCTACCAAATCATAGGTTAGCCATGAACACAGAATATATTTTCTGGGTAAATGATGTATGTTCTCTCAAATGAGCCCAACTTTGAATTACCAGTTAATGCAAGTTTTATGTTATTTAACTCCATGGATATCTCACACAGATTCAACCGAAAAAAATTATGTTGGCTAAATTTGTGTCACTATAGTAAGCCGGCAGAATTGTTAAGCAAAGGCAAGATTTGCGAATGGAGAATTCAGATTTCAGAAAGTATAACTTTTGGGTCTGTAGAGTGATACTCAAAGATAAGAGAGCGGTTGAAAGAAAAAAAATCGACGATCAGATACTCCTACTCGTAAGGTTAGGTTTCAGTACTGGGAGAGTTATGATGATATATAATGAAACGAATGGAAGAGGATTGCAGAATAGAATATAGAGGAATAAGAGGTTCTAAGTCGTCGTCATCATCATCACCATCATCATCATCATCATCATCATCATCATCATCTGTTATTGGTCATAGACCTTCACCAGAATTCGCCATATGCCTCTATCGGGAGAGTCGCAGTGTCAATATTTTCTGAACATGCTTCTATCTTTTTTTAAAAATGTATTTACGTGTATTTGCTTACGAGTTTGTTTGTGTATTTTAGCGCTCCGGCCATATCATTTTGTCGTTAGACTTGAACATTGGGTCCTCAAGACCCTTTCTACAAATGTTAACAAAAACACTTTTTGGCAGCTCAAAAGTGTTATCTTTGACTATTTTAATAATAATGTCAAGAATTTCGAGGATCTAGATGTTTCTACGTCTTCTATTACACTGTTTTAGATTCCTTCAAGAGGAAATAATATTGTCATCCCATCCAGAATCCAGATGTTTATAGATTATTTTTTACTAAATTTCACATGTTTTCAAATTAAATTTATTCTGACCATAACTATTTATCGATGGAATATTTTCACCTGATTTTGAATTTTGACAATCATCATCATCATCATCATCATCATCATCATCATCTGTTATTGGTCATAGACCTTCACCAGAATTCGCCATATACCTCTATCGGGAGAGTCGCAGAGTCGATATTTTCTGAACCTGTCCAATTCGTTTCGTAATTTCATATTAGACCGACCTCGGTACGGTATTTGATCTCTGAGGATACACGTCGTGATGTCCACTGACTGTCTGCCTTTTTTGTCACATGGCAAGCCTATTGCTACTTGAGTTTTCTAATTGTTTTAATGATGTCAGGGACTCCAGATTTTCACTGTAGTATACTATGCTGTCTTGTGGTTTCTGCATGTAATGTTGAGCGTGATTCTCTTATGTGCACGTTGTATAAGACGAACAACTTTACGTTTAATAGGTGATGAGATTTACTTTATATTTATGTCTCATCAGAATTATCCTATTCAATTTAGATATAGATTTTTTTAATAGAACTCCAGACTCTGTTAAAATTCTAATATTCTCAAAATTCCTATTACTGACAATGTTGCCTCACCATATTTTGGCGGCGACGAGGTCTCACAATCAATCAGCAATGATATAGATTAGACTGCCTTCAACATAAACTGGCAACATGGGTGGGAACAAATGGTTCCAAAGATGCTGCAATATTTTGCTTTGAAAGGGATCTTCTTGTCTGTGTAGCAATCATGGTCATTTTTTTGGTCGTACATGGGAAAGACACCCACACAAATTGCACTCAATACCGGCCAACTCAAAAAGCTTATGCCCTATTCAGAAGAGCTGTGTTCAAGGACAGGATTAAAACCTAAAACCAGGAATGAGATGTATGCACCTTTGCAAACAGTGATTGAAATGCTCCTTATCATGTTGCAAAATATGAACGAAATATAATGACGAATATCGAAATGGACTCAGTATTGTAATGTTGAAGAGACTTTAGAATACATATTCAATGAACCAATAATTTTTTTCTGAAAAAAATGTTATAAATGTGTGCAAATACATTAACCCTGCGTTACACACACACACACACACACACACAAACAAACACACACGCACACATATGCATTTATATGTTTTAATGTCGAGCTACCAATTTTGCATTGGGCACGTCACATCAAATACTAAATATAAAAAAACCCTGGTATTCACAATGTTACTTTGTTGATATTCGTAGACTATTGCTTGCACTTGGGGGCTTCTTTCAGAAATGAATTCTTGCCCGGGGGTAAGAGTATGTTGCAGGCATTTTGCTGGTAAGGTAAGATCTTTGCTGTGTTAAAAGACAGAAAGGGAGAGAATATAAAAGAAGGCCAAGAATATGAGAGAGAGAGAGAGAAAGAAAAAAAAGAAAGAAAGAAAGAAAAGAAATAGCTATTACAGCAGTAAATGGATTGTCAGTATATATCAGGCTGATATCAACCACATTATTTGGATCATTCGACCATCGTGTGGTCTAACAGTGTTTATATCTGATTTTTATATTACTAAAAACTCCAACTTAGTAGGGCCAATATTGGAAAAAACATTGAACGACAGAGAGTGATTCCAGAAATTGCAGGGTATACATGTATGTCCAAATAGTGTGTAAAAGAAAATCTGGTGAAATGTTGTTGTTTTTTGTTTTTTTCCAAAAATGATAGAGATGAATCATGTAAAAAAAAAATAAATGGCATATAAAGATAATAGAAATAACATAAAAAAATGAATGACATAATATATACTCACATGTACATACAGAGAATCCCTCCGAGGTAGACACACACGTACACGAACACACACACACACACACACACACACACACACACACACACACACACATATATATATATATATATATGTTTAAAGCTTACATTATATGCTTGATTATATATATATATATATATACATATATATATATATATATATATATTTTTATGTATATATATATATATATATATATATATATATATATATTTTTATGTATATATATATATATATATATATATATATATATATATATATATATATATATATATATATATATATATATATATATATATAGTCCTGAAAGCTTCATACTCTAAACACTAAATATATAAAGCAATTTTTCCCCCTCAAATTATTTTGTTTCAGTCAGTTATTTCCCAATATCTGTTGATGCAATTTTTCCCACTGCCTTTATGTTTTACGCAGGAATCAAAATCACGGTGTCATGTGTGAATTCTTCTTGTTAGGATCATCCTTTGTTTACTATGTAACTGTTTTGGATTTTTTTAATAATAGAACAGTTATATTATTAAGACTCCCATAATTTGCAATATCTATCCATCTATCTTCTAACAGAGAAGACACTACATTTTAATTGTTAGTATATATCTTAGTTTAGTGTAGTGGTCAACTGAATGAGCTAAATGTGGACAATAAAATACCATTGAGGTGTACAATTATGAATAGTGGAGCAGATAAGAGACATTATCATTCAGTTGGAGATACAAGCATTGGATTTGTCATGACTATTGTCCATGGGTGATTTGACAAGAGAAAATGGTCTGAGCCATTAAACATTTTAAGACGGTGAATATTTTTACGATAACTACCCTACAGAAATTTAATGACACTTTCACTCATAGAAATTGATTGGGCTTTCGGTTAAGGGGGATTTGGTATCATTTCTTTTTTGTTTTAGACCTTACTGAAGCAAATGGAGCAAAATAATCACCAGGAATTCCACTATGGTGGCCAATTTCCCAGCTGGCTGAAATCTGGAGCGTAATTTCAACATTTTCCAATATGCATGTATACATGCATATATTTTGTTCCAGAAGACGACTGTTAAGATGTTTTTGTTTTATTTTGCTTATGAAATATTATCTTGCTAAATACCAAAAGTTCCCCTTGGTAACAAAATTTTACTTTGAAAAATATCCTGTTTTTTAACCATGCGAGTTAAAACCAATAAATATGAATATATTCTATATCTATTAATATATCTCCCTTTATATATAAACATATAAGATCATTGGTGGAGTTTAATTTGTAACCATAGTATCTTGCAAAGGGGAGAATGGTTGAGGAATATCTTTGCTGCTTACTTAATAATAAAACTGAAACTCACTCACGGAAAATTAGGAAATACCTCAGTAAGGAACAAATCAACTATCTACAGCTTTCGAACACACATTGCTACATTTGAGATTATATCAAGTTGTAACAAAGACACTATCAGTTTTTTGTATTTAATAGAAGAAATGAAGTCTTGTCCAATATTTAATCAGGATCAGTTAAGTAAAATACTCTTTCTCTCCAAAAGAAGGATGAGATTTTTACATCAGTCGCTTTGAAAGTCCAATCATGGCTGATCCTGAAAATTTTATCATATTATTCTCGATCAATTCCGAAGAGTCAATTTCTACAGCTAATCATTCATTTTGGTAACGACCATAGAAATGGGGTCTTAGCAATTGTAATGAAAATCAGCTGAAATCAAATTGAAAGAAATACTTGTCAAATAATGATAGTTATGAATTCTTCGGGTGCAGAACAAACAAATAAAAAGTTACGATTAAAATATTGTTTAAAGAGTCACAATCGTAGAAATAATTGTTATTCACATAGTTAGGAACGTAAACAATAACGGCGCACAATATCCAGCTCCAGAGTCACAACAAAGATATATACTTCTTTTTTTCTATATTCAGTGTCTTTTAACTGGTCAGTTTTTCGGTTTCAATTGGAAAGAGACATGTGATAGTATATTTGATTTTGCAAGTGAAATATTTGTGGTACTTATTATATCCAGGAATTGACTCATACTTGGGGCCTGAAAAAAAGATGTGCTTTCTTTGTCTCCAAATTGTCTGTGTTCCTTTTGAACATCTAGGCAGGGTGCTGTGGTCGAAAAGCTTAATCTGCAAGCATCATGTTCTCATTCTAGTTCAGAGAGTAGAAAGAATAGGAAGCGTGTCTGTTGCCACTGGCCTTTACATAGATGACATTCACTCAAAAGGGAGGCAAACAGCTCAAAAGGAGGGTTGACCAGCGGGGATAGTAGAAATGCTCGTGGCATGTGACCGGGCCAGAAAGAACCAATCAAGATTAATAGCAGGAATGTATTAGGTTAAAACTTTTTCTTTGGGTGTGTCATTGGAGCAGAAGCGAGTGGATAATCCAGAGAAGGGCATAACCGTTAGGAAATGACATTAGGGTCTCAAGAGTGGCCATCATCAGAGGGACATCAAGGCCTAGCTTTCTTCGCTTGAGAAAGACGCCAAAGGGAATAATCAGAAATAGGGAGCCAGGAATGAGATGATAGGTTTGGGGATCTAGTAAAACTTCCCTCTAAACTTCAACTATCTATCTGCTAGTATGTATGTATATATATATATATATATATATATATATATATATATATATATATATATATATATATATATATATGTATATATATATATATATATATATATATATATATATATATATAAATATATATATATATACATATATATATATATATATATATTGTGTAAATGAACATATAATTCTCTCTCTCTTTCTCCCTCTCTCTCCGTCTCTCTATATATATGCATGTGCATATTTGTGTTCATTAATTCGTATCCGTGTATCAATATATTTAGTAGTATTCATGTGTATAAATGTGAAAGTGTGTACAGACGAATATATATATATATATATATATATATATATATATATATATATATATATACATATATATATATATGTATATATATATATATATACATATATACATATATATATATATGTATATATATATATGTATGTGTGTGTGTTTGCAAGTGTTTGTATGTCCGTCACTTTCTACTCATGTACGCATATATATATATATATATATATATATATATATATATATGTATGTATGTATATATAATACATCGATAAATTGAAACTAATGCATTACGATCAAATTGAGAAATAAGTAAAGGAATAAAGAAATAAAAAAAGAAACTGACTTTCAAAAAGGAATCATGAATCACTCACTCTCATATATGCTTCTTTTGCATCTCGTAAATTAAGCTGTGGTGGTGGTAAAACACTACGAGTATGGGTCGAGCTAATAAGTCATGATTGAAAAAAAATAGATCTGATTTGTCAGTCAAATGAAGCAGTGGCAAATGTCTTCAAGTAGCCTATTGTGTTTGGATGATCAATTAAAAAGTTTAGCAAAAGGTGACAAATGAATGTTACTTTTCTCGCCTTTTCTTGATCAGATGATCGCTAAAAAGTCTGAATTCACTAAAAACAAACAAACAAACAAAAACAACAAACAAAAACAAGTGTGGACTCTGGTAGATTGAGGGATCTCTTTAGCATAAACGTACATTGTAATTTGAGCGCCTAACTGAATAATTCAGGGTTGAATTACAAAAAACATTTCCCCATTCATTGCTGGGGATGTGTGTATGTGTGTACTGAATATCAAGTTTCCACAAATAAAAATACAAGACAAGGTGATACCAGCTCACTCAAACTCTAAACTGCCTGCCTCAAGATGATCTTCCTAAAAATGGACAGGGAAAATAGAGGAATCAAAATAGACGGTAAATATTTGAGCCACTTTACATATGCAGACGACATCATCCTTTTCGCAGAGAACTTACACGACCTCTATCTAATGCAAGATGATCTAAACGACGATAGCAAAAAAGTCGGCCTACACATGAACTTCAGTAAAACGAAAATCATGTGCAATAATCAGGTTGAGAATAAGAACATAATTGTCAAGATATAAGATGCAAAACACAGCAAAGTCGACCACTACATCTACTTAGGACAACGATACCCATGAGACCCTCAAAAGAGAAGGAAATCAAGCAAATAATCACTTTGGGGTGGCAAGTCTTCGACAGAGTAAGTTCAACTTTCAAAAATCAGAAGATCCCCATAATCCTAAGAAGAAGTGTATACAACCAATGCATTCTCCAATGGAGCTGAAACATGGAACCTAGCAAAGAGAGAGACCTACAAACTGAGAGGTATGCAACGTGTGCATGAGAAAATCGTGCACAACCTTATATGGAGAGATCACACGACAGCACAGTGCATAAGGAAGAAAATGGGTTCTTTGATATCATAGAAACTATTAGAAAACTCAAATGGCAATGGGTAGGCTATGTTCCAAGAATGAAAGACAACATGGATACCCAGAGATCACATAAGAAAACGAAGCCGACAGAATACAAAATGGAGAGATGAACTTGGCAGATTCAGGAAATACTGGCTCCGCAACGCCCATGATGAAGAATTGAGGCCAATCCTGCGGAAGGTCTATATCCATCGACGGACGTTGAAGGATGATGATGATGATGATAGCACGTAACTACTATTTCTACCATAGTATTATTGAATTGTGTCTGTGTGACACTTCCAATAAAAGAGTTGGATCAGAGAGAGAGAGAGAGAGAGAGAGAGAGAGAGACCATTGTTTGTAAATGACTGACGGCTGATTCCCTGCTAACTTTCCTCACGCATTGAGGGTAGTGTGTTCAAACTTTTAAGTTTTTACCTTGACCGGTTAGGTCAAGGCGAAGTCCAGATAGATACATATATACGGAACAGTATTTAAACCAGCGTTATGGATAGCGGTGATTAATTAGAGACAAATTACAGTTTTTCAGAACGAATCCACTAGCTCAGCCTCAATACTGGTTTTTAATCCCAAGATACAAATTATTTCCTGTTTGACGCCGTTGTTTTGAAAAAACCAAAGGAAAATTTTCTAATTATTGCGTCTAATTATTTTCTTGTAATCAATTCAAAATTTAATCTAAGGAATAGTTTCATTACATTTTTTCGAATTGGTAGTTATGCATGTGATATTTTTTCTGCATCATAGGATATAGTGCTTAAATATTCACTTCTCTAGTTGGATTCATTTTCAGAATCAATGTAAATATTCATAATTGGTTATTTTTAGAAGGTGTTTATCCAGGAAGTTGTTGCTATTTTTGAAGTAAGAATTCAAATTAAGGCATAATTTTGCGCAATCTGATGATTTGTCAACAATGCATTTTGGGTGAGGATTATTACAGCGCGAAGTGTGGGTTGTTGGTTCAATAAGCTTAGGTCTGTAAACATGGATATCAGTAGTAAACCTTAACGGAGGTACAATCCTCTTCTATTTCTATGAGAATGTTAATCATATGCACCATCCATAACAATTTTGGATGGAGGAAGAGGTTTAGTCAACGACAATCCGACTATGTAACTGGTAGTACTGGTTCACATGGTACAAACCGTAGGCATCCTCTTAGTTGACATCCATAATTATCCCTCATCATCAGCCGTTTAGGCGTAGACGTCCCGAAATAGTCACCAGATATCTCTTTGTAGGCGTCATGAGGCCAGTGCGTCTGGAACTTGTCTAGTTCAACACAACGTTTTTTTTTTCCTGTTTCGCATATGATATCTGGGGACCTCTGTTAAGAGTCATGATGTCCAACATGGCTCACGACGTGGATCCCCAGAGATGATTGGCAAAACCAAGGCTGACAAATTATAAGATGGCGTGACGATCTCCTCAAGTTCAGAAAGTACTGGCTCTGCGACGCCCACGATAGAGACGTCTTGCTATTTTAGAGAGGGTCCACGACTAACGACAGACTCTGGCTGCTGCTGCAAATAATGTAAAGATTTTAATGAATGATGTTAAAGCATCACTATAAAAAATATTCCGAGCATTTTTTTTAACGCTTATTTCCTATGATTTTATGGAAGACTATAAAATCATAGAATTAAATTACAAAATTTGTGTAACTTCTATTTTAGATTAAATAACTTTTTCACGATCACATACTCAATTACGTTAGGTAGTATTGCTGCAATCGAAATTAATTATATAAAAAAACCATTAATGCTGGTTACAATGGTTTCAAAATTAACTAAAAATTCAACTTCAATTATCAACTTTACGTTGTCGATATCTAGGTCACCATCGACGGAAATAATTCTCTTCTTCCATTAAAATATTTGAAAATTTTCCACGTGCACCTGATCCGGGCTGAGTTTAAAAACGATTTTCTTTTCTTAGCCATTGTGCTTCAATAATTCAAGGACGTTCTCGATATTTGGGTCACCATTTACGGAAATAACGCCAATACTTTTCTATTTGAGTATTCAAAGATTTCAGAATGCACCTGTTCTGGGCTGAGTTTAGAAAGCATTTTTTCTTAGCTATTGTGCTGGAAAGGTAAGAAGTTCTTCCAAAATGTTCACACTGGTTTTACTAGTCCATCCTTGCATGACGAAAGTATAATGATCAGGTGATGAAATCAAGTTGTGATGAATTCATTACGACTTTGACTCTTCAGGACGTCCAGACATACGTATCATCTTCTGATACATCTTTCGTTCTCTCACTCTCTCTTGTTGACAATATCAGCCTCTCCTCGTTGTGTTTCTTAGATCAACTTTTAATTCTTTTTCTCCCTTGCTCATACACATGTGTATTTGATTATTGGAGATAAGAACACTAAGATCGAAATCGAGGACACAGAACTCGAGAAAGTAGACCACTACATCTACCTAGGGCAACGAATCTCCATGAGACCCTCAAAAGAAGAAGAAATCAAGCGAAGAATCACACTAGGATGGCAAGCCTTTGGCAGAGCTAGCTCAACCTTCAAAAATAATAAGATCCCATTAATCCTAAAGAGAAGGGTGTATAACCAATGCATCCTCCCAATAGTCACTTATGGAGCTGAAACATGGAATTTAACCAAGAAACAGACCCGTAAGCTGAGAACCATGCAACGTGCACATGAAAGAATAATGCTGGGCCTCACATGGAGAGACCACAAAACAGCACAACACATCCGGGAAAAGACAAGAGTTAGAGACATCATAGAATCCATAAAAAATCTCAAATGGCGGTGGGCTGGCCATGTTGCTAGAATGGCTGACAATCGATGGACATCACGACTCACAACATGGATTCCCCGAGACCATATGCGCAACCGAGGCCGGCAAAATATTAGATGGAGAGATGAACTAGATAAGTTTAGGAAGTACTGGCTCCGTGACGCCCAAGATAGAGAAGTGTGGCAAATCCTGGGGAAGGTCTATGTCCAACGACGGACGCTAAAAGACTGATGATGATGATGATGATGATGGTTCGTCTGACCGACGATTTCATATAGATTGATTATTCGTATCCCCTCGAATTCTTGATTAAAGACAGCCAAACATTAATAATCCCTGGAATTCCATGCCTCTCAACCATATCTTCCGTCACGCCCTTCTTTCTTTCTTTTCCTTTCTTTCTTTCTTTTCTCTCTTTCTATCTTTTCATTTTCTGATTTTTTTTCTCTTTGTTTTCCCTCTTTCTTTCTTTTCTTCCTTTTCTGTATTTCTTTCTTTTTTCATTATTCTTTTCAGGTCTTTTCTTTTCCGTTCTTTTCTTTTTTCTTTCCTCTACTGATGCTTTCATAACCATTCATAGTGTCAGCCATTTTAGCTACTTCTGCTGGTTCACTCGTTTCACCCTCATGACTTTCGATTTGCCAAAAACGAAGTGATCTGTAACCATAGTCATAGGAATAATAACTCCAATCAACGGCCAGCTTGTGGAATTCTATGTGCTTTTCATCGTTAATAGAAAAATATTTCACTTGAATATTCAGCGAAAATGACCTTCTGCCACTCATATTTACCTTTTAAACGGTCACATCTGCATCCAGGAAAGCGTCCATTCTAGCCAGCGAAGGTCAATTCGATAAAAAGTCAAATATATATTTTTTCCAGAAGAACAAAACAGGGATATGCATTGGAAAAGTTCTGAATAAAGAAAAACACGTTCCGAATAATAATCACTGATTGTTCATTTATCTTATTCTCTTTTTTTCATCGCAATAAGATTATTCCACGAATTGTAAATTCGATTATTTTCCCAGTATAAATCATTGCGTAATAGCTCAAGCGTTTCACGAAAAAAATCAAGAACATCATCCGATTAATAGTTACCGTAGAATAACGGTTCGATTCAAAATTGTGATAAAAATCATCTGAAAGTTGGTATAAAGGTGGAAACAAGTCAAAAGTAATAACAATGTAGCGATACTGATTCCAAAAATAAAATTGGAAAAATCAGAGATATTGTTTTATCAAAGAACTGCTAAAATCAACAGCAAGGAATGGCGGTTATAAGGAGTTAGGTTTATGGTGTGAAATCAGCTTCTGATTAGCAATAATTTCCCTGTGGCTGTATGGTTGGAAAGGGCCAGGCGTTTACTGGACATAACGTGGCTGGAGGGTGTGAGTTCAATTCTCCCCACGGGCTTGCTGTTTATTTTCTGATTGCGTTGCTCAATCGTTGTTGTACGATTACGATCCGATTCAGATTGTGGTGAAAAGCGATTGATAGTTCAGATGAAGGCAAAATAATAATAATAATAATAATAATAATGATAATATATCATCGATTCTTGAAATACATAGCTACCAAGAGCATCTTGTTTTAAAATTAAGGCAAAGGCCACTTTTCCACCGTTTGACAAGCTGAAAAATATGTAGACAAACAAAGGCTTGGCTTTGAAATTTATCAATTTCACTTTAGTGATATTTTCTTTCCTTTAGAAATTCCCACTCTGCATGTAATACAATTTTATAAAATAGTGCGCGCGCGAGAGAGAGAGAGAGAGAGAGAGAGAGAGAGTGTAGCAATCTTTAAGAGTTGAGCAAATATCTCATCAGGGTTGTGAAACAAAAATACACCTGAAATGCAACAATTTTCCCTCATTTTCACTTGAGAGTAAAACTATTTGCTGAAATCATATCAGCAAATTGTCTGCAAGCTTACGTATTGAAATCTATTTAACTCTAACAGATGACTAAATCTTGTCTGCTATGATGGAATTTCACTGGTTATTCTCTTCGAGTATTTGCCAAGGTGGATAGATAATTACTTCCTTTTTACATTGAGTTTATATAATTATAAAATAATTGTGTAATCTGGAATATCTTGTATTCATTCATAATCACATATGCATGTCTTGACTTGGCAGACAAAAAATTTTGAAGGTTTTCCCACGATTATTGGATCCTTTAGACGCTGGAAATAACGTAAGGTTATCGATTTAACGTTCACTGAGATGGCATGAATACACACGCACTCACATGCA
>OY735225.1:43391282-43461282 GCA_963457665.1 Thysanoteuthis rhombus | reverse complement strand
TCAAAAAAATCTTTTTAAAGGTGAATAGAAAAAAAAAAGAATAGAAAGAGATATGTGGAGAAAGAGGTACAGAAGATACAGAGAAAATGTGTGTATGTGTATGTGGGTGTGTGTGTCTGTGTGTGTGTGTGTGTGTGTGTGTGTATGTGTGTGTGAGAGAGAGAGAGAGAGAAAATATTGTAAAGAGGAACATACGTCTCTAAAAGAAGAAAATATGTAGGCTATTTAATAGACAAAGCGAGCCGTATAGGCACGATGAAGAGACAGAAAGAGAGAATAAATTGAACGAAAAATGAAAGAAGAATTACAGGGGAAACATAATGAATTTAAAAGACGTACAAAAAAGAATGAGTGAGAAGACAGGGAAGAAAGAGAAGAAAAGAGGAGAAAAAAAAGGTAAAAAATGAATGAGAAGGAAGAGAAAAGAATTGAAATACCTGAAGTAAAGTCAACTAATGGTGCACAGAAGAAAGAAAAAAAAAACTGGTCCGGTTAGTAAGCCAGTAGAAACAAGGGGGGAATATGATGGTTATATTAATGACGTTAACTGAAATGAACAGAGAATAACATAGAAAAGATAACAATTCTGTTGGTGATACTAAACTTGATATGCTGTCAATATTTGATAATGATATTAATGAAGGAATGACGATTATAATCACGTTACTTTAACTTTGTATTCAACATCTTCAAACTGGACTTGAAGGACTCTGGAAGAGTTCAAAGTAAGGAAATTATAGAACATCCGTATGACAGTTAAATTGACTTGAATACAAGGAGAGAAAATACTCTTATTTCATTTTTAAGATTAGAGATTACATTATAGTTACATCATAAGTATTGAAACTAACTAGATAGACCAGCTCACAATTGTTTGGCACTATATGTGCAACCTAATATCTACGCACACACGCACACTTATTATATATGTATGTATATATATATATATTACTATATATGTATGTATGTATATATATATATATTTATATTAGTATATATATATATATATATATACATATACATATATATATATATATATATACATACATATATATACATATATGTGTATATATGTATATATATATATATGTATATATATATATATATATATACATATATATATATATATGTATATATATATATATATCATTTCACTCTGAGTTTTTTTCACAGCGCAAGTTTGATCTATTTTAGTCCGTAAAATTATGAGCTTTTTCAAAATCACTGCATTAAGCACTCTTGAACATAGACATTTTGAAATATATATGTATATTTATCATTATACTCACATACATAAACACACATAAACACACACAAACACACACACGCACACACACACACACACACACACACACACATATATATATATATATATGTATATACATATATATGTGTGTGTGTGTGTGTGTGTGTGAGAGAGAATTAATTGACTACCAGTTGGTAGGTGGAATTCCCAATAAAACGTACACTTATTTTTGACTGAGTATTCTAATTCTTTTTATACCTCTCTGTTTGGGATTTTTCTCCGACGGAAACTTTCCGAAGTTCCCAATACGTATTTATTTGATTCGATTTTATTTTCGAACCAGTGAAAAAATCTCGATCAGAATTTTCATCTTTGCCCTAGACAAGAGCAACTAACTTTCGCTTATAAAAGACTTTGACCTCAGTTAATTTACTCCTCTTTCCTCTTTTTCTCACTAGACGAACATCAATATTTGGTATCGCTTGGAGCAGACAAGTTCGAAATAAAGACAACGTAACTATGTATACTTCTCAATAAAATCCTTTAAACACATAATCTTTTTTGGTTTCTCTGATCTTTTCAGCTTATAGAACTCATCAGCCAGTGACGTGGTTCTTCATAGAATAATCTATAAAAAAAATGACTTTATGCAAACATTTAAAGCTCACATCTGTACAGAATCATATTGTTATGAATATTGGATATCTGGCCTTTTTTTCTCTATAAAACAATTTCATTCCCCAAACCCTTGATCAGTTACGAAACCATTTAAGCGTCATGAGTAGAAATCACACGACTTGAGAAATAGTCAACGTTGATGAAAGAGTATATCTACCGACTCGGACTTGCTGTTTGGTAGATTGCAATCGAGAGACGGTTGCTGGCTGAGTTGTTGATGTAATGTTGGCTTTCAGAAATCCAAATAAATTATTTGCCGTAAACTTGGGTTGATATTAATCAACAAAGACGTCCATCGGGTGGACAGCTCGTAGTGATGGTATTTATTTGTCTCCGCATGAGATCAAATGTGACACACGTCCCGGTTTAATTCGGGATCCCTGCGGGAAGAAGAAACAATTGTGATCGCACTCGATCGTTGTTGCAAAGGCATCAACACTGGTGATTCTTCTTTCGTTTTAGAGTAATAAGAATGCGTTGTCCTTCTGGTGGACTATCTCGGAACTATGCACGCTTCATTTGTGCCGTGTCTCTCTCGAAGAAAAGACACAACAGATCCAAGCCAAATGGAGTGATTCGAAATACAACAATAATCTGTATAAAAGAACTTTACATACTAACAGAAGACGAGAGAATGGGTCGCCTATAATACTATTCTTGAATATTGAAGTTGCGGTTGAAATATGCGGCATTAGTGTTTGTAAGCGGGTATCCAGTATTATTAGACGATGAATACATCCAGGATATTGTTCGGTTTACAGGGAAGAGAACTAAATTTTGAAATGATGACGTCCATGGACGGGAATTTCCTTTCATTGATCAATAGTCTGGTGATTAAAACCATTCCAATTTTCAAAGTCCTTTTACGCAAGATTTGTAATTTTCCATGACTAACCTTTATTGGGAATGATTGAAGGGTAAATGAGACTCCAGCATCAACAGTCTGTTTGTAACCAGACGAAAACTATCAACTTAAAAGTAACAAAGGATGTTTGGCGCCTTGCTTTTTGTCAAGAACTTATCCGAATTCATCAATTGTATTGACAAGAACCATGCAACGTTCACCGGGAAGAATCATGCTCATCATCACATGGAAGGATCTCAAGACAGCACAGTGTATAAGAAAAAAAAAAGCAACAAAAAAACAAAACAGGAGTCAGAGATATCATAGAATTTCTTGGAAAGCTGAAAATGGTAATAGGCTTCTTTTATCGTGGAAATGTTGGAGAGACGTTGGATATCACAACTCCAAACGCAGAATCCCAGAGATCATATGTGAGATTGTGGCTGGCAAAAAAAAAGATGGTTTGAGGAACTACATGAGTTCAGAGAGTATTGGCTCCATAACGCCTATGATGGACTGGTTTTGCGAATTTTGGGTGACATCTATGCCCAATGACGGATGCTATGATGATGATGATGATGATGATGATGATGATGATGATGATGATGATGATGATGATGATGATGATCTTGATGATGACGATGATGAAGATGAAAATGTGATGATTACAGAAAAAAACCCTTATTCTTGAGCTGTTAGTCTATAATATGTGAAGGCCGTCCAGACCAATTACAACCCTGGGCAGAAGTTGCACCACGCACTTCCCATCCTACGAATACTCTTAACACCTTAGAGAACAGACGGGTGCATATTAAGGTTAAACTGGTTGGAAGAAAAAATTGAAAAAAAAAACTGACCAACTGTGTGACGCAGTCAGAGATGAATAAAATAACATTCAAGCTGTACGTTGTAAACAACTATCAGGCAGCTTGACCAAACATCTTGGGTTTCTGAAAGAAAGCAAGGGTAAATTATTTTATACTAAAACGTGTTCTGCACGCACTGTTGTAAAACATTGTCGACTATTTCGACATTTGTTAGAATGAAAGATTAGTTGCCAACAAATGATAAAAAAAAGCTTGGCTCAATTTCTTTTCCCGGGGGTTGTTTATATATATATATATGAGTAAGTCTCAAATGTCAGTCTAATAGAAAGATTATTATTTCAGTATTAGTTATTGCCATACTAAGAATATAAAATCTGCAATACTCCTATAACAATGATTGTTACAGTCTTCGGAATGTCCAAACCTAGATACGTAAACACGATTTTTTAACACGTCACCCGCTTTCACTCCTACGACTGATTAGCTGTTCAAAAACTAATTAGCAATTATCTTGAATCTTCAGCTTTGATATAGTCGACTGATCACTAAACAGTGCCCGGAAGACAACCATTTTTTTCGTCCAAAAACTTTTCGAAATTCTATTTATTATGATCCCCCTCTCCTTTTCTTTCTTTTTTTTTTCTTTTTTCGTTTTTCTGATTTTTTTTTTTTTTTTTGGTTCTGGCTGTCCATCCGACTTTCGTAACAGATATCGAAACATTTTCTTATCTGAATTGTCGGTGAAATAAAAATCTGTTTATCGTCGCTGTTCTGGAAGCCAATTCGTGTTCTGCTTGGAAAACAGTCGCTAGAAAGACTCGCATAAGTTTACCAGAAAATAGTATCCTTTAAATTGTACATGTTTTCTATACCTATTTGCGCTGTTGTTGTTGTTGCTGTTATTTTTATTATTATCATTATTATTATTATTATTATTATTATTATCATCATTAGTAGTAGTAGTAGTAGTAGTAGTAGTAGTAGTAGTGGTAGTAGTAGTGGTAGTAGTAGTAGTTGGAAGAGGAGGAGGAGTAGGAAGAGAGGAGGACTTGAATCAGCTGAAACTGATTACAATATCAACCAAGTATTTTGCAAGGAAACTGTCAACAAACATACAACTCATTGCTGATTCCAAAAATTTTGAAACGGACACAAGAGCCTTGAAAACGCTGACATCTGTCTGTTATTGACAACATCCAATTGTGGATGATTATTGAAGTGCGCCCACACAAAATAACTCAACAAGTAACAGAGAAACTACCTGTTGATAATTAAACTGTTTCTACATTTGTACACAAATGGACGAGCAAAAGGGCTCCTCGTGTTGTGCGAGTGACCCTAAACGAAAAGCAAAAAAATAAACAAAAACAGAATTTTGATGTAAAAATTTAAAAAAAACCCTTTCTCATCAAGCTTACTCTTTACTCACCAGACCTCTCTCCGAATATCAATTTGACCACATCTTGCAAGGAAAGGTCTTCAGCAACCAAATAGCCACCCAAAACGACTCTATATAATTTATTGGTTCCAGGACTCCAGGATTCTATTTTTCTGGAATGAATGGACTTTGTTTTTAGTTTGGAAAAATGTGTATAAAATCAAGATTCTTATTTTGATTAAAAACCTTTACTCTGAGCTATGATACATAGCGTTAAAAGTGATGGTAAATAACTGCAATTAATTTTGCACCAAACTAATTCTTCTCAGGTTCTGTATTCTTTCAAAGCATCAATATCTTCGTTTTTTCCCTTTTATATTTGTACTCATTGATTTTCCATACCATTAGTTGTTCTTAGTTTTCACCAGAGATGATATGGCAGCACTTCTCAATTCTCCATTACTCTACTCAGTATCGTAGATGATTTCAGTTACACAGTCACTTGGCTGATTCACATAGATTTCACAGTTTTAATATTTTTGTACAGCTCTGCAGGACAATTGAAAAAAGCACATCGATAACGATTTAACCTCGATATTCCACAATTACTCAGTTCTCCAGCAAGATCCAGATATTGTTCTAGCTTTTCATTTCCAGTCGATTTCATGTAATGGCCTGCATGAACAGAGAAATCGACTATGTAATTCCTGATCTTTTCCTACTAAATCTAGTCTCATGACCAGGATTTAGCAACCCCTTTACAATATCAAAGGCCCATACAATATCATCTTGTATGTTCTCCTGGACAGCATTTAGCTCTTGTGTCAATACTCTGCATGACGCCCACTGAATAACCATTCTCACCGATTATTTCTTCTAAGCTGATCTTTGATTCATTCATGAGATGATTGACAATTTCTCAGCCAAATTTGCTATGGTTCTCTATTAGTTCCAGTATCATAGCTTTAATCGATCTGTTATCAGCTTCTGTTACTCGAAATTCTGTTTCTCTTTTCATTCGTTATTTCACAACCATTCCCCCATCATTTAATCTTTTCATCTTCATGCCTCGTCATTCTCATATTTTTTCCTCGTTCTTAGTCAATATCATCACTCTTATTGCCATTTTCTTCCCCACCAAAAAATCGTTTTAATTTTTCTTCTTCATGATTGCTTTCTTTCATATTCATCTCTGAGTTCCTTCGTTATTCTTAGAAACCTTCGACCAAAACTGTCAGTAAAACTTTGAACATAGATTTCCCTCTGATCAAAGCAGGTCTTGATGATGCGTATCATGCGTCTAGGCCGTGATAATATCGCTAGGGGATTGTGAAGTAAAACGCTTAAACTTAAAAAAAAAAAGTAATCACAGAGTAAGTTTTTAGTGTGGGGTCGAACTTACCATGAAAATTTATGCTAAATTGATCCCTTAGTTAGTGACTGATAGTTTTTTTGAAAATGAAGCATTTTTTTTCAGCGATCTACCACCCAAAAAGGCAAGGGAAGAAACGAATTCATTGATCTACCCCTTTTCAATTTTTTAGTGATCACCCCCAACACGACATGCTGTCAGAAAATGTTGATTGCATGACAGTTGTTTTGTTGAGTGATTAACCTGACCTGTTGATATATACCTTCTCAATTACTTTTCATTCTTTTTTCATTCATCACGATCGCCTTTTTCAACCTTTAATTTTCCTTCTCACCCATAATCTTTTTAACGTCCTCATATTATGTTGTTCAACCATCTTTCTTTTCTGACTTCTTTTTTTTACAAATTTTATCATTCAATTCAATTTCTACTTTTTTTCAGCTTTATGTTTCGCCATCTAATTCAGAGACATCTATTTTCTGAATGGTTTGCCTATTTTATAAGGTTTCACTCGGTCGCACTCCCCCAGTAAATTCCAAATTTACTTTCTATTTCATATCGTTTTTTCCCCGTGTGTATATTATCAAAATGACGAGTTCTCGTACGATTGCAACGGAACAGAATAATACACAGGGATAAATAATACATGTGACGTAGCCATGATAGATGAGACTATCACTAATGTCTACTTTGATCAATCCCGACAAGATTAGAATTAGGGTCCCTCATTCGGTACCCGACATGAAAAATCGATAAACTTGGATTTGGAGAAAAAAAAAAATGCACAGACATAAATCTCCTGCTATGCAAGTCGATTATTCTTATAAAACATTTTGTGAGACAAAATTACTCAAAGCAAAATGTTACTACCATTATTTTATAGAGGAAAAAAAATTGAGCAAAATTGTGATGATGGTATGGTAGGCCGACTTTTGTATTGTGGCAGGAACAAAAGAGAAGAAGAAAACACGTACTGCTTCTATGAAGACTGGCTGTAAAACATACTGAATGCTATTTCTACTTTTCACGGTTTTTGCCAAAGTTGGCATGGTGTGAATTTTCAAAAATCAGGGTAAACCTGCTGGAAATCACCAATCAAAACTATTACCAAAACTATCATCATGGGTTTCTTCAGGTTTTAAGGAAGTCTTTCTGGTTGGTTATATATGAATCACGCGTACAATCTACATGGATTGAGATAAAGGTTAAAATTTCAAGCATTTTCTCCTTATTACGTGTAAAGAAACGTTTTTATCTTAATTTGCTCCAAAACATTTTTTTGTTAACAGGGTATTTAGAACGTAAGTCTATGCTAAATTGGTTCTTTGGTTTGTGAACAGATGCGTTCACGCTTGCTCTTTTAATTTTTCCCTTTAAAGCAGACTTTTTAGTGATCCTGTAAAAGATTTGAGTTGTAATTAATTCACTGATCACCCTTTTTCAAATTTTCGTTCGATCACCCGTAAGAAAGCATTGCTCATGTGACAGTTTCTATCAAGTGACTGACCATACAATTCTTTTTTTTTTTTTCAAAAAAATGTTTTGATCGATCGTTTTGGTCATGGCTTTTTTGAAATTCCTTGGCTTTTGAAGATTGTTATGTGCAAACTAATAGTTTTGGAAAAGATCGTCATAGCATTCCCGAATGACTGCCTGATATGAAAGCCTAATAGGGATGGCCGTTGCCTGCTCTTCTTTCCTTCATTCCAGTCCGGCTGGAAGATTCGACTCTTGGAAAATAATCAGCCATGACTAAGTATGCACGTTCCTGTGACAAGGATAGAAATTGTGTTTTTAATTATCGGGATTTCTTTGTAGCAGAATAATATTTGCAAGCCAGTGATTCTTGGTATGAAAGAAACACAGTCCCCGTTCTGGACTTAGTTGATAACCGTAGAAAAGAATATCGATTGACCGGGGTTCCCACTGGACAGCAACAAACTGACCATTCCAATTCCTCGGTGAAGGAGATAAAGTGCACTTGTCAGTTTCGCTACATCGGTCAAACCTTGAATGAAAATGATATGGGAGCTCATCGATGTCCATTGACAACAGCCGTCCCCTAAAAGAAAGCTGCTTGCACTTTTTGAAAGTCCCCTTTCCGCTGATGATACAGAAAAAATGGTGAAATTTTTTTTCTCCTGTCACATTAACCTTTCTAATCACTGGAGTTTATTGCATTATGAATCGATATTTACTGAACATAGATCAGTGCAAACACTTACCTCAAGTTTAGTTGAAGGTCATATAACTACTTCAGTCAGGAGAGAGATCTCCTAATTGGCAATGAAAATATCCGGTGATTTTATTACTAGCCCTATTGAATCAACGCTGGACACCACACACTGTCGTAATGTACAGACCAAATGCTTTGTTAACGCTGTCATTATATCCTAATTTGAAACCATACTTGAAGATTTATCTACTTGGGTAGTCACCATAGTTGCCAGGGTCATACAAAACTTCAATAACTATTGATTTATTCATTCGAATTGAATCTCTAAAAATGTGTTATCACCTCAGAAAATGATTTCTTTTTAGAATTTGCATATGTAATAAAGACAACATTTACAGTGTAACATCTAAATAACTTCCCAAATATAGATATTGAAAAATTAATTGGTTGTGGGAATAAGTGATGGCTGAGAAATCATTCGGGGAGATCAGTGAAAATGCAGGTCCAATAAGTTAACACACATTATGCGGAAGACAAATCGCACTCTGGTATCTCTGAAAGTCCTGAATGGATGTCAATTAAATTTTGTGAAAGAGCAGGCGATGAGATCAAGAAAAGGGAGTGAAATTGGAGTGGATCCAGGAATCTTTCTTGATTGAGAGATATTTTTCCAGTTTATTTTCCAATTACATTTCTGTATACGTTCATGCCTATCCAGACGATATCTCCCAAAGTTTTCGATTATTTTAATTGACAAGGTTGAACAACAGGTAACGTTAAACTGATGAAATTCTGGGGCAGATCGATGCACAATTACCTTCCCAACGTCATAGTTACATGTCTAAAGCACAAAATATCGCTACCATTCCATTTTTGTCTGTATGATATTCCCCCAAAATTTTCCAAGAATTCCAGCGAGGTTCAATGCAGGGGTGGACGATAAGTTACAAAAGACATGATGGAAGTTTTGGCCAGGCTTGTACATAATTACTTACCCTGGTAATGGAGTTGGCAGGGGTATACGCTCTCTAATTTTTTTTTCTGTTTCCCAATAGTGAATCTGCATTTATGAATTATAAAAATCGAATTTTCATAATTCATGTGATATCGAAAATTTTAATCATACCAGCACACGAACTGAATGCATGTATCAATAATTATTCATCAATATAATTTGGTGGATCGCATATATAAATAATTGCCCGTATATTGCGTCTCTGCAAATATATCACTGCAAACACATGGACATATATAATCTTTATCCTTGTAAACTCCCAAGATATACGTCTGCGTTGCTGAATATACAAGCATGTACATACATATACTCACACATACGTTCAAGATTTTAATTTTTCTCAATAGTTAATTAGAGTTAGCTTCTTTGATGTGTAAAATAACTTGCCCGTTGCGTGCTAAATCTATTTCCGTTCTTCAAGTAATATTCATGTTTATAATTAGACGTTTTCTCGATTTTTTTTTTTTACTTTTTTTGCTGCAGTCATTTTTACCAATCCCGTCTCTACATGCGAGGCTGAATCAATATCAGTAGTCTAATACTTGGTTTGTTGACTGAATTTTGATCGGGAAATTTCACTGTATAATGTTCTGACTATGGGATTAACACTTAACGGGGAATCTAGAACATTGACACACACACACATACATATGTGTGTATAAATATATATATATATATATATATATATATATATATATATATATATATATATACATATATATATATATATATATATATATATATATATATATATATATATATATATATATATATATATATTGTTTGGTGCCATGTTAATATATCTTATTGGTTTTTAAATCCCTGGAACAATTACATGACAGATAACTGATAGTCCCAAGAGGAAGATTAGTACAAAGTATAAGCAAGACATTGAAAAAAAAAAAAATGAAAGAAATTACATAAATTGCATCAACAAATGTTGGGAAATAAGTGACTGAAGTGACACAAAAAAGTCTTTGAAAAGTTTTTCACTAATTTGTTCATTGGTTAAAACTGTAAAGCTTTACAGACCACACATATACCTATTTATCAACCTCTCTCTCTCTCTCTCTATATATATATATATATATATATGCGCGTAGAGTCCTATATATATATATATATATATATATATATATATATATATATATATATATATATATATATATATATATATATATATATTATAGGACCCCACGTGTGTGCCACGTATTTGACACGTATTTTACAGGCTCTGTATAGCCAATTAAGCTTCTGTATTTGCATGGGAACGAGACTCTTAGGCTTCTTCCACATTTTAGAGTGAGGTAAAGTTTCATACTTTTATCACCATTTTGTCACTGATATCGAATATATCTTCGCCTGGGAGTGTCTACGACTGACTGCTCTCAATCTTACAGACGGCATTGCACCTATGGGCAGATGTTGATTGTATGTTCTAACAGATTACTACTGCTCTTGTAACCGAGGACTCGGAGATCGGTCTGAGAATTGCAGCGAGAAGTCCAATTTCATGCAATTTGGCTCCTGCAATCAGAGAAATCCTGTCTTTCTGGCGAAGTAACTGTAACAATGGTGAGATAAATTAGGACAGCAGCTCCTGTTCTGCCAAGATCACTACAGTTATCCAGTACACGAATCGTCGACCGGTATCAATCTTCACATCAAAAGCAGTCTGTATACCTCAATTTCTTGCATTGTGCACGTTTCGAAGGATGCCGTAGAAGCAACTGAGGCTGACTTCTCAGGCACGTACTGAGGATGAAGAAGTTTCGCCCTGGTAGTCATTCAATTGACTGTCTAAAAGCCGGTGGAAGACGGCCCGGAAGGATCTAATTGCACAGAATACCAGAGACTCAACATGAACTGGAAACTCGAGTCAGATCGTATAATCGTCGGGTGATACCCTCATCGATTCAAGAGAACCTAATTTCTAATTAGAAAAAAAAAATACAGAAATATACAAAGATATTTTATCATGGTTCCAATCTGTATTTTCCTCCCAATGTCTTTTTGTCTTTGTTGTTTTCTGTTTTTTTCATTATTTTTTCCCATTTTTCTTCCTTTGTTCAATTTCCCGTTTCCCTTTCTCGATTTATCCAAAAATTAGGGGTATCAAAAAACACAAATCTTGACATAATTCAACTTCCAGAGTAAAAAACATTTATTTGCTTTGAAAGAAGAAAAGAAAAAAAAAAACAAAAACAAAAAAAGAACGATCATATTATCAACTCTTTCCATACCTTCGATTAAATTCAGACTCATCAACTTCTGTCTTTATGATTGGTTCCTTCCTGTTCCACGTTGGGGTCTACACCAGAGGTTGTCCATCGAAGGGACACGATACGGAGAATTTCAAAGCCGATACATCGTCTCCAATGACGTATAAATCGATTCTAGGGATAAGCAAATTGATGGTTCTTTGCTGGGGTTCTATTCGCTCAACAATTTCATATGTCCTTATTAAGCTACCCAAATTCATCTTTCAAAATAGCACATTGAAAATAAATTTTTATGCAAAGGTGCTACACTTCATATAGAGAGACCTTGATCTGGCTGGCCAATTTAGATGTCTGTATTTCTACCGAATTAGTGAGTTCAGAGTTGGCAATAGAAAGGTTATTGAATAATCCGTGTTGCCAATTGAGGTCTTATTCTTTAATTTTTTAAGATTTGAGAGTAACTCCCAGAATCGGCATTCAAATCGGCTGCCATGCCAATTATATGGAGTAAAGGCCTCATTAACTGACTAATAGTTCATTTAAAGTCCTTTCTGCACTAAGTACTATTTCTTTATAAATAGTAATTTGTCTAATCAAACGTTCATCTGAAGGAGTGATAACATTATTCGCTTTTTGCATACTGACCTTTGACGGCATTGAATGAAAGGTGATTTTCCTAAAGTTTCATGTGCGCAGTAACGTTTTAAAGAAGGTGCTACGTAGTCTGAAGGGTTACACCATATCATATTGTTTGATGCAGTGGTCTGACATCCTCTGTTAGTCTTTGATCCATACTGAGCGTTTCATTATTATAGCGTTGTTCTCAAGTTAGCACAACAGAATACATTCGGTAATAGGCACTATTATATGGTGGTTAGCTAATAAATATCGCTAGTTATTCAACTTGATATCGTCTTTGCTTGGCGTTTCTTGAATAGAACCTTGTGAATTTGGCATATCTATCTATCTATCTATCTATTTATCTATCTACCAATCTATCTATCTATCTATCTATCTATCTATCTACCAATCTATCTATCTATCTATCTATCTATCTATCTATCTCTTTCTCTCTCTCTCTCTATCTATCTATCTATCTATCTATATATATATATATATATATATATATATATATCACTCTAGTCATGTATTTATTTCTATTTCTCTATGTCTCTATTTATCTCTTTATTTTTCTCTCTCTCTCTCTCTCTCTCTCTATCTATCTATCAATCTATTTATCTATCTCCGGATACACACACACATACAAACACGCACACACACACACACACACACACACACACACATATATATATATATATATATATATACTTCAGGAGATTATTAATTCTGCTGCTTGGTCCTGTAAAAATTCTATTTTACTGAATATATATATTTCCCGAAATACTTATCCTCATTGTTTATACACTCAACCCGATACTTCTCCCATGAATCACATGGATTGAACATTATAAAGTGAAAAAAAATATATCAAAATTCCATTGATAATTGTGTCAGGCTACATACTTATTGATCACCCCCATTTTACTCATTCAAGTACTTCTAATATATCCTAGACATCTGCTCAGTGATTTAAAGTTTATTGTATATTTCATTTAATCTCCAACTAATTAAGATAACGATGGTAATATCAAAATATTCTTGCCTTTCCAAGTGGTAGTTCATGAAATATGAGTCAAGTATTCACTGCATGATTAAAAATTAATTTCTTGGTAACAGATGCTGTCACTTGGCATTTCTTTATGATATTTCTAAATGATAATCTCCATTTTGTGTCCTCTCTGAATTGTGATAATCCAGTGTAGACAGTGATGAATGTTGTAAGGTTATCAGACCCCGAACGCCTTCCATCTCTGACTAATACATTCTGTTCGTGAAAAAGAGGTTGCAATGCTGTAGCCCTAAGCCATACAAGTAATAACTGCAAATCAATTTTGTTCAAACTAGCGACAGAGCTAAGTTGATATTGAGAAAAATGTATTAAGATTGAACAGACCTTATACCCTCAACGAAATGTCTGATTAGATATAATCTCAGAACAAAATAAATACAAATGACGAATATTTTTCGCTTAATTTGATGTGATAGCAAAGTGTTAGAATCTACTTCGGGGTGAGTAAATCAAAATCAGCTTTTAATATTTACTTAGCTTCAGAGGGAAAATGTGATTTTCGCTTCATTCTCCTGACCAAACCCATGGGTTCGTGAATCAAATAATAATAATAGCTTGGTTCGGTTATTCTTTGTTGTTGAAAAGCCACAGTGGTTCACATAAGCTGGTGTAGACAGTGTGGAGAACGAATAAATCTTTGTTATTAACAAGAATTTGAATAATTTTTTCATGGATTTTTTAGGTAAAAGTATTGAAAGAGAAATACTTCGATGACGTAAAAGAAATATTATTGTTAATTGTGATAGGCAGAAAATCACAGGGTGTAGGCTAGAGAAGTCACTTTGAAGCATGACTCGAGAAGAAACAGGTCAAAATAAAGAAATCCTAACCAATGATAATCAGATATTTCTGTTGCCCTCCCCCACTAGTGATTTGCGCAGATATATAATTAGAGCTTCAATTAGGAGAGATATCTTTTAATAAACTTATTCACCCCATCTGTTTCAAATGATAGAAGAAATTTTACCAATCTAAGCAAATTTAGAAGTGGTAAATGTATTTACTCATATTAGTCAATCCACACGATATCTCTGAAAGTCCACAAGATTTTCGACGCCATTTTGTGGAAGGTTTGGTCTGGTGCTTAAAGATAATCTATTGAATGCTGGGATAGATGCTGGTCTTTTAAAAATTTAAATTGAGATATTTTTTATTTATTAAGACAGTTGTCCTGAATGTAGAAATCACCTATTCTTGTCAGTTTATCTACTCAATACCCCAATGAATTTCAATGACATTATGCAGATACGTATGCCATGAGAGACGAAATAATTGATTGAAGTTTAGAGCATATCTAAGTATTTTCTTAGTTGAGAAACACTTAACTTGAATCTAAAAAATATGGATATAAGCATTGTAGCTGTATATGGACCGATTTTCATTCGGTTTTTAGCTACTGCATGCTGTAGACTGAGGTATACGCACTCTGGGTACTATCCAGTTTCAAATGTGAGTCTTAAGATTATTACTCATCATTACAAGTCTTATCTTAACAATACATTATCAACAATACAACCATAGCTTAAACGTAAGCTTGATGATAGAATGACAGAATATACAGGTCTACTTGGTCAAGTGACAAAGGTCTTTTGGTGCCTCGCCGTGTTGGGAGGGAGCAACTAAAATTTGGGAAAAAATGTGATCATGAATAAGTTTTTCCTTTCAAACAAAAGGTTTAATTTAGAATAAAATGTATTGCAATTTGTCCCCACTCCACTCAACAACTTTTTAGGAGAATAATTAAAAAAATATATGAATATAGACATAGCAAATGTTTAAATTGGTGTGGCCCGTGTGCATGATACATACATACATACATACATACATACATACATACATACGAAGCTAGTCTGCCAGTCAGAACAAATCAAAAACTGAATGGACCAATGTGTCGAGGTTACTAACCTAATGTTACAGCACGGTTCTGAAATGGGTAATCATAGAATTAAACAAAGTCGATGTATACGGAGAATGGACAAGAGAAAAACTGCATTCACTTTTGACTCAGTTTACATCCTCGGGTATAAAGCCAAATCCCTATTCTGTAAAATATTATCTTGCAACAGAAAATGGCCAAGTTATCATTTGAAAAAAAGTTATGCTTCGTCCGTATCACAAGAAGAAGGTCTAAAGATAAAATAGTCAAAACTTTGAGAAACAATGGAACATAAAACAGTCCTAAAATCAAGAAGTGAAAATTTCAGGTCGGCAATACAGTTCTCCCAACATTTAACAAATGTATTTATAGTAGGATTCTGGGTTCAGCATTGATATCTCTTAATTCTCAGTGGATAGATTTCTGCCACTAATATTGCCCTTGTATATTTTGCCATAAAAATAGACAGCGCTGGTCCTCATTGGGATACTTTAATATTAGATAAAAATGCTCAACTGAAAACGAAGAAAAGGGAAAAAATATTGTTTCCGTTATCGGTATTCAGTTCGTGTTACAATGGACATTTGCCATGTTTTCGGCTTTGAGTTATTGATTGGCAAAATATGCTTCAAAGACATGCAAAGGAACGAAGGAATTGAGTTTTACCGATTAGCAATCACTATCTGAGGCAATCATTACTGCAAGCTTGAAAGTTTGTCGGCAGCCAGTCAACTAAACCCATGAATATTCAGATATATTGGTATATTCGTAAGAAGATAAATGCAGACTATCCCGCCAAATTACAAAGTATTTTCAGGAATTTGTCTCCAAATAGATTTATTCATGAAAGCACGATACTTACAAATATATGCGCATTCATTTACCTAGAGCTATATACATCTTCTACAGATGTAATATATATATATATATATATATATATATATATATATATATATATATATATGTATATATATATATATATATATATATATATATATATATATATATATATATAGTGGTGTTATGGATGTGAAGTGCCCCAAGGGGGTGTAGATGAAATTGACGATTGGAAGGTCAAGTGAAGAACTCAAAAGACAGATGTTACATCTCAAATCTTCTTTTACTTATTATTCCGTTGGTGCACTTCGATGCATTTCGACGGGGGCCAGCCATCTTTTTCAGAGAAAAATGTTTGAGGTGGTTTCATAGAAAATAATGTCCTGTTTTACATTCCGATGCTGGAGAGGTAAATGTGATTTTATATATATATATATATATATATATATATATACATGTGTGTATATATATATGTATATATATATATGATATTTTATATCAGGGATAAAAAGGAGTTTGTTTAAATCTTCGTGTTTTAATATTTTCATAACAAGTGCTCAATTTACTAGATGAGTTTGATTTTTCAAACCAAACAGGACAATATCATGATTACGGTAATATCAGAGAGAAGAAATGTGTTTTGCTGGATTTCCATTTACCAAAAGTGCTGAAAAAATTACGTTAATAACATAAATTTAAACACAATATTTGAATCAAACCAATCATAAAAATAGAATCAGCCAGAGTATCGTACTGTCTCTTGAAGAAAAACGAGTTTATGTAAATGTGTATATATACTAAATATATGTATGTCTGTATCTGTTTGTGTGGATGTGTGTGTGGATGTGCGCATACACAGGGAGACAGATACTGACAGAGACAGGGATAGGGTGTAGTGCATCGATTATTTGCGTGGGAAGTAAGAAAGACTTAATCTTCGAAAAGCATTATATTCTAGACTAAATACATTGCGTATTGCATTTACCATCGTCATCAGAGAAGAGAATCGATTAGAGAGAGTTCGAGTAAACCACTCCCCTATAACGACTGAAAAGGCAGAAATATATCTAATTAGGCTCTGCATTCATCGTCAAGTTTTAGGAGCCAGCATATTTATTCATCTATCTATCTATCTGGTCCGGTTATTTGTTCGAATGATTTACTGATAATATACCACTGACAGCATGCTGAATGTTAAAACTCTTTGACTCATCATGTTAGAAGATCAGCGCTCAGCAAAATGAAAATTCTGCGACGGTAGGACTCACGGAACCAATGGATAAACAGCATGATGTATTCTGAGACCGTGGAACCCTTCGAACTTGAAAGATCAGTGCCAAGCCGCACGCTGATTCTTCAAACCGTCCTACCTTTCTAGCTTGGGTGATCACTGCCCATCGGCCTGGTGATTTTTGAGATTGTTTGAGATCACAGGGGAAAGTGGAGAGCTCATAGATAAACCGTACCGCTGTTGATATACATATATTCATCGGACCAAAACTGAAAATGTGTCGTGCGTACATGAGATCCCTAATAATCTCCGACAGTTTTCTACTTGGCTCTATCGAGAAAGACCCATCGAGCAGATTGGCCGAGAGGTTGTTGCAATAGCATGAATAACCATGAAATTGAGTTTATTTGTTCCAATAACTCTATGAGTGATAATAACAGACGACTATATTAGAAAATTTCAGACGTTAGTACATTACTTTCAGTAAACAGAATTGGCGTCATGTATTGGCTTTAAAATTAAACTTACGCTTTCAAATGATGAAAAGTTGGAACTCTCCGCCTAATATCAAAAGGTGTTCTTTATTTGATTCACACAACATAAATGTAAAAATAAATCAAAATCTCGAATAACTGAATGAGGATTGATTTTTTTAGATTACCACTTTAAACAGACCTCTTCCTCGTCAATATTTTCCCTGTAGGATCGAAAAAAATTCAATGGTTCTATTCGGGCGCGCTCAGCTACTCGCGATATAATGGGTAGCGTAACATGTTCTCTTAGATTTAGCTCCCACTTTCAATCGCATAATTCCTCAACTTCATTTAGTCTGCCAAAATTTTTTTTAAAAAACCTCTGAAACAATCTTTATTTCTTTCTCTCGTGTTCTTTACCGATTCTGCTTCAGTTCACCCCTTGTATACTCTTACAACGAACGCCATATCTACCATCCATCCTCATTAAAAAGCAAAATCTGTCTCCAGCCCCAGCGAGTCCCTACTGTATTATCACAACCCGGGAGGTCCCTACACTGATCAGATACAATTTTTTGCACTCAGTGTAGTTGTAAATAAAATGAAATTATTTTCCCTTGGCCCCATATCCCAAATTTCGAATTTCCTATAGTCAATGTTTTCATTTCGTTCTCTCTACTGGCATAGATTTTGTTAAGATGCAGCGTTTCTCCAGCCAATCTAGGTTTTATATCACATTTCAGTCTGTTCGATCCATTCCTGTGTCGAAAGTTTCGACCCGGCGTCCTATTTCTAATCAATCTAATAACAAGCCACTGTCCAAAAACAACAGCTCTTTCAGTCTTTGACTTACTATAATCAACCGATATATCATTGCTTGCTCAGTTTACAACCGGCAAAAGAGAAATGGGCCTTTTGTTAAAATAGTAAATGCAAAATCCCTGTATAAACCATCTGAGAATGTTTAATACGTTCCTGTATCTCTTGGAGAAAATTTGCGCGTGCATTTTTGGAGGTCCAGTACGCTTGGCATAACCTCTTTGAAATGACAAAGAGATAGACTGGCTTGAGTGGAATGGAAAATAGACCTGCATTTGCCGATCTTGCTCTTGAAAGCAGCATCGATTCTGAGACGTGCAACGGGCAGTAAACAAAAATGTTAATAAATAATAAATGAAGACACAGTTATTTGGAGAGAAGTAGATTCTGGGGCAAAGATTAAAAAAAAAAAAAAAGAAAAAAGAATCTTCCCAGACGCAACATGATAAAGCAAAGTGGAAAGATTTCATCATCGTGGACTTAGGAGAAAATCAGATTGCGTCAAGAAATCGATTTTGTTGTTTTCTGTTGGAGATGAAATTGAGGAATGGCCGAAAAAAAAAAGAACCAAAAAAATCATTAATTAGAAAGTAATAACAGCAAACGATGTCTATTGGCAGCATATCTTGTTGGGGGTGATAAATTAAAAAAATTGGAAAAAGGTGTGATCGATGATTATTTCTCTCGCCTTTTGTTGGACAATGATCCCAAATGAAGTCTTAATTAAAAAAAACAAAACAGATGGACACATACATAAGAATAGATTTGATATAAACGTACATTGCAAATTGACCTTTATACAATAAAAAACTACAATTAGGGAAAAATAAAAAATAAAAACAAGGAAAACGTTTTTTCTTTGTATATCTCTGAATTTTTGAGATGAGGTATTATTATTATTTCTATTAATATTCGGAATATCCTCATGTAGGTCGTTTTTCATACAACGTTACCAGATGATACTTGATGAAGGCCGTAGAGTGCAACGGCCGAAACGTTGTATGAAAAACAACCAAGATGAGGATGGTCCGAATATTAATAGAAATAACGTTTTTTCTTGAAATAATGAGGTACGATTGTTGCAACGTTGATGCAGCCTATGTGCATAATACATACAAAGCAAACCAGCCAGCCCAGCTCAAAATTAAAGATACACGTTGATAGTTTTGTCGATAGCCTTGGTTGACATTTCCTAATACACTACAGGTTTCATAAAGACACAATGTTGTTTTCATTGATTTTTAACGAGTCTTTCTTTTCATTTTATGTACATAGCTCGTTATTGCAACTCTCATACCCTTATCCTTTGACCATTAAATAATCAGCATGGGTCGGAAATAAAGAGTAAACCTCCACTGAGATTTGGAATTATATTCCTTATCCTTAAGAGCATGTCTTACTGTGAGAGAAAAGTTATTAGTTTGGTCACGAAGGCTTTACCAGTAGGGGGTCATTCAAATGAGCCATATAATTATATTCTTTTGCTACACAGCTATATTTTTTATTTCTTAGATGTCTCCACACATCTCTATTAAACGCTTCCCGGATGGTCGGCTTATCGATTGATCCTAGTTATAGTAGACGAGAAAAAATAAACAGGTTTGATGTCGTTGAAAGAATACTATCCCGATCAACTTCACCAATCGCTAGCGATGTCACAATAGATTATCCGAGGTCCACATTTCGTATGGAAAAAAAGCCAAAAATTGCGATTATCGATTTTTATTGAGACCAATACTTGCAGAATGTTTCCGTATCACAGAATACTGACTATTCGCTCTTTTTCTTCCATAGATGGTGAGCACACTGTGACAACTTATTGCTCCTGTTGTTTATACACGTTCGAAGTGTTTTAAAGTAATATTTTACAAATTTTGTCGATGAATCATCATAATTAAAATTAGTTTTTCTTTAATCTATTTTTGCTGTTGCTTTTTTTAATCATTTCAATGCTCAGAACGTTTTAGTACGACCATCAGGCAATCATTCAATACAAATAAATCCTATACTAAACGACAAAGGCGTTTACAAATCTTGGATAAACACACTTATGTGAGCATCCAGTGCCCCTTTTTAGAGAGCAAGGGGCATATATCTCCGAGGAGGACAAAAGCAAATATTCAAGATGTATCTTAATGACAAACCTGTAACCTCTCTTTTTATATGGGATTATCAATACAAGCTTGTTTTACAGTCTTTTCACATACGAACGCCAAGTTGGACTTGCATAGAATAAGTGTTGTGCACCATCATCCGTTATTATAAGGTTTCAACTTCTAAAACCCCTCACCTTTGAGGATGAGATCTAATCCAGTGGGTGGGGTTGAATTCTCCTCCCTCACTCAATGGATGATCAAGCACACTTGGTTGTATGCTTCATCATTCATCATCATCAGTCTTTTAGCGCCCGTCGTTGGACATAGACCTTCCCCAGGATTTGCCACACTTCTCTATCATGGGCGTCACGGAGCCAGTACTTCCTGAACTTGTCTAGCTCGTCTCTCCATCTAACATTTTGCCGGCTTCGGTTGCGCATGTGGTCTCGGGGAATCCATGTTGTGAGTCGTGATGTCCATCGATTGTCTGCTATTCTTGCAACATGGCCAGCCCAACGCCATTTGAGATTTTTAATGGATTCTATGATGTCCCTAAGTCTTGTCTTTTCTCGGATGTATTGTGCTGTTTTGTGGTCTCTCCATGTGAGGCCCAGCATTATTCTTTCATGTGCACGTTGCATGGTTCTCAGCTTACGGGTCTGTCTCTTGATTAAGTTCCATGTTTCAGCTCCATAAGTGACTATTGGGAGGATGCATTGGTTATACACCCTTCTCTTTAGGATTAATGGGATCTTATTATTTTTTAAGGTTGAGCTAGTTGCTAACTAGCGAACAAAATTGGTTGGATCTGCTTTTAGAACCAGCAGTGAAAATTAAAGCTTTTATTTGGGTTTTAGCAATTACAATAATGCGAAATGCTTCCATCTATCTATTTATCTATCTATCTATCTACAGGTGTTAGAATATGTCGGACAGTCAAGCAATCTATTCCTCAGCATTCAGTCTTGGTGTAATGATTTGCTCCTAAGATGTCGCGTAAAACCTCCAAACAATAGCCCAGTAATTTAAATCTGTAATCTCTAGTTATTGCAATAGAATCACGATATCAATGAACTGCTTTTGTTTGCTCAAGTCAAACATTGAGTCATTTTTCGTTGAAATTATTTTCATTTCAACTTTCAGCTGCTTTCATTTGCTTGGTTGATTTCAGCTAAAAGCTGATTGCTGATTTACTGGAAAACAACTATAATACACACCGGAATTGATCATCGATTAGTTAATAAATCTACTCAGCGTATTTAATCTGTGACTGGGTGAAAAAAAAAAGACCAAATCTATTGATAAGGTCTGACGAGTAATATTTTGATGAATATCATACAATCTCCAGAGGCCAGTTCATTGATTGGTTGCAAAAGATCAGCTCGTCCCGAAGGAGTTTATCATTGATTGGCTGGTAAATAGAAATTCCGGGAGGATTCAGATGATGATTGGTTGAAATATGTTAATTCTTCTTGGCAATGAACTGAAAAGACTGTGTTTCCGCTTGAATATTTCAAAGAGCATTATCATTTTCATGTAAAAGAACAAAAACTCTGATCCTTTCGTTTGGAATTACATTTATAGAACTATCGAGCTTACGTTTGTATAAAAACGTGTCCCCAAGAGCGAATTGTGTATGTTTGAATGTAACTAATCCACACAGTATTGTCAGCATTAAAAATAATTGAAATTTCCATTTCAAGTATGGAAAGTACTGATTCAATTCAATCAGGATTTTGAAAAAAGTAAAAATGGATGGCTCAACAAATACGTTTTTAACTCCCTTTTATTTCCATAGAAGGTGATCAAACTTGGAAAACTATTAATTGGGTACAGAAAGCCAGGGGCGGAGAAAATGGGAGTTGTGTCCATCAATCAATATTCATATTCATTAATTCTTAACTCTCTCTTGGGAATTGCGAATGCTATGGGTATCGTTCTGTAACAACTTTGAAGGAGAAAGCTGGTAAATAGATATATAGATAAATTTGATAGCAAATGCACCTGGTTGCGATTTGTGTGCATCTTTGTTTTTGTTATAAAAAAAAAAATAACCGAGCTTGGAATACTGCTGTTTTATGGTTTGTTTACATCGTAAAAAACTGTACAGAGAACAATGTGCAGTATCGTGCATTATACTAGATTAAGAATCAAATGACCCTCAACTGCTACAGTCCATCAGAATAGTTTTAGCAGATATACATAGACATACCCCGCTATCTGAAAGCAGATTAACCCTATGGAAAATTTTCGTAAACTGTTTGATATTTTACATTATTTATATTGGAAACATTTTAAAGCGTCCCCAGACCTCTAAAATGAAGAAAATGTCAAAGTGGCTCAGTCTTCAGAGTCTATACAGGAAACTAAGACATAGGAGAAAGAGGCTGAGGGTGCTTACTTCCACTTTAATAGCTGGGCGTGGTCTTCCGCTCTTCAAACTGTGACGTAAGGGGACATTTCTATGATTGGAAAGAGCTTGTGTTTAGACCAGATTTAATTAGTTGACAGCGTTTGTAAGGAATTAAATGACACGAAGGGGGAGTGGTCACAGAGAGGCTGAGAGTATTTGCAACAAAGAAAGTTGTTGTCTTAATACGAATTAGATAATGAGAAAGAGAAAGCGTTAATAAAGATAGAAAGATACGGTATTGGGAGTGAGCAAGGGAATTGATATTTCTTCTTCTCTCTTACATCACACTACGTCATTTTATTCATTATTTTGAAAAACAATTCTCGAGATAAAAAAAAAATGAGAAGCACAAAAAAGAAAGAAAAAATGAATGAAAGAGGAAAAGGAAAGAAAGTAGACTATACAGTGTTTAAACCTCGCAGTTTTTGGATGGATTCTGTTCCTTATTTTTTTGTAAAAATTAAAGGATAGAGGAAAAAGCTTAAAAAACCAGGAAAAACCAATATATTTCTCATGGATATCCCGATTAGAAAAATTAAAAAATCTGTTGTTTTTTTAGGAAGATTGCTTAGTAAACTGGTTATCCAAGAAAACGAATTTAAACTGGTCTTGATCAAATAAAATATATTTTTTTCCGAGAGAGAGACTTTATCAAATTAAGGAGTTCGGGGGAATTATATTTGTTAATCCAACACTCAAATTATAATACACGTTTTGCAAAAAACAAAAAATAACATACATGCCAATAACATTTTTTGTTGAAAGTTGGAGAATATCATACGGTATATATGACCTCTAAAAAAATGTTTCTCTGCATTCAAAGAAGCGCAATGATATTCATTAATTGAACTCTGACGTTGAAACTGATCAGTAGGCAGGGAAGGTGACAGTCTGTCAGAAAGACATTTTACAATATATATATATATATATGTATGTATATATATTTATGTATATATATATATATCTATATATATAATGTGTACCATAGAGAGTGAGACTGACTCGGGAGTAAAGTGTTTAGAGGTAAGGTTTATTAATCCTTAGATGTAAATCGTCCAGACATGTTTCGGTATTCTTCCGATCATCAGTGGTGTGTGCTGTGTGAGTGTGTATTAAGATGTACCATGTGGAACCAGAGTCCACTGCCAGGAGCAATGCAATATATATATATATATATATATATATATATATATATATATATATATATATATATATATATATATATATATACAAGGTCACGACAAAAGAGGAGAGGAGTCGGAGGAAAAGGTATAACATTCGTGTTAAAGTTAAAACCCAACGGGATATCATTGCGATGAAATGAAAAGATAGAACATTTTGATCTCAAACAAAAAGCCACAAAATGCTGGACTCCACGCCTAGCATAATCATAATAATTATCATCATCATCTTTTTAACAGCAATAATTTTTTTCCATTTTGTAATATTTGATAGAAAATATATGAAAAAATTCGATTGAAAGGAGTATCTTTTAATATTGATATTTTTTACATAGAAATTAATGTTAGCAAACGATGCCAAATGCTTAAAAAAAAACGGCTCGTACCACGTCACAGGTTTAGAGCAGTATATTAGATGATTGTAAATAATTATTTACATGATTAGTTTTGATATACGCACTACCTACGGTGATTCATTTATACGAAGTATGAATATCATCTTATTATTATATGTTCTCGAAAAAATTGAACTTGACGAATTCATCATTACGATCAGCATTTTTCTTGCAACCGTCGTTGGACATAGACCTTCCTCAAGATTCGTCAGACTCCTCTTTCATGGACGTCGTAGAGCCAATACTCTCTGAGTAAACAATAAATGTGAATGTATGTAATGTGGAATAGTTCATTGGAGCCTGACTTCCAAATATCAGATTTGGATGCTCATTTTTACAGTATGTTTTTCAAAAGTCAAGAGTTAAATTTTCCGATTGTTATTTGTGATTAAGACTAAACAGTGACCCATCATGTGATGATATTTTGATATTGGAAATCAACCTTTGCCATAGTGGGAAGTATCAAGTTTTGTCATTTAGGACGATCATATTTTCCTGTTCCATGAGACATCCGAGAATTTAAACGGGTTTCCGTCACATTGGTCCGAATAAATTCTACTCATCATATCATTGGTGTTTTCCACTGGGGAACATCTAGAACTGAACAAAAGATAATTTAGAAACATCGATATTCTAAAGGATGTATACGTTATCATTAAACCCGTCAAAATTAGGCCCATAAAATGGGAAAAAAACAACAAAGAAAAAAAAAGAGCGTGATTTTAAAAGCGGTCTAATGAAGTACAGATACCTATTTTCAAGTTTATAGACAGAGCAGTATGACCTGTAGCGCTGGAACACATTAACACTCAAAGACGTAAACAATTACACAAAAACGCGCACAAATGGCAAAATACACAGCTCTTTCCAACCATTTGTGGATAGGTTTCAATTCTTGCATTCAACGTCAAAATTAAAACTTCAAATATACAAATTATTGAATTTATAAAATAACTTGATAATTACAACAATTTAAAACGTTATTCGTATCTACCTTGCTAGGATAAGCAACACATAAATTGAACCAATTTTGTCGATTGAAAGAACATTCTAAAGAAGAATATTAAAATTAAATTAAGACTCATGAAGAACAATAAGAATACACCTACGATAATGTTTTACATGAAAAAGGATAAGTTAATTCATTTTATTGACGTGAAGAAAGTTGACTCTACATTCTGATATTTAACTAAAAGCTGGGTCAAGAAACTAGCATATTACTGAGTTTGTCACGGTCTATGTGTTAGCTACATTAATCAAACTTACTTCGGTGAATAAGAAGAAGGTTCGTTATAGACAAAGTGTTCGTTAAAGCCGAAATTCATAATAGCAAGGGTTTGCTATTTTCACATAAGTGTGCGTGTGGTGTGTGGCTGGGCACACGAGTTGGTGTGAAGTATCATTTCATAGTGAAAAAAAAGAGAAATTTGTATACACCACGTGTTAATGCTTTTTGAGCGGAATAACAAAGAAATTATATTATAACTTTGCCGCCTACTGGCCAATATTTTATTACTGAGCACCACAGACGGCAAACAGGAGATTCTCTAATTTCCTGTTTTTGCCAACAAATAGATTTAATTTCGCCGATCGAAAAGTCTTTTCCTTTTGTCTGGTGTCGTCACATTTGCATTCTTCCACGAATGCTTATCCGACGAAGCCTGTGAAAAATGAATTGCGAATAGGCGCAGAAAAAAAAACAAACTACTTTTTTTTTTCATCTCCAAACATGTGTTAACTTCGCTATTCATTTTTCAGTAAACTTTGTACCGTTCTCTTTGAAGTTCTGCAACAAAGAGGCACCAAAAAACATCAGCTCTTGCACACTAAGTGGTATATATATATATATATATATATATATATATATATATATATATATATATATATATGTATAAATATATATATACACATATATATATGTGTATATATATATATGTGTGTGTGTGTGTGTGTGTGTGTGTATACATATATGTGTGTGTGCGTATATATATATGTGTGTCTCTGTGTGTGTATATATATATGTCTGTGTGTGTGTATATATATATATATATATATATGATCACATACTATCACAAGCACTCACACTTATATACAAACATATATATATATATATATACATATATGTATATATGTATATATATATATATATATATATATATATATATATATATATATTATAGTTAGCCTATGAATGAGTGTAAACATTTCATTTACCCATAAATTGGTAACGCTTTTTATAATGAATAATGTACACATTTATATTTATGCCTTTCAATGTGAACATTGTGCAAGCATCTCTCTCTTCCTCTCTCTCTATATACATAGATATATAGATATACATATATATATATTCATATATATATATATATATATATATATATATATATATATATATATATATATATATATATATATATATATATATATGTATATATAATTATTACTATCACAGTCTTTATTTTGTTTGTCTCTGTCTATTTCACGCAACAATTACAAGGCTCATGGCCTAATATTTAGAACGGAGAATCAATAACATTTGCTTTCTAACATAAGTTGACCTTGGGGGTCGTTTGAAGACATTAGAGGTCATTCTCTAACTAATCTCAAGTTCTTAACTTCGGGAACGAATTAATAACATGATTTTCGACAATCATGCTCCTCAAGTATTGTGCAAACCTTCTTTATGATAATATCACTTTTTACCATACCAGTTTTTCCTTATTTATTCATGGAAAATCATCAAAAATGAGTTGTAGAAAAAATAGCTGTCGTCGAATTCTATTAGCCCTTCCCTTACCCTTTTTAATATAACAGCCACAACCATGGTCAGACTTTATCAGCCGTCTTTCAAATGTACCAGCAGAATGAATCAAATCAAAAAAATGTTGTAATTGTAAGTAAGTACGCCAGCCCTCCAATTTCGCTGGTTTCTACTTCGCGGATTTGATTATGTATGATTTTTTCCCACTTTTTTTGTGTGGGGAACAATGGACTATTTGCAATATTGTACGGTTCAGTAAACCATGAAAGCATGCGATATTATCTATACTGTGAATTGCTAAGTTATTCTACCTTAAATTCATTCATAGACTATTTCTTAAAAGACGAAGTTTACCTGCCTCATATCACTCTCTCTGTTTGTATATGTTTACTATGCTCTGTTATGTGTAGTACAGGAAAGTTTGTATTGTAATATAGTTTATGGATGCTAACTGTAGAGTAAAGAATCGATTTCGTATAATACAGAGCTATTATCGTGATAGCTGTCAGCATTAGAGAGATATCCGATTCAGTGGTCTGCGCATTGAACTTCAACGATATTTGGATGGATGACTTTTTGCTATTAATTTTTTCATTCAGATGAAATATAGTATTCCATTGTTATTTCTTTATCACTAGTTACCTTTAGATTATTTTATCTGGTTGTTTTCCTTGGTTAACAGGTTTTAACTGTGAAAACCAAAAACGAATAGATTTTTTTTTTCCCGAGAAACATATTTTTGATGTTAAAATGACGCCTCAGTTATCTCTGGAAAAAACTCAGATTTTAAAAATCTTTTTTTCTTGGTTGTAGGTTTGCATTAACGATGTAGCTATAATGCTGAACTGTAAGCTTACTTTTCTGACCGTAGAAAATGTTCTGAAATGGATATATAATCCAACATGATATCTATAAATGCTTTATTTTAAATTCTATTTGATATCACCTCCTGCTATAACATGGAGAATAAGTCACTTCGCGTAGACAGCATAAAAAGAATAAACAATTAAAGTAAATGGGTTTGAATTCTGCAGCAGATCAATTTTCTTTAATTGCTTTTTTTATTTACGTGTTATGTGCCAAGTGACTATTTCTCTGTGCCATTATGGGAGGTCATTTTGAATATATTAAAAAAATATACACACACATATATATATATATATATACATACATATATATATATATATATATATATATATATGCGTGTGTGAGTTACTGAGAAATAAATATATGATACGACAGAATGATTATAAATTGAGTTATATTAAATTATAACTCATTTTTTACACGATGAACATATCATTCGGTTGCTGCACAAATCAAGATAGTAATCGATTCGGTAGCTGCCTTAACGTAGCGTTGCTTTTAACATTGAACTAAAAATGCGTCCGGTAATGCAAAGATACAACCGGCTATTTCAACTCAAAATTCACATTTTTGTTTATTCAAACTCTCCATTCTATTTTCTTTCAAAGTGACCATTATGTCATTAGGAAATAATCATGTTTAAACAGAATGATTGTAAATTAGATGATAAAAATGAAACTTTTCTTTCAAATGATATCACGTTATTACATGGTGAATGTATAATTTGGCCAGGACACAACTCGGCGGTTGTTTAGTTAAATGGTAAGAGCAACTTCACGTTCAAGTGTCTACCAATCAATTGCAAGTTTGATCCCTGCAGAAGCGTCATTTTCTCTGATTGTTCTCTCTCTCTCCCCCCTCATTCTCTCTCCCTCTCTCTCTCTCTCTCTCTCTCTCTCTCTCTCTCTATATATATATATATATATATATATATATATATATATATATATATATGTATATATATATATATAATTAATACCCCATATAAAATGACAAACTACGGGTATGACACAAGCAAAATAGTGAGAAAAGGAGGTGATAATTGATCAACACTGCTGAGATGCCATCATAAAATATCTGTTTTTTTTTAATCCCCGAAACGGTTACATGATAAACTACTGATGATCCTAACAAGATAAAAGCTATACATTGAACCATTATAACAATTTGCAAGACCGAAAAATATGCAAGCTGTTCTTGTCGGATCATCGGCCTCAAAAGGCCCAGCAAAATCAGTTGCTTTAGGAGGGGATGATATGTTTCAAGGGTAACTACCCAAACCCAGCACCAGAAAAACAATCGTTATAGCTGGGCCTAACGTCTCAAAAGCCCCAACCACATAATTTACTTTCGGTGTGATGATGGCCAACATATAACTACCTAATCACAACCCCAAGAACATCATGAAGAAAATAACACTGTAGATAGGAAACTACAACATCGGGACTCAGACATGTATCCAACCACTCTAGTAAGTGAAATCAAGAACATCAAATGGGACATAATTGGTATTAGTCAAATGAGAAGACCCATAGAAGAACTAATCAAAGTGAACAGCTAACAGCTAACATTTTTATACAACTAAGGAAGGGGAAAAAACAATGTGCTGTTGGCTTTCAAATTAAAAAAAAACAAAACAAATAAACTAGGAACTAAGTAATTAGATTCAAAGCCATTGCAGACTGTGTAGCCAGTGTCACTGTAGAGCTCCTAAATAGGTACAAACTGAACGTCATTCAAGTCCATGCCCCAATTTCGCAATCAACCAATGAAGAGATAAGCAACTTCTACGATGACTTGAATTCCTTACTCCAAGGAACCAAAAAATATTTCAACACCATTATGGGAGACTTCAACGCCCAAATAGGGCAAGGTACTAAAAAATGCGTCGGCCAGCTCGGTTATAAATCACGAAACGAGAGGGGCGAAGATTTTGCAACTGCTAACGGGCTCAGAAATACAAACATCTTCTTTGGAAAGAAAACCAATAGAAAGTGGAATCGGAGGAGCCTCAATAATGAACCCAACAATGAAATAGACTACAATCTAGCAGGCAAGAGCAACCCCGTGGAAGATATGCAGGTCCAATATCAAGTTAATGTAGGATGTGACCAGAGAATGATAAGATACTAAGTTCAGATTGACACCAAAATAGAACAAAGGAAAATGTTCAACACCAAACTGAAACTACTTACAGTTGAACAAGAATTCATCCGACAATTCAAACTGGAACTGAATATATGAACTCCTCACCGAACCAAAAGGGAATGTCAACGAGCTCAGTGACAAAATAACCCGAACTGAAGTTGCCAGGATGTTTAAACCAAAGAGCTCAAAAATCGTAAGCAAACTCTCAGAAGAAATCAATAACCTCATGAAAAAATGCAGGAACTTCAAGCCACCACCACCAACAACAGAATAGATAGAAGCATCAGAACTGAGCAAAATCATCCAAAAGAAATGAAGAAAAGACAAAATTAGATACACAACGGCAGTCTGAAGAAGCATTCTCGAAAATTATAAGGGATTCAAAAATTTTGGGAAATCCTTCAGTGAAGAAAATAAATAAATAGTGGGCTCGAAGCAAATAGACAACTGACAACAGATAGGGACAATATAGTCAAAATGGCCAAGGAGTTCTACAAAAACCTCTATTCCATCAAAGGGCGCAGAAAGATGAACAGAAAACACAAGTCAAGAGCAATCAATTCGAGGATTTCTCAGAAGTTAATCTACAGGAAGTGAAGCGAGTCATTTAACAAAGAAAGAAAAAAAGGCCTTTGGACACGATAACATCACTATCGACCAAATAAAAAAAGCTGGAAAAGGCATCACTAGAAAAAATTGGCCCCCCTATTCAACTTATGCCTCGAACAAAGTAAAGTCCCAGATGAATGGAACACTGCAATCATAATGCCGTTAAGCAAAAAGGGGAACCCTCAACACCCATGACCAATATACTATTTAACAACATCTTCAAAGTGATCACCAACCGAAACAACGAAACACTAGATGAAAATTAACCATGGGAACCAACTAAAAGAGAAAGCACAATATAAAATGTCAATAGTTGTAGCATTTGTTGATTTTATGGCCTTTGATTCAGTGGAAATCCCACGAGTCACAGACTCAATAATACAACAAAGTTTAAACCCCGTATATGTGAGAATACTACAACATATATATCGACACCACAGTTCCTTCAACAGATTATATAAAGACTTAGAGCCCTTTCAACAAGGAAAAAGAGTGACCCAAGCTCACCCTAACTTTTCACAGCCTGCCTTGAGATGATCTACCAAAATTTAGAATGGGAACACAAAGGAATCAGGATCACGGAGAATATTCAAGTAACCTCATATTTGCTGACAACATCGTCCCATATGCTAAGAATCCCCACGATCTCCAAATAAAGTTAGACGAACAAAATGATGCAAGCCAGAAAGTTGGCCCCCACATGAACCTTGGTAAAACTAATGTCATGTATAGCAAACACGTTGGGGATGAAGACGCAACGATTAAAATCGAAAACACAGTGCTATAGGAAGTAGACGACTACATTTTCCTTGGATAGTGAGTCTCCATGAAGTCATTCAAGGAAGAAGAAATCAATCGAAGAATCGCACCAGGTTGGCAAGCTTTCAGTAGAGCAAGCCTAAACTTCAAGAGCAAGAAAACCCAACTAATCCCAAAATGAGGTGTATGCAACCAATGTATCCCACTCGTGGTCACATATGGAGCTGAACCATGGAATCTAACTAAAAGATTTGCCCTCAAACTGAAAACCATGCAACGTGAACATGAGAGAATCGTGCTCAGGCTCACACGGAGAGATCATAAGACAGCACAGTAAAATAGAGAAAAGACAGGAATCTGAGACATCATAGTAATTGTAAGAAAACTCAAATTGCAAAGAGCTTGACAAGTTACAAGAATAGCCGGTAACCATTTGACAACGCAATTTACAGCCTGGACCTCCAGAGATCAGGGGTGAGGCTGGGGACAATAAAAAAGTGGGGACTTGTATAAATTTAGAAAGTATTGGCTCCGCTTTGGCCATAATAGAGAGTTCTGGTGAATCTTGGGGGAGAGATTTATGTCCAACAATGAACAGACTGATGATGATGATGATGATATGTGAAACAGGGGTACAAACACTGAAGAAAATTACATAAATTGCATTGACTCACACACACGTACTCACACGCATACACAAACAAACACACACTTACACATATATACACAGACACACACAGACACAGAGACACACACAGACACAGACACACACACACACACACACACACACACATATATATATATATATATATATATATATATATATATATATATATATATACGCAGACCAACGTATCTTTGTCTCTGTGTGTATCTTCTGTTCCCTGTTCGCTTCTGCTCAGACGTAAGCAGTCCTGTATCGGTGGAATTCTTCAGTGTAAATCATAGCAAATAGTGATATAACGCTCTCTGATATCTTCATTTGTTACTTTATGTATGTGTTTGCCGCTCAAAGCCAAGTGTCCATTATCATATGAGTCAGCTAGCCACATCATGCTGGGGAATAACTCAGAATTGCTGATGGTCTTCGCTTCACCAGATAAGGACAGTGGGGGAGAAGTGATTCGGAACAATCTAGAGGAAACCGGGAAAAGGAGAGAATTCTCTCAGGTCAGGTGAGAGGACATGGATGAATGGAGCCGAGATTACGCAAATATTAGCGATTCGGAATAGAGAAGCAAGTGATGAGTCGTGTGTGGGTAGTGATTATGATCCATCGGTAGCGTTGGTCCCATGGAGCGGAAAGGTGAGCCTTTTCTTAGCGCTAATTCCCAGGGAGTGACATAGCCTTCTAGAAATCATTTGGATCACTTAAACCTAATTGTACATATGATATTCCTTTCCTGTCAGTCGGGTTAGCCTTAAATCCTGATCATTGACAATCCCTTCATTCCTGATTCTCATGCATACAATATAATGATTCGATTTCGCTGGCTGAAATAATTTTCTGATCGAAAATAACAGACTTGAGTGTTTGATATCTGCATTCCCCTTTCGTCAGCTTAATTTGTCAGTGCAAAAAAAAAAGACAAAATCAAAACGGATCAGTTTGAGTAAAATCAATTGAGAGCAGTAACTAAATCGAAACTTTGCCTATGTATATCGAATTCAGATGCAATAAGCACTTTAAGTGAATTTTTTGCAGGAAAGGGTAATTGGAAAAAAATGCATTGCATCGTAGTTGTTGGCTGTCAGAGATGATCTGAGGGGCACAAATCAGGTGCAAAAAGAGACTAGAATTATGCGAAAATAGATATTACGTGTCGTTGATGATTTACTAATGCCAAGAGATAATGTCCAAGGGGAGATAACTTCTTCCAGGTGACATAACTGATTTGAAATCGGATCTGAATGAAATTTTAAACATTTGGTCTCCACAATTATCGATTTTCACGGTGTCTCAGTGATTCAATTATTATCAAAATTCAACGATTTAATCTTATTAAAGTTGGTCATATGAAATATTAATCGATTGTTTCACGTTTAGGGTCTGTGTGCACTTAAAACATTATCGTCTTATAAATTTTGTCCCATATTTTACAAACTGATGTAGGGGTGCACACTCACACATATGTATACTTGTGCTTGTGTTCATGTGTGTGTGTGTGTGTGTATGTGTGTGTGTGTATGTGCGTGTGTGTGTGTGTGTGTGTGTGTGATGTCCCGAAAGTAATGTCCGTTTTGTACCGAACATATGACATAATCGACGTTGAACCTTGTGAGAGAGTGCTGCTCATTAGTTTCATGATAAATTGTATTAAAATCGACACAGTCCCATAAAACCTATCATGTAACGCATGACATAACAGGATGATTTAGATTAGTCTGTTACTTGGGAGGAATTATTCGGCGACAATTTACGCCTTATTTTTGGGACACTCTATTCATGTGTTAGTGAAATGACGATTTGAAGGTGAAGCCATCCTTTTGAGAGTAACTTGCAGCATAAAGAAAATATATTCACTGTTTACATGTTTGAGGATTGAAGAATGAAATGAAGGAATTTCTATGTTGAAGATTGTTAAGAAGGAATTGAAGGAGAGATGTTTGCATATCTGTGTTGGTGAGAGTCAAGTTTAGACCGAAATGAAAAGAAATTTCACTCCACCTCCTGATTGTCATTCAATTACTTCACATCAACAAACAAACAAACACACACACACACACACACACACACACACACATATATATATATATATGCATTAATACACATGTGAATGTATATTTAATTGCGTTCTTATTTGGTATGTTTGTGCGAAGCCAGGAGCCTAATCTCCCTATGCTCTGAGTTAGTGCGGTCAATAATGATCTGAAAATCATCATCTTTCATCTATTTGTGCGTCGCCAATATTGCCTAAAGCAAGCAACCGTCCTACGTTCAGCAGAATATATATATATATATATATATATATATATATATATATATATATATATATATGTTGTGTCATCCACAGACAGCTGTTTCGTCGTATTGTGTGGCTAGAGACTTTCCATTATGCCATCCAGTACCACGAGGCAGGATTGAAACCTTCGCTTCGGACCTGAAGGCCAGTATTTTATGGAACTGGACAATCAGTAAGGCTAAATTTAAGCGATGTTTATTATAAGTGAAATTCCTCATCCACCAGAGTGCTCTATTCCTATGGAAGAGCATTGCATAAGCTTACAATGGACAAGTTACCTCACTTAAAGAGTGCTCAACCCTGAAAGGAGGAGCCTTGATTATCGTGTCATCCACAGACAGCTGTTTCATTGTACTACAACTCTTCGGCGAGGCTATAGACTTTCCATTATCCCATCCAGTACCACAAGGCAGGATTGAAACCTATTGTCATGCATCATTGTTAATTCAACTATATGAGAGCAAAATAGTTAATATCAGGAAACCAGCTGTACCAATGATTCCCCATGTTTGTATTGACATTACACCCGTATTGGCTTCGTACACATTTTTTTTGTTAATGCCCTTGTGAGCCAAACAACGAAATTGAACATAAGCAATCATTTGTACAGCTGGCCTTCTTATATTGCCATTTCACTCTCATATCTAAAACCTGTAAACAATAGCTGATCCTGCAGCTTATTAGTAAGCAAGCGGTCGACATTCTAGTAAGTGCAAGCATTCAAGTCATCAGTGCAAGAATATTAATGATGTCTCTGGATAGTTGACATTAAACAGAAAGCAAATTAAGGGCGGTTAAAGTCTGGTGGTCATTAAAGAGAAAGTCGACTGATTACAATTTGGGGATACAGTGAAAAGGACAAATCTAATCATCACGTTTGCATTTGTACTTGACTCCATTCTCTGAATACTTGAATAATGTACATGTTAGAAATCTCTGAGTAGATATTATGTTATCTATATGGCTTTGTGGGTGCATGGACGTTAACATATAAACGGCCATGTTGCAGTGTAGGGACCGGTTGTTGTGGAATCAGCAAAGTCCAGCCATGTTGAGCTTGCACATTATCCAGATGGGTGACCCTATGGGTATTCCAGGTACCTTATGTAGCGAGACAAATGTTCGTCTTTATCTAAGCTCTCTCACCGATTAACAAAGAATCTTGTCAAGTTAAGACCGAATTATGTACACCGTCTGTTTTTTCAAGCACTTGCATATATATATATATATATATATATATATATATATATATATATATATATATATTGTGTACTTTAGAGAGTGAGACAGACTCGGGAATGAAGTTTTTGGTGGTAAGGTTTATTAATCCTTATATGTCAATAGTCCATACATGTTTCGGGATTCTTCCCATCATCAGTGGTGTGTGCTGTGTGAGTGTGTATTAATATATATATATATATATATATATATATATATATATATATATATATATATATACGCACATTATATATCATCGACTGTTGAACGTCCATTGCCGGACTAAGGTATTATCCATTTCCTACAATAACGAGCGTGATAATCTCTGTCATGTCTTTCCCTCAAGTGCCATCTTTTATTGCTGGGTTTACTGTCCCAAAGGTTGTGGTTGGTTCACTTTTTGCTCCATATTTCGTTCTTTCTCCTCCTTATGTGTATCACTCATCTCTATTTTTGATTCTGAATTATTTGTACAATATCCTCCACATTCGTCCTCCTTGGATCCATGTTAAACTTTTTCCATCGCTCTCGAGATGAGACAAAAAGAAATATCAGGATATATACACACGTACATACTCACACTCACACTCACATACACACACACTCACACACACACACACTCACACACACACACACATATGTACATATATATTGATTTTCTACTGTACTATTTCTCTACATTTATCCCCATTGATTACGTTTATCTCTTACGTGTCTTTCCTTCATGGTGCCTGAAAAGCACTTCTGTATTTTACAAACACGTTAATATATGGGTATATACATGGTAATGTATTTCACACATACACACACACACACATACATATATATATATATACATATATATGTTTGTGTGTGTGTGTGTATGTGTGTGGTAAAAATAGTCACGCTCGTGCATGTATATATTTGCATGTACACAAATAGAAAATACTTTGAGAAAGGAATATATTAACAAAACTACATTTTTAATTTGCATGATATCTTTTGGAATGTGTGGTAATATGCAAATATGTATTGAAGGAAAAGATGAATTTTTTGGTAATTAGATCATCTTTTTCATCTTGTTTAATTCATTCTATGTTTACACACACACACACACACACACACACACACACACACACACACACACACACATATATATATATATATATATATATATATATATATATATATATGTATATATCCGGCATGTATTTCTGTGCATCATCTCATCTAACCAGACAGCTGTGTATATAGATCTATAAATGTATTGACATGCACTTTTTTTATGTCTGCATATGCATGTATACACGTATACCTGTTGTAGCAATGAAAGTAACATATGTATGTGAAAAAGAACACAGGAACAAGCACCTATACTCATACATATGCAAACATTTGCACTTTTGTGTGCGTGCCTACGTGTACTCAGATGTAAATAGACCAATGCGATTGCAAGATTGAATTTAATAAATCTACATATTGAATAAATCAATATACGTATCAGGTAATTTATCTATGATTGACTAATACATGCTAATATTTGCCTGTGTGCCTCGTGTGCATTTAACAAGACAGAGACAGAGACATAGAGAGAGAGAGAGAGAGAGAGAGAGAGAGACATAGAGAGAGAGAGAGAGACATATATATATATATATATATATATATAGAGAGAGAGAGAGAGAGAGTGAGAGGATCACGGGAATAGGTATACGTTTTCCTTATGTTTTCTCTCCTATTTTCTCTTTCTATCTCCCTTTCCCTCTCATTCTTTCTCTCTGACAGCCTCAGCAGATACACTCACCCGCCAATGTGTTTACGCCCATTATAAGCCAGTGACATGCATTAATGTGAGCTATATCCTCGTGCTCATTTACCCATACGTCGACACGCTTATACCTGTGCGCAATTGGCGGCAGATATACGAAAAATAGATTTACCACTTACTTGTGTCTCGCTGCTGGGTTCATTATCAAAATTGTGAACCCTGATGATATTGGATTTACTGCCGCTAATAGATGCAGACAAATACATAGAACTGGTTCCAATATGCACACACAGAGACACACATTATATATATATATATATATATATATATATATATATATATATATATATATATATATATATATATATATATATATATATATATATATGTATATGATTGATTGAATAGAGTATTCGCTACACAAACAAGTTCATGTCTCTGCACTATCTGGGCTTTTTCAGACGAAGCAGTTGATGAAGATTGAAGAACACAAACCAAGGAAGAAACATAAACATTTTTGTGTAGCAAATCCATCATTCAATCATATTTTAATCTCTACTAACTGAACTTGATGTTTAATGTTAAATATATCGAACATTTTATGAGAGAAACCCATCACCTATTGCATATTGCATTACACTACATTGTATTCCTAATTAGTGTTATATATATACATATATATATATATATATATATATATATATATATATATATATATATATATATATATGTGTGTGTGTGTGTGTGTGTGTGTGTGTGTCGGTAGTTGTTTCATTTTTCCAGTTTCTGTCTTGAATGCATTTTCGAACGGCTTGATTCACAGTCATTTCTTTTGACCAAATTAGAATCAGTCGATCAAAACTGTCATCAAAATAGTTAACATGGGTTTCCTTAGTTTTTAGGCTTGTCTGGCTTGCTTTATATATATATATACATATATATATATATATATATATATATATATATATATATATATATATATATATATATGAGTGCATGTATGTGTGTATTTTGCATACATGCATCGTTTCAGCAGGGTCAATTAATGATGTAAAATCATGTTAAATCGGTCTGCATTTTGTGCTTTTGTTTAAAATGAATATCAGACTTTTTTTAGTGATCATTATTATCATCATCATAATCATTATCAGCGTTTTACAGTCTGTCGTTGGACATAGACCTTCCCTGAGAATTGCCAAACCTCTGTATCATGGGTATCACAGAGCCAGTACTTCTGATATTATCTTGTAGGTAACACCATCTTATATTTTGTAAATCTCTCTTGCGATATCTGGAAATCTGCGTTGTGAGTTGAAATGTTCAGCAGTTGTCAGCTATTTTCGCACCATGCCCAGCCTATTGCCATTTAAGTTTTCAAATGGGTTCTATGATTCTTTGGACTCCTTTTTTCTCTCTGATATATTATGCTGTTTTATGATCCATGTTATATTGATCATGGTTCATACCTGTGCATGCTACATGGTTCACGTTTTGAGTTTAAGTCTTCTAGTAAATTTTCCTTATTTCAATTCCATTTTATTTTTTTTATTTTTTGCTCTTACTCACCAAGAAGGAGTGAAAAGAAAAAGAAAAACAGGTCTGGTTAATCACTCGATGGACACCGTCAGGCAACCAATTTGTTTGATGGCATGCAATGTTTAGATCAAGCACCAAGGGGATTTTCTTGTCTAAGGTTGAGCTTGTCCTGCTTATGGCTCTGATATCCTAGAGTGATTGATCTCTTTTTATTTGGTAGTGGTCTGCAGTCTCCAATTCTGTGTTGTCGACTTCGATTGTTGTTATCTTGTCTCCAACATGTTTGTCTTACTGAATTTCACGTGGAGACCAACTTCCTTAATTTTTTCACTCAGTTGTCGAGCATTCTTTGGAGGTCATTACTGCCCTTTTCCAATTTTTGACTGCTCGACCCAAACATTGCATGCCATCAACACTTTGGTTGCATGAAGGTTTCTATCGAATGATTAACCAGATTTTTTTTTCCTTTTTTCCACTCCCTTTTTGGTAAGTAATCATTATGTAGAAATGGAAAAATATCATAAACAATGGATAGTCGAATAAAAAATAATCGAGCGTCCTGACTTTCAGTTTAAACGCACAATTCTGTTCATGAATTTTCACCGCACGTAATGCTGTATATTGCGTCAGACATTCCACAATATAGTGGGGGTGTGGGGGTCCTTAATAGCTCTGAAGATTTACGGTGATATTTATTTCAACAACTACTGTAAAGATGAATATGATTTTATTATCTTTTGCATCTAAATGTGATCTATGGCAAATTTAATTTGAAAAATTCTGCATAGCACCATTCACATCAATTTTTCTATCTTGATATATACTTATGTTTCTGCCAATGTGTTTACCAGTATTTCGCTATCTATCTTTCTATCTCCCCTCTCTCTCTTTATACATATATATATATATATATATATATATATATATATATATATATATATATATATACGCACACACTCACACACATACACACACACACACACACACACATATATATTAAGAGATTGCGATATATTAATTTAAAACTCTATTTCAAATGATCTTCCATCATTACACGTGAATGCATCATTTTGTTTAGACAACGTAAATAACGTGGACAATTGAAGAAAATAATTGTCTGTGTTGAGATAAATAAATTGAGCTGATACGGACTTTGAACATTTAGAGTGAAAACATTCATTTGCATTATCTGCGACTGTTTAACTCAGTCGTAAAACCAATGCAACGTTGGAGCTATTACCCTATTGATTGCAGGTTCAATTCCTGCAGCATTATTATTTTCTTCAATTGTTCATTTTGCTGACCTTGCCTGGGCCAAATGATTCATTCACCATCTAATAATGTGATTATCTCAAACTGAGTTTACAAATATTACGCAGTTTCTGTCGGATTATATTTCCATTTCAGGATATTTATATATCAAAGAAGAGTGTCTTACTTTATCTCTATCCCTCTCACTATGTATATAAATATGTATATATATATATATATATATATATATATATATATATATATATATATATATATATATATATATATATATATATATTGTGTGTGTGTGTGTATATATATATATATATATATGTATGTATATATATAATATATATATATATATATATATATATATATATATATATATATATATATATATATATATATATATATATATATATATGGTGCAGCCGATATGTTCAGTGATTTTCAACGTATTGGTCATTCAGTTCATATGTCGTGTGTTCCCGGACGTTAGGCACAACCTGGAATTTCCCTACCAAGAATTTTAAAAAGATGCTTTTTTCCCCAATCAATTATTCTTCCCTTCTGTAAAGTGATTGAATTATGTTTAGATGTGTCCATACATCTCAAAATGACATTTTTAGATCGCCTGGTGTGTCCCTTTTACATCAAATAACAGAAATAAAAAGGAAGGAAATTGTGAGATATCATTGAAGATGATACATCATTTAGAAAACAACTGCTGCGATGTCATTATAGAATGTAAAAGTTTGGCATTTTTGTATTAAAAAAAACACAAAAATGGCTATCCACGAATTTCGATTAAAAAATAATATACACGGGATATTGGCAAATTATAATATTTTAACAGCAGTATGAGAATCAACCGACTCAAAGAAGGACTAACTCCTCTTCTCCCTCCTCTTCCAACAAAATGGTTCTTGTTCTCCTTTAATAACGCTCATAAAAGGCTTTACTGTGACGACTCACCGTAGTTTGGGGGTAAAGGTATCAGTGACACGAACCATTTCGCGTCACTTTACTCGTTGTTAAGAGCTCCACAAATGGTGTCTATTTGATATCAACTTTTTGAAATGATTCAACGGATAGACAGAGAGTGATGTATGGGATAAATATGGAGACTATTACTCTGTCAGTCATTACGCACGATTTCCTTTAGAAATTAGAGCTGATGCACAGAGCATGGGTGACTTATGAATATCTGGTGGAACATCTATGGAAATGAAATTATATCAAATTTTTAAAATCCCAACGATGCTGGAGGAAAGAATTACGGAATGCATGGCTGTTCCACTAAGAGCAATACAGCATAGGTTGATATCATGTTGTAAATATGCTTGTAAAAGATCTTATAGTTCGAGTAATTTGTTGATAATGAAAAATATCGTGTATTCCTATAAACTTAACGAACGGAGATATCATGACCAACAAAAAATAACTTAACTTACAGGGGATGGTCCGTAACGGGTGACACCATCAGATGGGGTGATTGCTTATAATTTTTTAGAATAGTATTTTGCAGTCTTTTTTCTAATGAAAAATCGATCTGTTCACATGTCTCCACTCCAATATTTTACCACGAATTTCACTGCTATGGATGGACAGTGGGGTAACAACAAAAAAATAGTTGAATTTCAATGCCAATGCTGGAATTTCTATCAGACTGAGAAATACTCCAATTCTTCTACTACATGTTTGTATAGGCTCATGAGAGTCCACTTTATACCTCGAAAAATCTCAATTGATCACTATACTTTTTTATATAATGAAATAGATGACATATTTTGTTTCTTATGGTATTGACAAGCATCGTTTTACGACAAAAATGGTTGGAATGATGTAAACCTTTAAATTTACAGCTAACTTTATCACAATATATATATATATATATATATATATATATATATATATATATATATATATATATATATATATATATATACATTTATATATATACATATATATATATATATATATATATATAAACTCATTTATCAAATCAAATGAATATACTCTAGGACTCCAGAAAAAAAAATTGATAAAATCTTAAAATTGCTTCGATTTAAAGCTACTATTTTTTCCCCAATAGCAAGGTTTTTGGGTGAACTATCTTCACTTTTCACCTTTCCCTCCTCCTGCCAACTACTGCAACTAGTCATGCTACTACTACTACTACTACTACTACTACTACTACTACTACTAGGTTTAGAATCCATTTGAAATCGGAAATCACAGGTAGTGGACGCATTGTTGAACTTACGGTTCTTATTTCTTTGTTTTTTTAGACGATACAATGAGAGCATTGGTTGCTGACTTTGATACGATATAAGCAGGAAGAATAGAGCTAAAAACAAATCGTCGAGCAAATTTTCAGATTTGGGAGGGGGTACCTGTGTGCCTTCGATGAAAATTTTCCCAAATACCCAAGTATGAAAATTATGACACAATTTCACCGGGAAATCGACATCTGCGAAGTTGAAAATCTGGCACAAACCGGCACATCATTCCAGTTTGACGAAGAAAAAAAATTCTCAGATATCGAATTTCTGGTGAAAATTGTGTTCGTATTGTCCATAAGGAGAAATACCGATTTCTTACGCCGACGTCTAAAGACAGCGAGGATTTCGCAACTACAGGACAGATCTTTTGTCAACAATGCATGATCTGAATTCAAAGTTTGCTATCAACATGGACATTTCACAATATCATACACTGATTCCAACTTGTTCAACGTATGTCATTATCTCTTGTAAAAACATTGGACAATGATTTTGTACCGTTTATGTGAATCAGGACCAGACTTATTCCATCCGTAACAATAGAAGAAGCAATATTTAGACATTTTAGGGACCTCCTGGTCTAAAGAACTGAAAAAAAAGCGACTTTTCACACACACACACACATATATATATATATACGCACACACGCACACACACACATGTATACACACACACACACACACACACACATATATATATATATATACATATGTTAAGTTCATTCTATTTCACCAGTATGTTACTCGAAAAACGGCTGATATTGTAGTATTGAATAATTTTCTAATTTGGAATTTCTTTATTCAGGACGTGTGTCATTTTTGGATTTGCGCACCGACATTTACAACATTTGCTGGAGGCAGCTAGTCGTATTATTTCTTAGGTCCCAGGAAGGAAGAGTCTGCTAACTCTCAGACTTCACTAATTAATAATTCAAAGAGAAAAGATCAAACGGTGAAATTCGGTGAGATCACGATAAGCAAATTCATCAATAATATTTGCATTTGCCTTGCTGCACCAAGATTTGTCAAAAGGTTATATGTGTTTGCGATTTAGAGGAGATTTACTGTCGATCTCTTGGAGCAGGGAGTAGAGGCCAGTGAGATTGTCAGAAAATTCCAATATGGAATCATCAACTCTGCTAACACACTAACTATTTCATCGTTAAGATGTGTCTATTGACACTTGCGTCATTTTACAATGCAAAGAAAAGTGAATTGAATCTTTTGGAAGATTGCATAAATAAATATTAAGTCTAACTGAACTACAAAGCAACGTTATACATAATCTTTGAAACATATGATATATTGTGGGGTTTTTACAGCTTTAAAAAAACTGAGGATACTTGTAAAAGCTTTGGTGATCCTAGTTTGAGCAACATAAGCGAACAAATTCAACTATAATTCAATTTTTCCTCTCTCCGTTTGGGACTGTCAAGTAAAGGTCAGATCGAATTAATTCCCATCGATTTTTTGTTCTTTATTTCATTATGAGCTTTACTAAAATGTAGATTTCAATAACGGAAGAAAAATCATTTTTTCTCTTCAGTTGAATTGAATAGTTATTGCCGGCAGAAGAAGGCCCGGGGCTATTTCATCTTATGTTTGATTTGGTAACTATTTTTTTGCTAGAGAATCCCCTATTGATTCGAAAAAGAAATTCAGTTTCATGATTATCATGCAACTTTTGAATTGTTGGAAAAACTGCCACTGGTGATTTCAAGGCAAAAAACCAATCCTCATATTAAATGATTAATTATTTCTATTTAATGTAAACAGCTTTCTGTCGAAGATATTCCTAAAATTCTGTGTCAATTTATATAACTTCGTCTATGAAGAAATTATCAGAAGGAAACTAATAATGTTCATATCTTTTCACAAGTTTGCTTTGTCTATACGAGGAGAAACTAAAGAGTTCTCAGCACGACCAAGAAGGGATTTGTTCAGTCCACGAGCTTGAAAAGATTAAAAAATAAGCACAATATTCCTGCAAATTGGCACTTTACAATATAGGAGGAAACTATATCCAGTTAGTGAGACAATATAACCCCAAGATCTTGGCAAGTGGGCCTGGCCGAGAATTCATGGGTCAGTTTTGAGGATTCTGAGAGTTTGAGGAATATGAAAAGCTCTTTTACTGTAGATGATTACTAAGCTGTATCTCATCAGAGCTCACACCTCAATAACGGTTTGTCAAGCAAGAATGGGGTTCACTACGCGTGCAGTAGTCTACGACAAGGGTCCCCAACCTTTTTTTCGCCACCAATCGGTTTAATAATGCAAATATTCTTGCATATCGGCACTGTCGTGTTATCTCGATGTATAGACTCACGCTGGAACAACCAAATATAAATTTCATATTATAATCAGATTATAGCTATATGCGCGGCCATTATTTGGTTATGTAAATGTTTGTGTTGCATTTCACTCAAACAGTATAGGTTGAAGCAATTGAGCCGGGTAGAAAAGAACAGAATCGTTGTAAAAGGGAATTCTCCCCGCAGGAAATTGAGCCGGGTTGAGGAGAATAGGATTCTTAAAGAAAGAGAAAGGGATCTTTTTTTCTCTCTCTCAAGAAACTGATCCGAGTTGAGAAAGACAGAATTGTTGAAGAAGAGGGAAGTTTGTTTTTTTTCCAAGAAATTGATCCGAGTTGAGAAGATCAGAATTGTTGAAGACGGGAAAAATTTTCCTCAAGAAATTGATCCGAGTTGAGAAGATCAGAATTGTTGAAGTAGGGGAATTTTTTTTTTCATGAAATTTTGTTTTCCGTAGAATTCTAGTCAGTTGAAAAGATTTGTGGATTTGAAAAAAAAAAGAAAGAATGATAATCAAGATGGAGAATTCATGAATATTTTCTGGAACATTAAAATTTGAATTAATTGTAAGTCTAAATGTCTTGAATGAAACATTATACTGATTATTATCTGACAAGGTAAAAGAAAAAGAACTCATTAGCTAGAATGAATGATGAATTAATTGGTTTTCGATTCCTGCATTGTGAATATTTTTGTTATTCGATTTTACGCGCATTGATGAAATATTCACCGTTGTTACATATTCAGTCAAAATAATTACCACTTTAACTTGATAATCTCGCTCTTACGAATATTTCCTGTTTGTTCGTAGAGGGTACCCTACCTGAGTTATACGTTGAAATAACCCACGTTTTAAATTCCAAATTATACAAATAAATCAAAATTCTATTTTTAAACTATGAAGATGTATAGTGCTACGTCAAAGGGTCCCACTGGTTGAGATTGCATGGGCAACGAGTCAAGTAGATGTGCACACAGACAGCTTAATTTTGTCTCTAAGAATAAATTCAATTTATTGGAAGGGAACGTTGCCTGTACAAATTTTGCGCTTGACAATGGAATCCGGTATTCAGAGTTGCACTTTAACTAATTTCTCCAACTGACCGTCTTTTGGCCCTTGGGTTGTAGGAAAAAAAAAAATACCCGACATCCCATATAACTTAGTGCGTTTAAATAATACAGACTTAATCGAATAGCTAAAACATTAAATTAAAGTTCCACTGCTGTCCCACAAAAAGTCGTAGGATTTTTATATGATAAATTACTTGCCAACTGAAAACATTGGCAAAAGTTTTTGTTAGGTCGGCTTAAAAGGGAAAAAAAGTCAATGTCTAAAAGACGGGAAATATGTTTGCAAGGTAAAGATGACCCACAGGTTAATTGAATGCTGCAATGATCCGTACTGTATTTCTCTTAATATCACAGCCAGTTACGCATTTAATCTTTTTCTTACACTCTGACATTTATCTACGTATCACAGCCTGTTCGTATGTAGTTGTATATGCTTTTATGTACGTATATATCCATTTATGTATTGGTAGTTATATACGTATGTCCTTCTACCTATCTGTATCAGTCTGTCATCATCTATTGATCAATCTACCGATATTAATCTGTCTATATTTATCAGTGCATTTGTATATATATATATATATATATATATATATATATATATATATATATATATATATATATATATATATATGTATGTATATATGTATGTATATATGTATGTATATATGTATGTATATTTGTGTGTGTGCGTGTGTGTATCTTCGCTATTTTCAGTGGTAAACAATAAAAATGTACATCATTGCCTTTAATCGATGGTGACCAAAGGTCAGAGGCACAAATCCCGACGGAATAGTTTTTGTCTGGCAAAGTTCACTCGAATCGCCTCAAGATATACAAACTGCAACCGTTGCACAGCACTTTGGCCATAAAAGTTCTGCCACAAAGCCCAACATTGAAAAGATTGCCTGAGATCTAATGCAATAAGGAGTAATTGTAGTTCTGTATTTAGAAGATGTCTTCTATTCATATACATTGATTTGTTTTGACTATAAAACCAGTTTTTCTTGTTATGTGAAATAAGTCTACTTTTGCCATAGGGCTGTATATACATATATATATGTGTGTGTGTGTGTGTGTTTGTGTTTGTGTGCGTGTATGTGTATATTTGTTAACAATACCTTGCTCTATATTTCAAATATCCCCCAAAATATATATATATATATATATATATATATATATATATATGTATGTATATATATATATTTATATATATATATATATATATATATATATATATATATCATGTTATATATTTGCAGGGATACAAAGTTTCCATAAAATTAGATGTTCGTTTTAGTCAATTATCTGCGTAAAATTCTATCAATTATAGCAGTGTACTTACATAATAAATAAGAGCCCTCTTCTATGAGAAGTTTTTCTGAAGATTAGCTGGTGGAAACAGAGGTGATATGGATTGAAAGCAACAACAAAAAAAAAAGAACTTGCAATAATTATTTCATCTATATATTAAAGAACATCAGTCTTTATTATGTTGTCAGATTAATGGTAATACTGAAGTAAGATTTACATGAGTAAATCATCCGAATATATTGAAATGATACTTTGAAAAAGTGAATGCTAAAACAGAAATCATTCAATGAAAACTTGGAAAATCTATAAATATCTAATTGGTCACAATTTATATTTAAGTATTGAAAGTCTTCCGAAAAATTTTTTTGTTCAATTTTCATCGATTTCTCGGTGACATTTTGGGGAAAATGAACTGTCTCCCAATCTCATTAAAAATTAGATATGACCTCTGATAACCTCAAATGACCTCTGGGGCCCACCTCACACGGCTCATTATCTTCGCTGTGGGAAGATGTACCCTTATGACAAATATCAGTTTCCAAGGTGTAAAATTGTGTCCGCTCCGATTGGAGACCTCGAATAAATTTTGAGCTCAGCTCTACATAGCCAATGACATTTGCTGCGGAAAGATATGTCCTTATGCCAAATTTCAGCTTCCTATGGGCAAGTTATAGCCTTCAATCGCTTCAATGGGCTAGAACTAACCACAAATGACCTCTGATGAACTTGAACGACCTCCAATTCCAGTTAGACAGCCGTCGGTAATGCAAAGGCCATAATAACTGCTTTCAACCTCATGGTAAAAGCATTGCTACGATGGTGGGTTCGTTTCCTGCAGAAGACCCAATTTTTTTCGATTGGTTATTTCATTTACGTTGTTTAATGTGAATGATGGATTAACTGTGTAATGACAGGTGATCACTTGAAATAAGTTTCTATATGATATAATACAATTTATAATCATTATGTCGGTTCATATATCGATTTCTCGATAACACACACACACACACACACACACACACACACACACATATATATATATATATATGGATAACACAATAATTAATGCTCCTCTATTCAGGGTTGAGCACTCTTTAAGTGAGGTAACTCATCCATTGTACGCTTATGCAATGCTCTTCCATAGGAATAAAGCATCCTGGTGGATTAGGAATTTCTGCGTAAATGAATATATCGCTTAAATTCAGCCTTACTGACCACCCAGCTCCGTAGTCCTGAGGTAGGATATCGGCCGGGTCCGATGTGAAGGTTTCAATTCTGGGTCACTGGATGGGATAAAGTTTATAGCAACACTAAAGAGATGTAATACATCGAAACAGCTGTCTGTGGATGACACAATAATTATATATATATATATATATATATATATATATATATATATATATATATATATATATAACAATGATTATTTTTAATTCATTTGGTAGTGGTAGCAAATTCAGTCCAACTAGCAAGGGATATAATCTATTTAGACTGGAATTCATAATTGAAATGATTGTGATACGTGCAACTAAAACCTCTTTTTCCTCTAGCTATGTTTTCTATCCATTAAAGACTACTATAATCAGACAACAAGATAATGTGCTTGTGTAGTCGTACTAAACCAACAAAACTAACTAAAATGATTGTGTTGAACATTCAAGATGATTATAATGTTGCTGTTTTGTATAACAGATTCGGAAAAAAAATCGAATTGAACAGTAATTACCCGGTGAATATGAACATTTCATGCCTTACAAGCTCTTCAGCAACAGGCTATTTGTTATTGTTGAAATGAAAAAAGATCAACATCGGGAAAATATGTTTTTTTCGTAATTATACAAATTACATACAAACTATATATATATATATATACATACATATATATATATATATATAATTATATATATATATATATATATGTGTGTGTGTGTGTGTGTGTGTGTGTGTGTGTGTGCTAGGTTGTGTAGCGAATCCACAGCCTACTATTTATTTCCAGCTCTGCTCTAAAACAACCCAACTCCATGAGTAAAATGTTGTATGTATCGAGCACTCTATGAAGTAAATCCAATACATTTCAGGAGTGGCTTTATATAATTGATATATAATTATATCATGTAATACTCCAAGCCTGATTTGTACCACATATACTATATATAAATATATATATATATATATATATATATATATATAAATATATATATATATAACGAAATCACTTGAAAGCGAACTGAGACTCCTACTAAGATCAATGGATGACAGAAACTTCAAGAGATACAAAAAATAATATGGATCCAAGAGCTGACCAAAGAATTAGATATCATAGAAGTAATGAAGTGACAGGAATGGAGATGGAGTGTACATAGTGAGAAAAAAAAGGAAAAATAGAGTGTGTTTGGGTCTCTGTGTGTGTGTGTGTGTGTGTGTGTGTGTGTGTGTGTGTGTGTGTGCGTGTGTGTGAGTGTATGGGTATGTTCGTGTGTACGTATGTGCGTGTACGTGTGTGTTTGCGTCTTTGGAGAAGGAAACTAAACTGAATGAAAGAGCAAAAACTACGAAGGAAATACAAAAAAATCCTGGAAAAAGCACCAACAAATACTGATTCTTACCACCTAAACCTTTGGTAATGTTACACCGTTTTTCCTTTCTCTCTAATTCCCCGATCGACTGGATAGCGTAATAACGTCCCTCTTGAATATTTGCCTGCCTTTGCTGGGTGGCCGGTTGAGTTAGAATTTCCTTCTGAACCAGAAAGGAATGAAAACACAGGATTGGGATATGGGCGTGAATTGTCTGTGCGGGTCTTTCATCTCGGGTGGTGCAAGCAAGCTAATTATTGAAGGGAAGTCCTGGATCTCCTTCCAGTATTGCGCCTCCACAGTAGCCCTGGGATCTTATTACAAATTACGATGCACATACCTTTTTGTTCAAATACCTGCTGTGCTTCATACGGGCAATGGCGTTTTTCAAAAGGAACCTCCATTAAAAAGCTCTTTATACAAACCATTGCTCCTGTGCAAGTGACACTGTTGTAGTTATTTATTGAGCTTAGCTTAGTTTAGCACTAGGGCAAAAGTATGGGGCACCCAGTGGGAATCGAGCTAACTAATTAGCAGTAATAATCAGTAAGATCATCTTTCTAACAATTACCTCTGACGAGGGAATCTTGATTTGTTACAGTTATTTAGTAAGCTTAGTTTAGATTTGAAACACAGGTATCAAGAGAAAATCAACTTATTAATAGTTATTATCGTCTACAGCAAGCTAGCATGAGGCATTTCCAGAGAAAATCAAACCCTTTCTACTGGCAAATTGTTCTACAAAAACGCATGCAAACTAAGAACCCATTTAGGCACTTTATACTATGATGATATTTAATTTCTATAAGGCCATGTTGATACTGGTCCCAAAAGATGTTTTTCTTCGTCGCATTAACGTATTTGTCATTCTTCCGTGAATAGTCGTAAGAGAAAGTAGTAAAAAAACTCTTTCTCTTCTGTTATGATTTTCATATTCTCTTTTCCTGTAATACTCGGCTGTGTCTGATATATACAAAATTATACATCAATAAACATATATAAAAAAAAATCTTTGCAATGCTGGTTACACGATCCATTTGGATATTATTCTGCTGGCATTGTGCGCGGCAAGATTCCTATCTTGTACCAGACTTTGTCAAGTCACCAAAAAGTTGATTGATCAAGAAGGTCGGGATGTCGAAGTTTCGGATGCTCCAGTTTGACATAAGAATCTCGGCTATCTATACACGAGACTATTCGGACCATCATTCCAGGAATGTTTGGAAAGAGCTCGGATGTTTCAAACAATCAATAATGCTAGACAATGCATCATCTAATAATGATAAGATTCGAGCTTGGATATTTCAACATCCATTTCAACATCATTTTAAATCTGCATTATTTACAAACGGCCGTAGAATGACGGTTTCGATTGTTACTATGAAAAGCAACTAGAATCCAGTTGAAAGAAATACGCACAGAAAGATCAATAATGGTTGATTAGGTTTCATTTGATAAATTTGATAATAATAGTAATAATAATAATAATAATAATAATAATAATAATAATAATAATAATAAAAAATAATAATAATAATAATAATAATAATAATTATAATAATAATAATCATGATAAGGACTGAGACTGTACAGACCACTGCACTGCAAGGAACTGCGTGGATACTGAGGAAAGTGCTAGAAATATTAAAGCTGCAACACTAATTGTTAACAGTGACTTAACAAACGATAGGGAATGAAAGCGGGAATGTGAACCACAGGACTGGCATGATAGGCAAAGGAGAGAAAAGATGTTGGCTGAAGACCTGAGGAGACTTATTGTCACTCAGCCTTCAGCAATAACCACTGGGCAACCGGTGTGAAACTGTAAATCACAGTATTACTGCGACCTATGAGTACTAGGAGAGGAGGGCTGGAGACTTGAGGAGACTTGCTGTCACTCAAACTCCAGCGGTTACCGCCAGGCAACTGGTGTGAGATTCCAAATAATAATAATAATAATAATAATAATAATAATAATAATAATAGTAATAATAATAATAATAATAATAATAATAATAATAATAATAATAATAATAATAATTAGTTGAAGGAACTCCCATCTTTGAATTAACAATATTTTCCCCGAGAACAGAAATGTTGCGAAAGAAGTTCTTATAGGGGTAAAAATCGACTTCTAATACTCGAGAACTGTCAAGCAAAATACCGTAATTAAAGCACAGCCTTGATAGATTGCCAAAAATCGTTTGTGTACCTCATACTTGGATATTAAAAGCCTTGGAAGGACATGAAATTGCACCAACTGTAATCGATTTCCTCAAACATTGCAAGGAACTATGGAACACCAAAATCCTTCTCAATTACAATAAACCTAGCTTTGAATCCAGGGATATAGTCATTAACTGTGGAATCTTCCGAGGAGAATAACTTTCACCCTTCCCTTTTCGTTTAACCCTCATCCAACTTTCGATTAACCCTCAGCACTATCGACGGATATAAAACCAGTAATGAGGGGTTCAGCCATCAATTCATAGATGATCTTTAATTCGATGCAAAGGATGACTCTTAGCTAAAAAGGTTGTTGAGAGCAGTTCTAAGATTCATCATCATCATCGTCGTCGTCGTCGTCATCATCATCATCATCATCATTCTTTTAACGTCCGTTCTTGGACATAGACCTTCCCCAGGATTCGCCACAATTCCCCATCATGGGCATCGTAGAGCCAGTATTTCCTGAATCTGTCAAGTTCATCTCTCCACCGTGTGTTCTGTCGGCCTCAGTTTCTTGTGTGATTTCTGGGGATCCATGTTGCGTGATGTGATGTCCATTAGTTGTCTTCCATTCTTGCAACGTGGCCTGCCCATTGCCATTTGAGTTTTTTAATAGTGTTTGTGATGACACAAACACCTGTTTTCTTCTTTATATACTGTGCTGTCCTGTGATCCCTCCGTATAAAGTTGAGCATGATTTTCTTATGGGCATGTTGTTTACTTCTCAGTTCGCAGGTCTGTCTCTTGATTAGGTTCCATGTTTCAGCTCCATAAGTGAATATCGGGAGAATGCATTGGTTGTATACTCTTCTTTTTAGGATTATTGGGATCATCTGGTTCTTGAGATTTGAGCTTGCTCTGCCGAAGGTTTGCCATCCCAAAGTGATTATTTGCTTAATTTCCTCCTCTTTTGAGGGTCTCATGGAGATTCGTTGTCCTTGGTTGATGTAGTGGTCTACTCTGCTGAGTTTTGCATTTTCTTTCTTGACTAAGTGATGATATTAGGATGAAATTTGACTTCAGTAAATGGGCAAAAGCAACTTTCAATCGAGGGAATCTGGCAACAACAAAACGTATCCTTTTAGACCTGGACATATCCTTTCAAGAACTTCAATGAGGGCAATGGAATCCAAGCATTCATAAAAAAAAGACTAAAGGAGTACTAACAAAGAATCCGTGCTATCCTTAGAACTGAGTTAGACTTTAAAACCGCATCCAAGCCATCAACACCGTGGCAATACCTGTAGTACGGTAATTCTTTAACATCATAAACTAGAAAATAACTGACCCATGCAGATTGGGCACCAAAACGAGGCTATTTGCCACCAACAGCCGAATGTACCACCCAGAATCAGACGTAGATCAAGTCTACAAAACTGTAGCCAATCGGCTTTGCTCAGTTGTGAGGGCATCCATGGTATCCCAAGATGAACTTAACATGATCAACATTATTCAACAGATACCTACTGAACTGCAATTAAGGTAGCAATAATGTAAAAACTATAGCCAGCCGACGATCAATATCAATCTTAACGGACGAATACTGGGAACAAAACCCCTGCACGGCTGATTCCCACTTTGCAACCAAGATTCTGATGTGGATACGAAAGTCAGGGTTAAAAGCCGAAACAGAGGGTTTTATACATGCATTGCGAGACCAGAGCCTTCTCATAAAAACGAACTGAAAAAAAACAAACAAACCAAAAGCATCTTTGCACATGTTATCTAAAACGGTGCTAATTTAAACTGCTGGTTCTGTGACGGCGAAGCTGACACCATCGACCAAATCATATCTAGAGGTTCTGTTCTAGCCCCGAATGAATGAACTTTTTGATGCAATAGTTTGGGCCAGTACATAAATTTGGTAGTCTGTAAGCAATATGGCACACGATACACAGCACATTGATACAAACACAACCCGAAACCTGTAACTGAAACATAAAATTCAGTTACAGAATGTTGCAATATTATGAGATTTCCAAGTACTCCCAGATCGAACCATCAAAGCCAATGACCCAGAAATAATAATTGAGGGCTATTCATAAGTAGATATGACCATTCTATCAGACAGGAGCATACCTATAAGAGAGTTTGACAAAATTTGTCCCACTAAAAGGCCTGGAAATTGATATCATAGAAATGTGGCAATTTGAGACTACAGCAACACCTGTTGTTGGAACTCTCAGGGTCATAATAAAAGATGTCGGCAAATATGTCGGTTGGTGTCCAGGGAACCCCTTTTCTAGCCTTTTTGGCTTGGATCGGAGGAATCGATAGTTACATTACCTGGCCCAGCTGCAGGGAAATAGTTCGCCTATAGGGTTGCACTATCCTGTTGCACTAAGAGGGACGGGCCAGGCTCGTCCTGACGCTTCTGTGACTTCGGTTGTGGCGGCTGGCTGTGTTTTTGATGGATGCGTCACTTTCATCCATTAAACTGACCTTTTACTGTATCTCTCTTCTGTAAAAGCTGAATAAACTGATACCAGAAAACCAAAGCACCCATTGGTTGCAGAAAATTGTCCACACAGGCACCACCAATATCTCTGCAAAACACTGTCCATGTAAATACTTTGTCTCTAACACAACTATGTAGTTTTTGTGTACCCTCAAGTACTGACTGTCCCCTTTGTATAAGTATATATATATGACAAAAAACTGCCAGTGCTTACTAAGTTTTAACATCGTTGCCCCAATCAATGGACCTCACGTCTCACAACGTGGATCCCCAGAGATCACATAAGAAATCAAGGCCGACAGAATACAAGATGAAGAGATGAACAGGACAGATTTAGGAAATACTGGCTCTGCGATGCCCATAATAGAGAATTGAGGCGAATCCTGGGAAAGGTTTTTGTCCAACGATGGACTTTAAAAGACTGATGATGATGATGATGATGATGATGATGATGATGATGATGATGATGCCTGCTCTTAGTTTCGGGCTGAAACTTGGTGAGCAATGAATCCTACTAAACATCAAGAGATTAAGAAGAAGAAGAAAAAGAAGAAGGATTTATGACCCCAGCCGTTAGCGGCGGCCTAAGAGAGGAGGAGGGAGAAAAACGTCCAAATGGTAGTGGAGGCAAAGCAGTGGTGTGATAGGTGATGGAGAGATGGGATGTGGGCTGAAGACCTGAGAGAACTTACCATCACTCCCTGGGTGACTAGTGTGAAACTGTAAACCTCAGTATCGCTGTGGACTATGAAAGTGTGGAGAGGAGGGCTGGAGACTTAAAAAAACTTGCTGCCACTCAACCTCCAGCGGTAAGCACCAGGCAATGGGTGTTGAATTGCTAATAATAATAATAATAAAGATATAGCAGACGAGAAATCATGGACGTGGTTACGAAAGGGGAACCTTAAGAGAGAAACAGAATCGCACATCGTAAGGACAAACTACATAAAAGCAAAAATCGACAGAACACAGACAAACAGCAAATGCCACATGTGCGGTGAAAGAGATGAGACAGTAAACCACATAACTAGTGAATGTAGTCAACTCGCCTAGAAGGAGTATAAGCATAGACACGATAGAGTAGCAACGATGATCCACTGGGAACTAAGCAAACAAATGGGATTCAACCATGTGGAAAAGTGGTATCAGCACAAGCCAGAGGCAGTCTTGGAGAATGACAACCACAAACTACTCTGGGACTTTGACATCCAAACTGACCTCCTCATCCAGGCAAGAAGACCGGACTTAGTGATAGTAGACAAAAAAAGGAAGGCCTGCCAAATAGTAGACGTAGCTGTGCCTGCAGACCATAGAGTAAAAAAGAAGGAGGGTGACAAAAGAGAAAAATACCAGGACCTAGCAGGAGAGTTAAGGAAGATGTGGAACATGAAAACCAGGGTAGTACCGGTCATAGTGGGCGCACTAGGAACTGTCCCCAAAACGCCGAGGGTGAGACAGGAGGAGATCGGGATTAGGGGAAGGATAGAGACCGTACAGACCACAGCACTACTAGGAAATGCACGGATACTTAGGAAGGCGCTTGAGATATAAGTACTGCAAAGAATTGTAGCTCTGTCACGATATGCAAAAGAGAGAGGAGACGTTAGCTGAAGACCTGAAAAGACTTATTGTCACTCAGCCTTCAGCGATAACCATTTGGCAACCGGTGTGAAACTATAAATCGCAGAATTACTGCGACCTACAAGTACTAGGAGAGGAGGGCTGGAGACTTGAGGAGACTTGCTGTCACTCAAACTCCAGTGGTTCCCACCAGGCAACTGGTGTGGGATTCCAAAATAATAATAATAATAATAATAATAATAATAATAATAATAATAATGATAATAATAATAATAATAATAATATCAACATTCAAGATATTATGCAACAATTCTTTCTAAAATGTTTCATTTTAACCGTGTTTTCTAAGGTTATCATACATATCCTTATTTATAGATTTGTACTTGAAAAAGGAAGTCATATTCAGCATCCATATGACATCCAACCAAAAATGAATTCTCTCTCAAATTTAGTTATTTTTGCAGTCAGCATCACCACATATCGTTTGCAAAGCGGATAGAGACTTCATTACCAACAACAGTTAAAATCTTCAACTGCTCACAGCTTTAACCAATATCAATTTCCTCCTTCTTCTCCCCTCTAGCTATCACCTATAACGATGTTGTAAACGCATATTGACGATGAGAAATGTAGAGAAATCCTTTGAAGGTTTATGTAAACAGCACGCTATGATCTCAGACTTAGCAATGTTAGATAATCGCATCCAGATGGATAATGTTTGTTCACTCTCTCAGACTCATATCTCTGCTGTCTGTATGAAAATAATAATATTCATCCACGAAACCTTCAAAGATCAAAGACAAAGAGTCGCTTGCCTCTTATGGTATCGATTTAAAAGCTGAAGATTACAAAGGTATTAGAATGTATTTTAGCGATAAAGTGGCTCTGTTATACGCTGACTTGTTCGATTTATTCTTTTATTGTTCTTAATACAGGAAAACCCGTAGAAATTCCTCGTTGCGATTTAGGATTGGAACACAAAGTAATCAATTCATTTTAACAACATAGAGAACATTTTGAATACTACACAATTTTTCAGTTTGGAAGAGTTGCATATCAGTTTGGGAGATTATAAAATACTGATGAAACGGCATGATAATTTAAATTCTTTTCAATTGAATTCAAGATGTTTTTTCAAGTGAAGGTATGCTTTCTATCTTAATATACCCTTCTGCCAGACTTTATAAGAAAATTGTCAGCGTGAACAGTCGCCAAAAATTGTTTCTGAAATATGTATTGGCTTAGTTAAAACTAGACCAATTCATTTTTTGGAAAGCCTGCTATCATAGACGAGGAACATCGAGTTTGTTCTTCATCAAATATTTATGAGCATAACTTTTTATATAACGATTCTTTGTTTATATAAAAAAAAGCAAACTTTCTTTAAATTATAGATTGAAAAAAAGTATTCTGTAGGAACAAGTATATTTTTATTCCATAAAATCAGTTGACCCTTACTCCAATAATTTCAAAGATGATTGGCTCCGACAAATTCAATTTCTGGAAGTAAATTTGATAAACTGTATGTTTTTTTTTTTCGTTACAGAAACGCTTTTATCTTAAACGTTATTTCATTTAATTGGTTTAATGTCCAAATTTCTGCTACGCTAGGCAATTGAAAGTAATGAGCTATGTCATGCTAACGAGTAAAGAATCGTTACGACAGGATAATTAGTTTTGAAATCACAGTGAGCATATCGTACATCTATATACATACGCACATACATGTCAGCTCTCATACTGTTGATTGCAAATTGCACTTAAGAGCGTCAGTCGGCTAAAGTGCTTCCATTGAATATTTCAAAACAATTATATAACGAATTTGCCATAAATGAAATTAGCACCCCCTGCTAATAAGCCAAAGGAGTCGTGTTGTTTCCATTTATAGACCTGATATTATTAACAACTCTGCGAGACTAAGAATGAAGATTTTATCTGAAGTTACATTCTTTTGTTTAGTATAGTTGCTCCTTCTCACCACAAAATGCCTTTAATTTGACCCCTGCTAACATTCATTATTTATTAACACGAGGAGTAGTTATCCATTGACGACTGCTGTACCCGTATTGGTGTAAAGGAAGGCGTAGGAACTGAATGTTTATTTAGATATTGCTTACTTGACTTCCTTTTTACGGGGCTGCGATCCCGTCGTCGAAGAGATCCAGGGATCCCTCTTCACAAGAGATAATATCTCGTCGACCCCCCCCCCGCTAACGAGGTTCCAAAGCGTACATTTAAAAAAAAAATCTCTCGACTCTTTCTGCGGGAACCATTACACTGTCTTGAGGCTCCTCGAATGTCGCCTCTTGTGACTTACAGTTCCTGTATCAACTTATTAACTGTGAAGTGTTTTAACTTTAGGGGACGCATGTGAGGAAAAAACGAATTTGAATGGCTGCCGTAATGAGTTATGATAGAATTTTTCTTATAATACCTAGAAATACACACGAGAACAACTCACTGAAAGGTGACTGTAGAATGGATTAATCATCATCATCATCATCATCATCATCATCATCATCATCATCATTCTTATATTGTCCGTCTTTGGACATACACCTTCCCAAACATTCGCCAGACCTCTCTACCGTTGGTGTCGCAGAGCCATTACTTTCTGAATTCGTCAAGTTTGTCTCTCCATCTTGTATTCTGCCGGCCTCGGTCTCGCATGTGATCTCTGAGGATCCATGTTTTGAGGAAAGGACGTCGATTGGTTGTCTGTCATTCTTCCAATATAACCAGCCAATGACCATAAGAGTTTTCTTGAGTATCCTTTGATGTCTTGGACTTGTTTTCCCCCTGATATTCTGCACTGTCTTGTGGCCTCTCCATGTTATCTTGAGCATGATTCTTTCATATACATGTTGCATGTTTATTTATCTGTGGGTCAGTCTTTTGGTTAAGTTCCATATTCCAGCTCCATGGGTGACAATCGGGAAGATGCTATGGTTGTATACACTTATTCGAATTTGAGGAAACGGCAACTGAATCTAGTGACATCCCATTCCAGTGCTGTGTTAGTTGAGAACTGATAATGTTACTGAGATATTTCCCAGAATATAATTCCGATCTCTCCTTTCATGTGACAGTCCACTGAACAAAACCAGAAAAGAAAAGCCGCCGCTGTGAAACCGGAGCTCCTTCTGATTGTTTGACCCCTTCGTGTAGCTGCAGCAGCAGCAAAAAAAAAAAAAGAGTTTTTCCTTCATGAGCGTCGCTCAGCATCAGTCGATGTACCACAGACATGGGAAGCCCTCCTGAATCTTCTCCCTTAAAGCCAAGCAAAAATAATACCAGCGCGATTACGACTGAAAATGAACTAACAATATAAGACTAAAATACTTGAACCAAAGACGATGGATGCAAACAAACAAAAAACAACACTGGACAATGAAACAGCTTAACAATGAATTAAGAAAAATACATTGCTCATAGGTACACGCAAGAAAAATTAACAATTTAGGTATCATCATCATCATCATCATCATCATCAGTCTTTTAACGTCCGTCGTTGGACATAGACCTTCCCCAGGATTTGCCACACTTCTCTATCATGGGCGTCACGGAGCCAGTACTTCCTGAACTTGTCTAGCTCGTCTCTCCATCAAAAATTTTGCCGGCCTCGGTTGCGCATGTGATCTCGGGGAATCCATGTCGTGAGTTGTGATGTCCATCAGTTCTCTGCCATTCGTGCAACATGGCAAGCCCACTGCCATTTGAGATTTCTGATAGATTCTATGATGTCTCTGACTCTTGTCTTTTCCCGGGTGTACTGTACTGTCTTGTGGTCTCTCCATGTGAGGCCCAGCATTATTCTTTCATGTGCACGTTGCATGGTTCTCAATTTACAGGTCTGTCTCTTGGTTAAGTTCCATGTTTCAGCTCCATAAGTGACTATTGGGAGGATGCATTGGTTATACACCCTTCTCTTTAGGATTAATGGGATCTTATTATTTTTGAAGGTTGAGCTAGCTCTGCCAAAGGCTTGCCAGAAATGCCAAAATAAATGGTCATAAAACTGCACAAAAAAACGCACAGAACACTGACACAACAACCGACAAAGTTTAATAAATAAGTAAAAACTAAAAACAGAAAGACCCTCATCCCCATTTGAAACTCCACAAAAACAAATAGAGCATAATAAATCCAGCAATTAAACGTTTTAATAACTAAATGATATAGAGTTCAATTCATTTTATCCACATATCCATCCTATTCCCATCTCTCGTAAGAACAAACACCAAAATACATCGTAATAAATAAATTCATTCCCACACTTACTTTATACATAAATCATCCAAAACAACTATTAATGATGAATATTAATGAGCTTGTAAATGCCTGCCTATTCATCCAACTCTGTATTACATGCTTGTAAATGTCCTATGCGTCGAATCGTTGGTCAAGTAGCAAAAAAAAAAAGAAAAAATCCCTGAATGTGCACCAATTCCGTATATTCCAAAGAACCCTAAATCCCCCCCCCCGAAATTAACCATAAATCTATAAGGAAAAAAAAAAAGAAAGAACCCTCCCCCAAATGCCGAAATCTAAATATCTAAAAGCTAAACTGACCCCATACTCTCCCCCCCCACTACCTCGACCTAACTTTGACTTGCCATAAAAAACAAACGAATGTAGTGTTGGATATGTCCAGGCTGTATCTATTATCAGTAGTAACTTCTTGCTGGGAGACGGGCACGAATTATTTAGCAAGGAACGATGGATAAAATTGAAACTTTTTCAACTGCTAAAATGAAGTCCCCAGACTAACTAAAATTGCCGCAAATTTAGATGAGTACATAATTTTCTTGATTTATTATTCATTTCCTCATTGTTCTGTGACAATCCTTAATGCCTGCCTATTCATCCAACTCTGTATTACATGCTTGTAAATGTCCTATGCGTCGAATCGTTGGTCAAGTAGCAAAAAAAAAAAAGAAAAAATCCCTGAATGTGCACCAATTCCGTATATTCCAAAGAACCCTAAATCCCCCCCCCGAAATTAACCATAAATCTATAAGGAAAAAAAAAAAGAAAGAACCCTCCCCCAAATGCCGAAATCTAAATATCTAAAAGCTAAACTGACCCCATACTCTCCCCCCCCACTACCTCGACCTAACTTTGACTTGCCATAAAAAACAAACGAATGTAGTGTTGGATATGTCCAGGCTGTATCTATTATCAGTAGTAACTTCTTGCTGGGAGACGGGCACGAATTATTTAGCAAGGAACGATGGAAAAAATTGAAACTTTTTCAACTGCTAAAATGAAGTCCCCAGACTAACGATGCTGTTGCAACCTTTTTTATAAACTTAACCCTCTGTGGACTTTATCTAAGTTAAAAACTTAATATATAAGGGAGAGGTATCTTCCAAGTTGTCCCCACCGGAATCTGCATCCAACTTTTTCCTTTTTTTTTTTTTTTTTTTTTTTTTTTCAACCTTGGTGCTCCGAACATCCACTCTTGTTTTCACAAGAACAGTTTGGATGTGTATCAAGAGCCGGTGGAGCTCTTTTGCCACTGACCCGCAGTGGACAATCCACTAGACCCCCTGCCAACACGTCTTGGGCCAGCGTGGCAGGGCATGGCCCATTACTCCCCATGATTTGCACACCAAATATTATATCGGCCGTTCCTGCTGGGACCTCGGTACCAAAAGGCCCAGCCATATCACTTGCGTTGGGTGGGGGTGATATGCTCCAAGGGCGACTACCCAAAAACTACACCAAGAGTACGTCAGTTCCTGCTGGGTCATCGGCCCCAAAAGACTCAGCCACATCACTTACTTTGGGTAGGGGTGATGTGCTCCGAAAGCGACTACCCAAATCCTTCACCAAGGGACCCTCTGTCCCTACTGAGTCACCGCTCAAACAACGACCATTTCAACAGAACTCTAAGACTGTCAACAAGAAGACAAATTTATACTTAGGCACATACAACGTCAGAACACTGTCAACTGACATGCACCTAACTGATCTAGAAAGTGAAATCAGAAATGTCAAATGGGACATCATAGGCATTACTGAGGTAAGAAGACCCGGAGAAGAACTAATCGAACTGAGAAGCAAGCATCTTCTTTACAGCTACGGTAAAGAGAAAGCAAAACAAAGTGGAGTTGGCTTTCTCATCAATAAGAACCTGAAAGACAATGTAACTGGCTTCAAAGCCGTCTCTGACCGGGTAGCTAGCGTCACCATACAACTTTCAAAACGATACAAACTCAATATAATCCAAGTCTACGCTCCCACTTCGCAATCAACCCAACAAGAAATAGACAACTTCTATGATGACTTGAACTCTCTACTCCAAGGCACCAGAAAACACTTCAATGTTATCATGGGAGACTTCAACGCACAAGTAGGACAAGGAAATGAAAATTGCGTCGGCAAATTTGGATACAAAATACGCAACGAGAGAGGAGAAGATCTTGTAAACTTTGCGACGGCTAATGGATTCAAAATCATGAACACCTTCTTCAAGAAGGGACCCAGTAGGAAATGGACTTGGAGGAGCCCCAATCACGAAACAAGAAACGAAATATACTACATCCTAACGGACAAAAACGATAGCGTCAAGGACATCCAAGTCCTAAATCAAGTCAATGTAGGCAGCGACCACAGAATGGTACGATGTAAAGTACAAATAAACACCAATAAAGAACGCAGGAAAATGTTCCATACAAAACCGCAGCCTCTAAACATACCAAAAGAGCACGTTCAATCTTTCAAGCTCGAATTGAAGAACAGATTCAGAATTCTTACTGAACAAGACTGCACCAACATCAACGAACTAAGCAGCAAAATGACAACGTCAATAATTGAAGTAGCCTCTACATTCAAGCCAATGGGCAAACAACCCATTAGCAAAATCTCGGATGAGACTAAAAATCTCATGGAAAAACGCAGAAACCTCAAGCCACCGACAACAACGAGGGAGAAAATTGAAGAGGCTGAACTAAACAAATTAATCAAGATGAAACGAAGAGAAGACAGAAGGAGATACACAACGGCAGTCATTGAATCAACTCTTGAAAAAGGTCGGGGCTTCAAAGCTATAAACAAACTCCTCAACTCGGGACGAAGGCAAATAACTAGCATACTCGAGGAAAATGGAAACCTAACAACAGACAGAGACAGGATTGTCGAACGCGCCAAAGAATTCTACCAAAAACTTTATTCGTCCAAACAAGGACTGCAAAACAATGAGCAAGATACGCAAGACACGGGCAAACAACTAGAGGACTTCCCAAAAGTAACCCCGTGGGAGGTGAAGGAAGCCATTAAACAGACAAAGAAAGGAACTGCCCCTGGACCAGACAACATCACCATCGACCTACTCCGAAAAGCAGGTAAAACCATCAATAGGAAACTGGCCGTCCTCTTCAACCTGTGTCTAAAACACAGTAAAGTCCCAGACGATTGGAATACTGCTATCATAATGCTTTTATATAAAAAAGGAAACCCGAAAGACCTCAACAACTATAGGCCTATAAGCCTACTCAACTGTGTATATAAACTTTTCACAAAGATCATCACCAACCGAATCACAAAAACACTCGATGAAAACCAGCCACGTGAACAGGCTGGCTTTAGAAGAAGCTACTCGACCATGGACCACCTGCACTCGATAAATCAACTGAAAGAAAAAGCAGCAGAGTATAGACTACCACTTGCCGTAGCATTTATCGACTTCAAAAAGGCGTTCGACTCAGTAGAAATCCCTAAGGTCATGGAGGCCATCAGTCGCCAAGGTGTAGATCCAGTATATGTTGAAGTGTTGAAACATATATACAATCACGGCAGCTCATTTATCAGGCTACATAAAGACTCGGACCCCTTCCAGCTCCAGAAAGGAGTAAGACAAGGTGATACCAGCTCACCTAAACTCTTCACAGCCTGCCTCGAGATGATCTTCAGAAGGCTAGACTGGGAGAGTAAAGGAATTAAAATAGACGGCGAGTATCTGAGCAACCTCAGATTCGCAGACGACATAGCCCTTTTCGCAGAGAACCTACATAACCTCCAACTAATGATAGATGAACTAAATGAGGAGAGCAAGAAAGTCGGCCTACACATGAACTTCAGCAAGACAAAGATCATGTGCAACAACCACATTGGAGATAAGAACACTAAGATCGAAATCGAGGACACAGAACTCGAGAAAGTAGACCACTACATCTACCTAGGGCAACGAATCTCCATGAGACCCTCAAAAGAAGAAGAAATCAAGCGAAGAATCACACTAGGATGGCAAGCCTTTGGCAGAGCTAGCTCAACCTTCAAAAATAATAAGATCCCATTAATCCTAAAGAGAAGGGTGTATAACCAATGCATCCTCCCAATAGTCACTTATGGAGCTGAAACATGGAACTTAACCAAGAAACAGACCCGTAAGCTGAGAACCATGCAACGTGCACATGAAAGAATAATGCTGGGCCTCACATGGAGAGACCACAAAACAGCACAACACATCCGGGAAAAGACAAGAGTTAGAGACATCATAGAATCCATAAAAAATCTCAAATGGCGGTGGGCTGGCCATGTTGCAAGAATGGCTGACAATCGATGGACATCACGACTCACAACATGGATTCCCCGAGACCATATGCGCAACCGAGGCCGGCAAAATATTAGATGGAGAGATGAACTAGATAAGTTCAGGAAGTACTGGCTCCGTGACGCCCATGATAGAGAAGTGTGGCAAATCCTGGGGAAGGTCTATGTCCAACGACGGACGCTAAAAGACTGATGATGATGATAATGAATGATTCAGATCTATCTCTATCATTCGATTTGATATGGATTTTAATGCTAAATGCTATGTGTACTAGGGGGGGAGGGCTGGACACTTGAGGAGACTTGCTGTCACTCAAACTCCAGCGGTTACCACCAGGCAACTGGTGTGAGATTCCAAATAATAATAATAATAATAATAACAACAACAACAACAACAACAACAACAACAACAACAACAACAACAATAATAATAATAATAATAATAATAATAATAATAATAATAATAATAATAATAATAGGAAGAGAAAATAAAGAGAGAATACCTTAGAAGGATTAGGAAAATATCAGAGACCAAATTAAACAGCAGAAATCTAATAAAAGGAATGAACACCTGGGCTGTATCAGTAGTTAGGTATACAGGACCATTCCTGTGATTGACAAGGGAATAGCTCCAATCAATGGACAGGCGAACAAGGAAACTTATGACAATGCATAAAGCTTTACACCCTAGAGATGACGCAGATAGACTGTCCGTTAAGAGAAAAGAAGGTGGCAGGGGGCTCATCAGCATAGAAGACTGTGTCCAGAGAGCTAAAGCAGACCTAGAAAGATATGTACGAACAAATAGTGAAGAAATCATAAAGAGAGCACAAGACAGCGCAACAAACAACAAAGTAGAAAACAATGGAACAGCACAGCAAACAAGAAATTAAAATGGGAAAAGAAAAAATAGTATGGAGAGTTTAAAATGCAGATATAAGACGTGGCAGACGAGAAATCATGGACATGGTTACGAAAAGGAAACCTGGAGAGAGAAACGGAGTCGCTCATCATGGTAGCTCAAAACAAGAGCATCTGGACAAAATTATATGTAGACAAAAATCGACAGAACGCAGATAAACATCAGGTGCGGCGAAAGAGATGCGACTGTAAACCACATAACAAGTGAATGCAGCCAACTCGCCCAGAAGGAGTACAAGCACAGACACGATGGAGTAGCAACGATGGTTCACTAGGAACTAAGTAAGCGAATGGGATTCAACCATGCGGAAAAGTGGTATCAACACAAACCAGAGGCAGTCCAGGAGAATCACAACCACAAATTACTCTGGGACTTTGACATTCAAACTGACCACCTCATCCGGGCAAGAAGACTGGACTTGGAAATTACAAACAAGAAGAGGAAGACCTGCCGAATAGTAGACATGGCTGTACCTGCAGACCATAGAGTAAAGAGGAAGGAGAGTGAAAAACTGGGAAAATACCAGGATCTTGCAAGAGAAATGAACAAGGTGTGGAACATGGAAGTCAGGGTAATACCAGTGATAATAGGTGCACTAGGAACCGTACCAAAGACACTGGAAGCATAATTTGAGGAACTAAGGATAAAAAGAAGGATGGAGACTTTGCAAACCACAGAACTGCTTGGGTCTGCGCAAATACTGCGGAAAGTTCTAGAAATATGAGATCAACGACCCCAGCTGTTTGCTGTGGCCTAACAGAGAGGGAGGGGAAAAATGGTGGAGGACGAACCACAGCTCTGCTGTGATAGCTAATGGAGAGATGGGATGAGGAAGACTGAAGACCTGAATAGACTTCCTGTCACTCAGCGTCCAGCTATAACCACTTGGAAACTGGTGTGGAACTGTAAACTAAAATACTGCTGTGGACTGTGGGAATATGGAGAGGAAGGCTGGACACTTGAGGGGACTTGCTGTCACTCAGTCTCCAGCGGTAACAACGATGCAACTAGTGTGAAATTGCTTATGATAATAATAATAGACTTGAGGAGACTTGCTGTCACTCAAACTCCAGCGGTTACCTCCAGGCAACTGGTGAGATTGCAAATAATATTAATGCACCAGGAACTGTCCCCAAAACGCTGAGCGTGAGACTGGAGAAGATCGGGATTAGGGGAAGGATAGAGACCGTACAGACCACAACACTACTGGGAACTGCACGGATACTGAGGAAGGTGCTAGAGATATAAGGACTGCAACGAATTGCAGCCCTGACATGATAGGCGAAACAGAGAGGAGACGCTTGCTGAAGACCCGAGGAGACTTATTGTCACTCAGCCTTCAGCAATGACCACTGGGCAACCGGTGTGAAACTGTAAATCGCAGAATTACTGTGACCAATGAGAAACTAGGAGAGGAGGGCTGGAGACTAGAGGAGACTTGCTGTCACTCAAACTCCAGCGGTTACCACCAGGCAACTGGTGTGAGATTCCAAATAATAATAAAATAATAATAATAATAATAATAATAATAATAATAATAATAATAATAATAATAATAATAATAATAATCATCATCACGACGACAACGATGATGATAATGATGATGGTGAAGATGATGATGATGGAGCAAATAATAGCCGAGGTAAGGGGAAAGATACCCAGAGCGAATAAATCAATTCTAGCAAAATAGTTTGTTTATAAATAACTTTAATGCAGAAAGTGGAAATACTGCTAGGGGAAGCCACAGACGCTGAAGATACTATAAAGTACGTGAATGACATTTCAGGAAAAGAATTCCAACATAAAAAAAGAAGCAGGATGTCTGAGAAAACTTCGGCCGTGAAGTTAGTGATAGAGACCTAGAGAATGACATAACAATCAAACACAAGGTACAGGGGAAAAAAAATCTCGCAAAATTTCTCACATGGCTTCTGGCCATGATGGTGTACAGAAATATTCACTGGAAAACTTAGCAAGTTACTATTCAAAACTAGCAGAATACTTACACAGATTGCTTAGAAATAGGTGGAACGCCACTGTAGGTAACAAAAGGTCCGACTGCTCTTATCCCAGAAGATCCTAGCGAATGTAGATTCGCAAGCAATTACTGTTCTATAACTTGCCTCTCACTTGTCTGGAAGCTTTTACCTGCAATAAGGGAAAATATAGATGTATAGTTCCTTGGATAGTCTCGGGTTACTACCCATGGAACAAAAAAAGACTGCAGACCTTTCTTCATCAACTAAATAGTAATTAAGGGAGTCAAACGTAGAAATAAGGACCTCGCCATAAGACGAACCAATTACAGAAATTTGATAGTTGGATAATCGAATGTTTAGTAAATCTTTAAATAATGGTAAAGTATAAAAGCTTGGAAAACAGCAGGGAGAAATGATGATTGGACCTCATTTCTTGAAAAAAAAAAAAGACTGGGAACAGTGAGCGTCAAGAGGGGTATCTCCCAGGAAGATACACTATTGCTTCTGTTGTTATATCAAAGCATTGGATTACAAAACCTGAAAGCAGGATATATTTTGTCCAAAACAAAGGAAAGATCAACCACTTGTTATTTTAGGGGTGGTCTGATGCACTACGCGAAGTGTGAAAAAGGTCTAGAATCTCTGATCCAAACTGCGTGAAAATTCAACGCAGACATCTGTATAAAAATTTGGAATTAATAAATGTGCAAAATTGATCTTAAATAGAGGAGAGGAATTCAAAGCAAATGGTTTGAAGCCACCCAGTGAGAAATAGTTCATGAGCTTGAAGAAAGACGGAAACTACAAATATCTCGGAGAGATCGAAACAGATGACGTGAAAAACAAAATTAGAAATGAAAGAAAATATCAAAAGAGAATACAAAAGAAGGACAGGAAATCTAAGCTATTAATACCTGGGCGGTAACTATTGTCAGACCCTCGGTTCCATTCCTTGGTTGGAATAAAGATGAGTTCCAGAAATGGACTAGAATTGAACTAGAATATATTATGACGATGTATAAGTCCTCGAAACCCTAAGGGCAATGTTGAAAGGCTATTTATTTATATCAAGATAGAAAGACAGCAGAAGATACTTGGGGTGAGAGAATACATCCAGGAAAGTGAAGAAGCACTAATCACCGCCACTAGGAAACCAAAGATAAATAAGAAGCAGTGAAGGAGTTTAAAAGTAGAAGAGCAAAGAAACATAAATAAAAATGGACAGAGAACACTCTATGGTCAATTTACACAAACAGGAGAGGTTGCTATTAAAGATAGATTGATGTGGCTTGGAACAAGTGGGTATAGAAAGAAAAACGGAAACACTCATTTAAGCTGCTCAGGAGCAAACAACTTGAAACAAAGATAGATGAAACCCAAGGGGGAACGTGAGCCAGGAAAAAAAATAGAAAACGATGTCAGTACAATTCCCTACAGAAACTGATGAAAAAGAACTTCCTTGCTGTAAAATTAGATATACATCACAACAGGTATAGATATAAAGCATATTAAACAATACGATTATCTACTTAAATTAGACTTTTATTTATTTGAAAAAATTACCGGAGAAGCTTCCAGCAAAATTCATTTGAGAATGAAACAAAAGTGATTCGAATAACACTGCTTTTGGCAAATAACTCTAACTAAAAAGAGAATTAATTATCCTCTAGCTGCCGTATTATGAAATTAGCAAGTAATTATAAATTTAGAATTAAACCAAATAACCAATGATGTATATCACTGGATCATAAGTAATAACCTGATCTCTTTATAATTAGATATTATCTCCCATAACGTAAATGTAGTTAATGATAAGGGATTTAAGTAAATTATCTCATTTACAACCACCCTCTCTTAATATAGAGACAATGGTATTTGAAATAGAATTATCCGAAAATTGACAACCTAATTTACGGTTATATTGCTATAGATTAGAGAGTGGTGTATGGGAGAGTGATATTTTAAAAAATAGGAAAATGTAAATTTATGTCTTTTATCATAATATTTCGTTTATATTACGAATAATCATCCTTGGAGTAGAAAGTTTTGAGAATTCTGCGGATGATTCGACACACACCCTACTGTTAATT
>OY735225.1:43353782-43386282 GCA_963457665.1 Thysanoteuthis rhombus | reverse complement strand
TATATTAGAACGTGATTTTCTCTGTCTCTCCACTGGATTCACTGATTCCAAACCCTTTCCTGTGTTTGCTATTCCTGTCGCCTATTTAAATATCTGCCTTATAATTATCTGATAAAATCTGATTCTCCAAAAATTTTGCACTGATGATATTTTTAAATGGTTTATAGTCTTTGCTTTAACAACATTGCCCGGTAAAAAAGTCTACGTGTTTGCTAATCAGTCGGAAAAGGCATTTCATCCTATTGCAGTCCGCTCAAGGACTAAGGATATTCTCATTATATGTGTCCAGGAACGTGAGTGGTCCATCGAGTCCTTCAACATGAAAAATGCAGTCTACACCTGATCTGTCACATAATCCTGATACTATCTCAAATATCTCTATCACGTCACCTCTGATACAATACTTTAATGCTTGTAGCCTTCCAAGGTAAGTTAAATTTTTCCCACTCGGTAGTTTTTGGGTAGCCTCCTTTGAACGGACTTCAGTTGATCTACATATCATCAAATACTGAAGGTGCATACATTTTTATTTTATTTTCCCTTGATACAATCGTCATCCCAATGCAACCCTCCACATGTAAATAAGTCCTAATAAAGTCCCACTTCTCTTCAAGTGATAGCCAGATTAGTATATTCGATTCTTGTCAACCCCAACATTAGCGGCCAGCAAGAATCGAAACCCAGTCATATTTCATGTACATTTATTTTTTCACTGATTGAATGAATTTTCTTTCTGACTAACTTTTGAAATAACCGGTTTTCTTCTTTTCACAGATCACGTTTCTGTTAGACCGTAATGTTTGGCAGCAAAGAATGTGTGTGAGCATATAACTAATTCAGATTCCCATAAGTTACCGATCAAAACAACAATGGCAATATGCTGTTATATCTATTTTCTACATTGAAATATGACATCAGGAACCTAATGATGTGTATATGTATCATATATATATATATATATATATATATATATATATATATATATATATATGTATGTATATATGTATACATACATACAAACAACATATATATGCATATATATATATATATATATATAATATGCATACACACAACTCATATACATATATGTATGTATGTATGTATATATATATATATATATATATATATATGCACATATATTCCATTTGTTTTTTTAATGAGGCGTCAAAATTGTTCGTTTGCTCAAAGCATTTCAGAGATGATAATGCCATTAATACCGGCGTTTATATTTGACTACAGGCCCAGTTATTGAATAATGATGACATTAATATGTATTTGATGCCACATGAATGATGTCTGCGTTTGTAGCTTTTGAAATGTGATCGTAAAACTAAAACCGATAAAAAAAATCTTCCATGAATAAATCCCAGATTCTAATAAATGAATGGGGAAAAGTGTGGGTAACATAGTTATCTGACACTAAAAGGAAAAAAAATCTATGAACGGGTTCGGTGAGATCTGTTTTAAAGTTTGCGTATTGAAACAAAAAAATAACGATCAATCTTCCTCAGTTATTAAACGTTAATGATATGCAACGGATGTGAAAAATTTAAAAACTGATGGACATTATGCGTGTAGATTCGACTCATATCCGAAACGCGATGAAGATATGAAACTAGATAAGTGGAGTCAACAGAATATTACATAGAAATGTAAGAAAACAAAATCAAAGAATTGGAAAAAGGAGTGATCCATGAATAAGTTAATGCTTTCGCTTATATTAAAAAAAAGTCCTGATTCAGAAAACACAAATAAATCAATCTGAAATAAACCAAAAGGATTAACATAACATAAACCTCCAAGGGGGAGGCGAGAAAAAATGTTTTTGTAGACATGATAAGACACTTGATCTATGTGAGCGATACACTCATACTTACATAGCTAGCCAGAACAGCTTGAAAACTAAAGTAGTCTTTAGACGGTGTAATTTGATGTTTTTTTTTTTTTTCTGATAGAAAAATATCAATGCAGCAATAAAAGAACTATTCTTCACGTGGAAACTCTATTATTGCAGATTTATTTTTAAAAGAATTTGAATGATCAGTTCGTCTAACATACTTTGCAAATTAACCCCCTAAATGAAAGCCTACTTCGAGGTTAGAATTTAAGACGATTTAAGTATAATCAGGAGGGAATATTTACATTTTCAGTCCTCTAGCTACATACATGTGACCTGTATAAGTGATGTATACATACGTATATGTATATATATATATATATATATATATATATATATATATATATATAGCTTCAATTCTGACAGGAATATATATACACACACACACACACACACACACACACATATATATATATATATATATATATATATATATATATATATATATATATAAACTATATATATACTTCCAATTCTGATTGGAATATATATATATATATATATATATATATATATATATATATATATATATATATATATATATATAGGCAGTCAACCAGACAGCAGACTAGCTTAACAACTGAGAGAAACTAATGTTGACCGTTTTTGTTGACATTTTCTAAAAAATATGTTAAACCGTGTGAATAAACTATATAGTTAAAATGGAATCAAATTTCATACCATGGCTCATAATACAACCCTCTAACTCTACAATGAGGCCCTTGTTTGCTAGGTCTATTGTAGTTTGGTGCAAGGCCAGTACCAAGAGACCTTAACATTTATTACGCTTGAGAATTAGTTTACGAGACAAGGTTGCTAGCCATCACTCTACCCTTGATGACCAGTAATCATTTACGTAGGTGGATCAATAATTCCTCAGTCATGTATATATTGACAGAATTCTGATCTGAAATGTTTCACTTTACGGACGATCCATATGATTAATACCCATCCCCGAAATAAGTGCATTACCAAGCAATTTTTGGTTGCTAAATAAATATTTACCGTGAAATAAGTGCTGCTTTCAGTAGACCACAGACTTACTTATGTACACACTCAAAAAAGTGATATATGATAATATATAATATATATATATTGACACAGTAGAGGAGTACCTAATGAAGATTGAACGTATTAGACTGGCCAATTAATCAACGAGATTAGCTTGGTAACCATCCGGCTGCTAGAGAGGCCTTCATTATTTTCTAAGTTTATCATAGTCTAGCACAAGGTCATAGTAATAGTGACGCACTTAGTTAATATCGAACTCATTATCCGGGTAAATAGTCTCCGAGATTTACCATTGCACTACAATAGGTATTTTCTTTCTTATCAATTATTCAATTCTTTCTTTCTTTCTTCGTTGCTGGTTTCGTTTAGTTTTCTCTCAATTCTTTTCTTTCTTACCATTTAGCATGAATTATTTTGTTTTTTCCCCTCTTACTTTTTCTTTTTTTTTCTTAATTCCTCTTTTGCTAATACGGTCTTTCTTCCATTCTTTTGCTCATTCATTTATTCATTCTTTCTTAGTTTCACTCTGATTTTTCTTTTCTTATCTACTTTTTTTTTCCTTTCTTCTTCGGGACATCCACTTTCTCTTACTAACTGTTTTATTTTTTTGGTTTCCCTGGATAAACTTAGTTCGGCCCGAGGAAAGATATATGAAACTAAATTTATGCACAGTTAAGCGCAAAATCACTGTTTTTCATGCATATAATTATATTTAGTGTTCGTATTTCCTTCTTTCTTTGACTTCTTTTGTTCTTACTTAGAATTCTCTTGTCACTTTAATTTTCTTTCTGCAATTAACCATCAGATCATTTTTCATATTCTCCAAAGTTTAGATTTATACTGGGTCTTCTTTTATCTTTTGATTCCCTTTAAAGGTTATTTATCTTTTTTTAATCCTTTCACCCTTTTCTTGATATTTGCTACGTTAAATTTGGTAGAGTACAAGGCCAGATGAGGGATAGAGGAGCGTGGCGTTTGTTTTACGCCGAGTGTAAAAGTCCTGCCAGCCATGAAAGTCGACATTAAATTGTGGACTCGAATACTGACCACTTACAACGTTGTAAACTATGCAATTGGTCTTTTTTTCTCTCTCTCTGTCCGTATGTCTATTTGTCTGTCTGTCTGCCTGCCTCTTTCTCTCTGTTTCCCTCTCGCCGTTTCTCAATTTTTTTACCCGTTTTTATTCGCTCTCTCTCTCCCTATCTAACTCTATCTCCGTGTGTGTCAGTCTCTGTTTTCTCTCTCTCTCTGTCCATCTGTCCTTCTATATATCTGTCTGTCTGTCTGTCTGTCTTGCACCGTCACTCAACTCTGTACCAGTGTCTGCTCATTCTCTCTCTCCCTCTTTCTCGATCTCGTTCTCTTTTGCTCTCTCTCTGTCTCTCTCTGTCTCTCTCTCTGTCTCCGTCTCTGTCTGTCTGTCTGTCTGTCTCTCTGTATCTCAGTCTCAGCATATCCGTCTGTCTCACCCCCCTCTCTCTCTCTCTCTCTCTCTCTCTCTCTCTCTCTGGGTGTTTTCTTTTTCATTTTTCGTGGCTTTACTCGCTATTTTCTCTCCACTGTTTTTCTTCCTTTTGTCCTGGCTCTTTTCTTTCAATCTACTTTTCTTCTTTTTCTTTTTTCTCCCTTTTATAGTCCGTTTTCCTTTGCTCTCCTTTTTTTCTTCATTTTGTTTCATATCTTCCCTTTCTTCTTTCATTCTTATCTTTTCATCTTCCTTCCTCTCTCCAGTCAAATTTCCCACTTCGTAATTGTCGGTCAATTCATTCAATCATTCATCTCTTCCAGAGACCAGCTTGGACCAGAAAACACTTCAGTGTCACGAGGTGAAAGAATGGAAATCCCTAAACAAATATCAACTTCCTTTTATCAAAACTTTATATTGTGATAGTAATTTTATGTTCTTTCCCGAATAAAACAAATGATAAACAAAGCTGTCACGCAAATTGCTACGATGAGGAAAAAAGAAAAGGAATATATTGTAGCAATAAAGGCCAGGTTCTAATCATCAATCATCTTGTAAAATTCGTACTCATCAATTTTCTCCAATGCAAATTTTTTCATAATCTACAAATTTATTGATTCCTCCTTTCACAAGCTGAGCCTACTTTGACCAGCTGAGGGTTTACAAGGGTAAGTTGGAATATGCCGTTATTATGCATCTCTCTTTCCAGTGGAAGTGAAAACTGACTGTATCCGTATGGAAATATTGAACAACTAACATTTCGATACTGATTTTTGGGAGAAAAAAGTTATCGCTAATTTTCAATATGACCAACGCTCAAATTTGCTTCCGTTTTGCAATTCAAATACACACATACAAGTGTCCATCATTCAGTTCATTGAGATTACGATGCTCCGTGGTCAATAGATACCTACGCTAAAATGACCTTGTGAAAAGAAAGATATTTGGAGAGAAACTAATATATTTTAGAAAAAAAAATAGTCAGTTTACATATTCGTATACAACGTGCATGTACATTTACGCATACATATACATACATACACACACACACACACAGAGTTTTCATCACCAACGAATCAGTCCAGTAGTCAAATTCAATTTCAAACAATGCCCTTTAATAAGTAAAAACTCAATCTTGCGGATTCAAATGCCTATCGGTTAATGCAGAAGTTTCTTCATTTATGAATAGATGTCGTCATCCGTTTTGATACAAAGTTATATACATATATATATATATATATATATATATATATATATATATATATATATATATATATATATTGAGGTATACTCAGATAAAGATACACTTGTATACACACATATCTATCTCAATTTACAGACAAAACACATACACGTACATTTATACATATATATTAACAAATATATGTGTGACAAAGTTTTTGAATGATGTTTTTCAAGTTTACAATCTCAGCAATCTTGTTGTTGTGTGAATAATTGGTTCAGCAATGAACGACTCTCTAAAAACACATGTGTGAACCAAAAGATATCAGAGGTTTTCATCACCGACGAATCAGTCCAGTAGTCAAATTAAATTTCAAACAATGCCTTTTAATAAGTAAAAACTCAATCTTTCGGATTCAAATACGTATCGGTTAATGCAGTAGTTTCTTCATTTGTGAATAGATGTTGCCATCTGTTTTGATACCAACTTCATTTTTTTAAATATGTATATCATAATTCACTGAATTATTGGAAGCAGACTAAACAATTTGCTTGTTATAATCAAAACCTTTACGCTCTTCTCCGTGGGCCACTCCTGCATTCAGTAGCCTTCCCAGAGTTTCTAACCGAAATATCTAACTTTAGTCTGACTATGATTGAAGAAATATCTGTGGAGATGTATGCATGCACCGAGATAACTTGACAACAGGCCATTATGAATTGATATTCAATGATTGTGCACTATCGAATTTCAAGTGTTGGGATCAGTGGTTCTCAAGAAATCTAATGAGAAGGTAAAAAATTACACCTTATAGATCTTTTAACAGAAATTTTGCTAATATATATATATAAATATATATATATATATATATATATATATATATATATATATATATATATATATATATGTATATATATATGTATTCAGATATGAAATATCTAAATTCAGATCTTTTGTCAATTCTTATATAAAATATCTAAACTATCAATATATCTATACTTAGATGAAAAAAAATCAGCATACTAAGAAAAGTATTCAAAATAATTTCAGCCATTGTTTCGTACTACAGATGTACAATTAATTTACGTGACAATCATGGCAGGCTGCTCAACACCCCATAAAGTCCGATCCCTTCAAAACATACTCTTTTGGGAGGACTCTAACCTAATTAATTCAACCCGCAGGTGTAGAACGTTCTCAGACGACATCTCAAACTGTTACATATTGTAGATATATTGTATTAGTTAATCATCGTCTGCCAATTCATCTGAACCAGAGTATTCGGAATTCACTGTCTGACCCAGGGGTTGAAATCATAACAGCCAGGTAAACTGGATTTAACAAAGCCTAATATACACTATGCCATTGTCCTGTAATGATAGTGTTATTCTTTAACCTTGAATCTAAAGACTTCTCTCTCCACGATTGGTAGGACTTGGACAATACCCATTCAAAGGGCTCATGTTTGTAAAAGGCTGGACTTTTTCCTTGGTGGACCAGTCTGTCGTAAAAGTCACGTGAATAATTTCCCATTCATTTTGCAGTTTCGAATCATTTCAGTGTTACCAATTTAGTTACACGATATCTAAATTTAGATCTATCGCAAATCCAGATTCAGATTTACAATTGTAATGGAAGATCTCTAAACTGTATTTCGTTATTTAACTTTATTTGAATTTCTATCTAAAAAACCCGTCATGCTGACTAATATACCTAGCGAATATGAACCACGTGCAATAGTCAATAGTCAAGTAATTGCAGTGAGGACACAAGCACACAAACATATATATATATATATATATATATATATATATGATATATATATATATATATGATATATATATATATATATATATATATATATATGATATATATATATATATATGATATATATATATATATATGATATATATATATATATATATATATATATATATATATATATATATATATATATATATATATATATGATTATGTCATCCACACGCATCTGTTTTGTTGTATCTTCATTGTGGCTATCCATTATCCCACCCAGTACCACTAGGTAGGATCGGAACCTACGTTTCAGACCCAGAGACTAGCATTTTATCCCCGCCCCACGCAGAACAGGATGGTCAGTAAAACTGAATTTAAGTGATATATTTACTTCCGGACGATTCCCCATCCATCACTCTATATATTCATTCTATTGTTGTTAGATATCGACTATTATTTAAAACACGAACAATTCATGTAAAATTATCTCCTAGGAATTGACTTCATACCTATAAGCTGCATCATGAAACAATGTCGATGATAGTATTGTTTAAATCTAAAACATTTATCAAAATTGAAAATCCTTCCAATGACACGTGCGTGCGTGCATGTCAGTGTAAATAATATTTGGTTGTCCAATAATCATCAGACATCTTGATACGTCAACAAAGATGTAGGTATTTATTCTGTGGAAGATGATACATTTTGTCGTGACTGAGACCAAAGTTCTGTCATTCTTCGTTCGCTACGTGTTGTGTTATTACAATATTCCAGCAAAATTAATTTTCTGAAATGTGACAGTAAAAGAAGGATGATATTGAGTGCTCGCACATATAATAGACAGAACGACAGAGTAACATATATATCGTCATGTATAAAGAATAACAATGAAGCTGAAGATATAGAACGGTATCCCTGCTCCCAGGGGAGTTTTCATCAGATGATGGCCCCGTAGACTGGCATCAATTACCACTAACACAGGCTGTTTGAGCAATGCCTCACGGCATCAACACCCAGTTTTGGTTTTCAATCAATGGGTCTAGGAATATATATATATATATATATATATACATATATATATATATATATATATATATATATATATATATATATATATATAAAATGAACTATACAGAGTGAGACAAACCTCGGGAGTAAAGTGTGTGGAAGTTAGGTTTATTTATCTGTAAATATTTGTATTAATTGTCTAAACATGTTTTGGGAGGTATTCCCAACTTCAGTAGTGTGTGCTCTGTGTGTGTGTGTACTTTCAGAGGTTATACGTTTGATGTTGAACATGAGTTCAACATCAAGTGCTTTGCTTTGTGAGCAAAAAATGGTATCCCATCTGCTGGGGGCATCCTGCTTTTTGAGAGAAAGTCTAGCCAGTGATGAAATCTGTGGTCTAGCAGCAGTAGTGGGTCATGGAGAAGACATAAGGTGTCAGGGGAAGTGGGAAGTGATGTGGTGTTAGATTGTGGGGGTATATTGGGGAAAATGTAAGTGGTTGGGTGTAAATGTTAAGGAACTTCGTAAGTTTTAACCTTACAAGTCATCAAGAATATGTTGGCTCTGATTTGTACAAGTGAGATGATAGGCTAAGGTGGAGCTTGCTATGGGTCTGAGTGACTTTGAAGTTCTCAGTATTGGATGTATCTGAGGGATGGGGGTAGATGTAGATGTGAGGTTATTGTTAGTGAAAGGCCTATGAATTAGAGATCTGAGTGATTAGGGTTATTAAGTTTATATATATATATATATATATATATATATATATATATATATATATATATATACAAATATATATACAAATATATATATGTGCATTATACATATGCGTGTTTGTGTGTCTATGTATATATATATATGCATATATATATATATATATATATATATATATATATATATATATATATATATATATATATATATACGTATATGCATTAAGAAATGGATATATGATCAGACAGAATGATTATGATTTGGTATATTATATTGAAACATATTTGAAATGATTTCCCCATCATCATGCAGTTATTATGTCACTTGGTGTAGATAACGTAAATATCATAAACAATCAAATAAGAAAATGGGGTTGTTGTAGGAATCGAGCCTGAAACAGATAGTGTAGCTGCTGCAACGTAGCATTGCTCCAACCGTTGAGCTAAACAGCCACCGATAATACAAAGTCTATTTACATTGTTTAGGCCAAGTGATATATTAACCATGTAATGACGTAATAAATTTCAAATGAGAGTTTCAATGTAATGAAACGTAATTTATCATCGTATACATAAATTTATATAGATAGATATTTCAGATACATTCAAATATATATATATATATATATATATACACACACACACACATATATATATATATATATGTATTTGAATTTATTTTTATTTGTGTGTGTGTGTATATTTGTGTGAGTGTATTTATCTATCTATTTATCTATATCTCTATATATATGTGTGTGTGTATATTTATATATATATATATATATATATATATATATGTGTGTGTGTATATATATATATATATATACATATATATATATATATATATATATATATATATGTGTGTGTGTGTGTGTGTGTGCGTGTGTATGCGTGTGCTGCGGTAAAATTTGAGATTGGAAAGTCGTTCTCACATTGGTTTTTAAAAAAGTTGTCAACTTAGAAAGTCAATTTGGACTCCCCATCTTTGCTAAAAATCCCGAGTGACCCCTGCTATTATTAGCAATAAGAATGGATTTGGTGTTTGTCAAAATACTTATAGGAGTGTCATAAAGAAAGCACCGTCCATAAACAAACTGCATTTTTATCTATTTTCATTGAAACATTTTACAAAAATATCATAGAATAAACTGACACAAGTTCAAAACTGTAAAAGGAGAGTGATGGTCTCCCATGTAATAACTTTAGCTTAGCTAATTGCAATCACTAAACTGGCCATTCATTCCACTACAACACGTTGTTGATTCTGAACATCAATACAAAATCATTAAAAAGACCCCTCAATTTCCTGGGGATGATGGTATGAAAAAATTATATTTATGTATAGTTTGAAAAGAAGATCTCTAATGCTTTATTGCAAAAAACCACGTGGTTACCAAAAGCCCTACCCTACAAAAGATCTTGTTACAAATGACAAACATGTTTACAAATTCGTTTGTCCTTTGGGAGATTCTATTTTTGAATGTAATAAAAAAAAAAAACAGCATATTGGATACGCAACAACCACACATTTACGTCATTGAATTTATCTGAACAAAATTCCATCCACCATCATATAAAAAAAATCACCATTGCCCTTCACCTAACATGAATAAGATTCTCTCTAATGACACAAACATATCGTGCAATTCTAACAATGAAAAAAGTTTTCGAGAAATGGATACCATCTTCATCAACTCCAGCCCCGCTTTATTGAAAACTCTCACAGAGTGGGAGCAGGTAATTGGAAGTGTTTTTAAGAGACAATATTATCTCGTATATTGATTACAAATCTTCATTATTACGATCTTTTCACAACTAATATCATAATAATCGATGGAATCTAAAATCCAATTTTGAAAACGAACAGTGATTTTCGAAACATCTCGATGGACAACTTTTTTGAACTTGGAAACTTACTCTTACATTGCGCTTCTATGTTGAAATAGCTCATTCACACACACACACACACAAAAACAAAAACAACAGCAACAAAATATCTACCTGATTTAATGAATCATGTTTCAAACAAAAGCCGCTGTGTGAATATATATATATATATATATATATATATATATATATATATATATATATATATATATATATTGTGTCATCCACACACAGCTGTTTCGTTGTATTACAACTCTTCAGTGTGGCTATAGACTATCCATTTTCCCATCCAGGAAAAACTCTCTTTAAGTGAAGTAACTCGTTCATTGTAAGCTTATATATATATATATATATATATATATATATATATATATATAACCTAACTTTTGTTGGGGTTACTTTTTTAACATTAACATGGAAAGTTAACAATACTGCAGGTGCTTATGACAACATTTCAAAAACGCGCATCTTTTGTTTACAAGAAGAATTAGCAATCATATCTTTCCCTGACCTAAAAGTCTTCCTGAGCAAAAAATCAGAAATAATATAAAATTGACAACATGAAGACGCATTGCTATTACGTTGTGTGACTCAAAATTATGACTCTAATGACTGGAAACAAACTAGCAATGTAAAGCAAAACAAATAAACATAAAATTAATCAAATCAAAGAAAAAAAAAACAACATGAACCCAACCTCAAGACACTTGACCAACTAAATAACGAACAAATCGAAACAGCAAGATTCTTTTGCACCTGTAATAACACAGAAAGAAATAAAGAGAACAATACAAACTAAAAACAGAACAGTTGAACAAGTAAATAAATAAAATGAAGCGGGTAAATGAACGAGGACAGAAAAGAAAAAGGTTCCAGCGTAAAACCAGAGTTTCGTTTGGTGACCTGGAACTTTCTTGGTGCTGCTGCAGAGAAAAAAAACAACGAAAAACAGTTTTCCCTCGTGTGCAACGCTTGGCATCGGAAGATTTGCCTTCCTAAAGCATCTTTAATAATACCATGGAACAACAATAGCAACGACGATGACAACAACAAAAACAATAACAATAATAATAATTGTAATAATAATATTGACATCCAAACCGACAACTTCATCCAGGCAAGAAGACTGGACTTGGTAATCGTAGACAAGAAGAGGAAGACCTGCCGAATAGTAGACGTGGTTGCACCTGCAGACCATAGAATAAAGAGGAAGGAGAGTGAAAAACAGGAAAAATACCAGGACCTAGCGAGAGAACTGAAGAAGATGTGGAACATGAAAGCCAGGGTGGTACCGGTCATAGTGGATGCACTAGGAACTGTCCCAAAGACACTGAGGGCGAGACTGGAGGAGATCAGGATAAAAGGAAGGCTTGAGACCACAGCACTGACCACAGCACTGCTAGTAACTGTGCAAGTCTCCAGCCTTCCTCTCCTAGTACTCATAGGTCGCAATATTACTGCGATTTACAGTTTCACACCGGTTGCCCAGTGGTTATCGCTGAAAGCTGAGTGACAATAAGTCTCCTCAGATCTTCAGCTAACGTCTCCTCTCTCTTTCGCCTATTATGTTAGTGCTACAATTTGAGTTTCCGCTTTCATTACACTTTCTCTGTTTGGTCACTATTGACAGTTAGCGTTGCAGTACTTCTATTTTTAGCACTTTCCACAGTATCCGTGCAGTTCCCAGCTGTGCTGTGGTCTGTACAGTCTCAATCCTTCCCATAATCCCGATCTCCTCTAGTCTCACCCTCAGCGTTTTGGGGACTGTTCCTAGTGCGCCCACTATGACCGGTACTACCCTGGCTTTCATGTTCCACATCTTCCTCAATTCTCTTGCTTGGTCCTGGTATTTTTCCTGTTTTTCACTCTCCTTCCTCTTTACTCTATGGTCTGCAGGTACAGCCACGTCTACTATTTGGCAGGTTTTCTTTTTCTTGTCTACAATTACCAAGTCCAGTCTTCTTGCCTGGATGAGGAGGTCAGTTTGGATGACCAAGTCCCAGAGTAGTTTGTGATCGTCATTCTTCAAGACTGTCTCTGGTTTGTGCTGATACCACTTATTATTATTATTATTATTATTATTATTATTATTATTATTATTATTATTATTATTATTATTATTATTATTATTATTATACTACATATAATGATAATGATGATGATGACTTATATATGAAAAATTAGTATCATTACTGTTAACTAATCTTGAACTCCTTTTTTTTGAGAATTCAAACAAAAAAAAAACAAATATATACCCACATCCAGAACACAAATCGAAAGAAAACACTCACCCCTAGGCAAAATAACAGAAACAACCACTTGAATCTAACATCATTCAAGAAAACCATCAACACGACACACATCCAAATCAAAATCAAGTACTGACCTAACCAAAGGCTGGACCAAACTTGAACACACCCACACAGGGGATAACAATCTGAATAACTACCAAAAAGTAAGGATCTCGTCTATCAAACTAAAATGAAAGCAGAAAAAATGGTTGTCTGTTAAAAAATCATCAGTTACAAGAACACAGTCAATATCTGATTTAATCCGCCCTCTTTCTCTCTCTCTCTCTCCACACATATATATATACACATATATATATATATATATATATATATATATATATATATATAGATAGATAGATAGATAGATAGATACCAGGGATGAAATATTAGTCTTTATTCGTTATGGCAAAATATTTTTATGCAAGTCACATAATTTTATTTGTCCGTTTTGTTTGAAAATTGTATTTTACAGTACTAAAGTTAAACTAAGCTTCCTTTGAATAAATGTATGAATATATTCAGAATTGTCCGGCTGTCAACACAATATCGACCTTTGTAGAAAAAATTGTACAAATCACTTAAGATAGAAAACACAATGTTTGAAATAAAGCAACAGTATGAAAAATGCTTACGTGGTAAACAGCTGATGATCCCCACAAGAGAAAAAAATCATATTTACTACTATAATATCTAATTCCGAGTAAAACATGAATCTCATCGATCACTTTAAGGGATATTTGGGAGTCATTGACTGAAATGACATAAAAACACATTTTTAGAGTTCGAAGCTATAAAGCTTTCATGGTACAAGGTAATACATTGTGGAGAGGAAATTGAATTTTCTGGGAAACAAGCATTAAATGACAAGTTAAACGCCCACATAAATCACTGCAATGAGATAGGCATACCTTTAATCTATCAGAATATTTGGGATGGAAAACGTCGAACGTGAATGAGACTCCATCGAATCTGCATTAATTTCGGGAAGTAATACAATGGAACCACGTCCAAGATTCTGTAATATATCTCTTTATTTGACTAAATCAATTCAAAAAACGAAACGAAGTGACGATTGGAAGGATTGTTATTGACTAACTACTGGTCAACCAAATTAAGTATATCCCACACTTGACCAACCAAAATAAAGAAATATAAAACAAGACCCCCCACCAAAAAAAAAACATAGGCAGGAATTGAGTGGATGGAATATATAACAGCCATAAACACAATCCAAAATGATGACAACCTCATGATTGATGACCCATCCAAATTGATGATATCTTGACCGAATGAATTTTCTATACGTAAGAACGAATAAACTTTGTATCAGATTAAGTCTTCTTGGAGACAAAACATGTTAATGAAATAATTTGATGATTTTTTTTTTACAAATAATTCTCTTTTATTTCAACATTGTCTCTGCTGATATCATCTTGTCGCATAGTTCTTATCCGTCGGCTGAAGCCACACACACAGATAGACTCATATATATATATATATATATATATATATATATATGTATGTATACATCGATGACACGGTGTCAAGCCCAGCAGAGCAATCTATTTGGCGAATGATGACAATTTCCATATCATAAATATGTAAATTCTATGTATGCTTGATTGACTGGACAGCATTTGACTGAGGACATATTGAAAGACAAGGACCAACCCACAAATTCATGCTCACAAGACAATCACGCTAGCCATTATTATACGACCGATATTCAAGCCAATTTCTACTTGATATCGATAATACCAAGCGTGACAAATAAAGGCTTCGTATCAATACGAGCACAAATTTTGATCGAATGCCTTTTTATCTCACAGGATGTTATCGAAGTTTGTTTATACGAAAATATCTCCTGAAAATGTGGGATTAAAAAAAAACGAAAAAAAAAACAGAAAGAAATTCCTACAAAGTTGAATTCCTTGCTCGCAATTATTTACTGATGATATTTGATCCCAGAACATTTAGTTGTGTGCAGAAGTACCCGTTACTCCTCTTTTGAAATCTAGTGACTGAATACACAGTTAAAATTTGTTCGAAATCTATATGAAAGCTTTACCCCCTCACCTCAATATTTCATCAATTTTCTTTGTTTTGGAATAAGTGAATCTTGTTTATCGGCCTATTTATCATTCAATCCAATTTTGTGATTTTATTTTAGCATATGAAAATTTATACGTTAACTCTTTTTCAACCATTAGTCGCTCTCAAATTGTTTTTTCTTTTGCTTCTATTACAATTTACGGCTAAAATTGAAGACACAGTGCAGTAATATTTTGCCAGAAAAATGTTGACTCTAACCATTACTTGGATTTCATTTTTAAACACAGCTTAATTTTTCTCTTTTCTACGTGAAAGTGTTTTTAGATTCTTATTGGCATTTTTCTCTTATATTCTGGAATCTCAATTATTTCCTGATTGTTTTTTTTAATTGGTGCCACGCCTGGTGCCGTTGAGGACGGAATAATCGATTGAGGACTGGATAGGGGTGTGGGAAATGTAAAGCAAAAATCGAAAAGAGAAATTTAGAGTCAATAGTTGAGTAGGTACATTATTAAAGATAAAAATCTAAATCGTACGTATACGCACCATTATACATGAAATAATGTTATGGTGTAATAATGATACGTGTGAACTATCACACATCTAGGGAAGAGCATATATATACACACACACACACACACACATATATATATATATATATATATATATATATGTATATATATCTATATATATATAATGATTTTGCGTATCTGTATTCTGTTGGGATATTGTTGAATCATTAATGTTGCAAGAAGTTATCATAAAAATCTCTAAAACATTTATTAACATTAGTTAAACACACTAAAGGAAGCATCTAACACAGAAATCACATTCACGTAGTCTCAGAGTCAATTTAAGAAAAGAAAAAAGAATGATACAGTGGTGAAGTCGTGGTGATTTGGTTTCCAAGTAAACTGCATAAAATGAATTGGCCAGATCATTTTATTTAACAGAAGTGATCCAATGTTGCATGATTCTTTTTTGCTCCTCACATACCATTTCGAAAGATAATCTAACATCTCCATAAAAATTAAGCACAGGGGTGGTAGAATGGGTGCAAGACGTCTAACATAAATTTTACTTCAACCTCATACAACGCAATAAGAATATTCTGGATTGTTGTGTCCAAAAAAAAAAAAAAATTGAGTACCTCTGAAAATTCCATTAGGTTCCAAATTAAGTTTCCTAGCTTGCACACTGTATAGTAATGTTCAAGTACGCAAATATTTTTACAAAATAAGGCGGCAGATGTGTTGACTACAGAAGATGAAGAAGCAGCAATTCTGCTGTGTATTTGCATTAGGAAAAAAACAAACTCATAATGATTAAGTGTGCCCTGAGGTCTTTTGGTTTATATATATATATATATATATATATATATATATATATATATATATATATATATATATATATATGTATATATATATATGTATATGTATATGTATATATATATATATATATATATATATATATATATATATATATATATATATATATATATATATATATATATATATGTATATATATATATTTATATATGTGTGTGCATGTATAGTACTCAATATATACCACTTTGGTCCTGCATACGTAAACACATGGTTCAGCTTATGTAAACATAATCTCATCATCCAGTAGCTAGTTTACAAGGGCAATACCACGAAATGATAAAGCTCTCAAAAATTTTGAGAGAGCGAGTGTACGTATCATTGTTTAATCCATTTAAATAAGGCCCCAAAAGTCAAGAAGAGTAAAAAAAAAAAAATCAGAAAAAGGGTAGTGGAATACTGATGCCATTTCTAAAGACTAAAAACAAAACAGTATGACCTGGAGGTTGGCTAGAATACTCAAACAAACATATGGATTGGATGGGGAGCTCGAAGCCTGGAAGGTAATCGCGTGCAGTTTCCGTCCGTCTTGATTTCCCAATGTCTTCCTCACAAAAAATCAATGTAAAAATTTTATTAATGTGTTTGTAAAGTTTTCCTTTTCTATCAAAAAGTATATCTTAATCGAATTACGACATTAGGGCATCCATCTAATATTTACAGCTTCTGATTTTGCTGTAAACGTACTAAACATGTTTCGAGTGTTACCTTGTTGGAACACAATACATTTCAATGAGGCCGATGAACATGAAAAGGTTCGCCACCCATAATTCATACCGTCACTTATCTTTTTATTAATCTATTTTAGGATAATATTTATCTCCATTCAGTAAGTAGGATGAAGATTATGTAACTAAATACTCCCAAGTGTTCATCCACTTGGATATTTAAAAAGTACTGCTTAAAATGCTGTAAAGATATGCAATACATCAAATGGCTGTTTTGATAGATCCAGATGTGAATGGGTGGAAAGAAATGCATACACACTGGTGTGCAAAAAACTCACACGAATTGATAATTGCATTCACCGAATTATGATTTCGTATAAGGGAATGACTACCGTCGATATAAGAAATGTTTTAGCCAAACAAATGGTATCGAAACGGATGCAACCGTCCCAAAAAATCGCCCGAATCAGAGATGTATAACCGACATACTGCGACACTTTTCAAATAGATATTGAATGACGAATCAAAATTGAACACCGTTTAGCCTGATAGTTGGAGGTACATGAAAATGTAGTTGAAAAGTACAACAGGAAATGCATTAGATCACATCTTAAACATTGAGGAGGGGATATCATAGGGAAACATGTCTGTTGAAGGTACCGGTTTGTTGTATGAAATTAAGGGATTTTTTTAATTGTAAGTTGTGGTGTGTTGAAATATTTAATAAAGTTACCAAGTGCCGCAAATCCACCCAAATCATACGTGCCAGGCGTGAGTTTTCCTGCATGATTGCTATCAGAAATAAACTACCAGATTAATCAGAACCTACACCCGGTACTGAAGATGATAATGGCTTTTAGAGTACGGAATTACCGACGTAACGCTCTCAATAATTACCATTAACACCTAATCATCTGGTATACAGAAAATAGTCTAAATTATCTCTTGCTTGTATAAACTGGTGTAAACGCCCCACATTCGAAGTTGAGCGACATAGGTTGATTAGAATTTTAGTGTCTGAATTTGATGTGCTTATAAGAGAGTATACAATATTTTCAGACCTTATTGTCTGTTAATGTCCAGTATAAATTGAATGGAACGCATTATGTTTCTAATACAAGAAAAAAAAACCCAAACACATCTGGTAATTCCTAATGTCAGACAACGGAAGGGAAAGACAGAGAGATGCATCAAGATGACATTTATGAGCAGAGCGAGGTAGATAGAAATAAAAACAAAAAAACACCACCGGCTGTTGCTCTGAGACAACTTCCAATATGAGAGAGTCGAAGAGAACGAGAGATATCTTGAGAAAGGTGGTCGATATGAGGAAAGAGAATAAAAAGAAGCTTGCACACACACATGCACATACACACACAAACACACACACACACACACACACACATATATATATATATATATATATATATAAATATATATGAATGATAAGAAAGATCATGTTTTTTCAATAAAAGAAATAAGAATTACAAGGATATACATCCAGTGAATGTCAATATTTCATGCTTAACTCACTCTTCAGCAACGGCATTATGTTTTGTTCATGTAATTATGAAAAGAAAGAAAAAATATCGCAGGCGAATACGTTACTCGCAAAATGTTGACATTATCCGGATATATATCCTTGTAATACATATTTCTATACATCATTAGCTCTATTTTCCTGGTTAGATATTAAGCCCTGAATAAATATCATCAACAATGAATAAAATGTTCCTTTGTTTTATATTGTTACGAATTGAAAAATAATTTATGAATGCAACTAACCAAATCAAGAACTTGAGATACAATTGATGGAAGAATCACGGAGAGAATTAAGAGACGAGGTATACATATCATTGGGCGGGGCATTACACCCGGGGAAACCATCGATGAAATACGTACCTCTTAATAACGTTCATGTATAGAGATCAGAAAAAAATTCAGAAGAAACCTAAAAGGCAGAAACACAAGCATCCCTGTTTGGGGAACACATTATTTCACTATGTATAATTTGTATAAAGCTTTACAGCTTTAAACACTAAACAACAAATGTATTTAGAGCCATTCAATTACTCTATATACGGAAAATCGCCCATTTCGATTTTCCGACTCATTCAACTTCACAAATTCTTGCTCTTTAAAGAACATCTCGATGGATATCTGTTCGTGGGCCACTCATTTCCGTGTTGGGTATTATTTTTTAGCCCCTAAAAAACCCTTGGTTGGTTTACATAGACCTTACCCTTCAAAAAACCCTGATTTTGTTGATGTGACCTGCGAGCTAATCTAAACTGGGCAGAACGCCGCCAACGATGTTGAAAAATGATCGTCTGCATTCCCCTGCGCACATATACAATTGTCAGCATTTCTCCCTGATCGTGAATAGAGTCCGACTCTCAAAAACGTCCAATCAAACCACAAATCATCAGCTCAAACGACGATATTCCAATGTTATTGACGTTATTGATCGATGCATTCAAAGTAGAATTCTATTATTTTAGTTTGTTATTCCGTTGATTACTTCTCCAAAGTGAATTCCTAATTTTGCACCATCCAATACAACTAATGTACCAAGTTCGTATGTGAGCGTATTTCCAATTATTGATGGTTCTTTTGCCTAAATCCTGCAACGGGGACTTTCTGTAATCTCAGTTTATTGTTCCCGTTGTAATATTATTATTCTGAACGTACTTGAAGTTCAGGGGGAGTTATTTCGTAATTCACCTTTTTGTATAAAAAACAACTCCTACACAGCTTGCACAAAAAGCTTAGTTTTCAAAACTATTGTATCTAAAGCGTACTCTGCTCTACAAAAACACAGCATGCACTGTGGTATAACATTGTTGAATATTTGATAGTTAGAATTGAAGAGAAATTGCAATAGTTTTGATGAACGAAACGATTGCATATATTCATGTATATTTTAACGAAAGAATTCAAAATAGGAACACTGGTGTCAATCATTCTATTTGGTACAGTTTACACAGTCCAGATCCAGTGTTTACTACATCGCTAACATGGTAAAAATAAAATCTATTCAAAACTATAATAGAAAAATACAGATGAAAAATCCTTCAAATTCATTCAACTGATAAAAGAATCGTCATGAATTAAAAAAAAAAATTCAGACGCATTGATTCAATGTTGGGTGGTTGGCTATGTATGTATGTATGTATGTATGTATGTATGTATCTATCTATCTATCTATCTATCTATCTATCTATGTATCTATGCATATATCTCTGAATTTTTGAGATGAGGTATTAATATTATTTCAATTAATATTCGGACCATCCTCATCTTGGTTGTTTTTCAAATGTGAAGATCCAACAGTATGAAAAATAACCAAGATGAGGATGGTCCGAATATTAATAGAAATAGTATGTATGTATGTATGTATGTATGTATGTATGTATGTATGTATGTATCTTATGTACAGTCTGCTAGAGGCCTAATAATCAAAATATTTATTCCCGATTACATATAAACAATTTTTTTCAAAATCTCCCATACAGGTTTTTAGCGGGTGTTCTATAAACCAAGTAAGTTTATTCTAAATTGATCCCTCAATTCCGTACCAATGTGTTTAATTCAGACTTTCCAAGTAAACAAAAGTAACTCATTCATTTTTTCAATTGATCAACACTCACAAAGCATGCTGCCAAAAAGCTTTAGTGACGATACCGTATCTATATTTTGTCGTAATGGAGGCACTCGAAAGAAAGTTTCAAGACCAATCTCTGAAACTTTGTCACGTCTTTAATGAAATTATCGTTGAAGAAAACCATAAAGTTGACATTAAACTTCATTTTTTAGGCTTCATTGAAATTTACCAGACGCTGTTTTTGTTTATAATGTTCAGGTTTTGTTGTTTTGTGTATAAAACAAGAAATAAATGGCCATTTCTAACAAATTACCGACCTTTACTAAAAGGTGATCACGAAATGAACATTGCATTTCTATATAAATGATTCTGGGGGAGGAAACACTTCAATGTTTGTGTTTACTGTCACGTGGAACCAAACTTATATATAAAGAATCAACATCTTACAGTGATTTGAAATCACTTATGATTGGAATGTGGTTACCGAAGGAGCTAAACTGGAAGGTCTTATATATATATATATATATATATATATATATATATATATATATATATATATATATATATATATGTGTGTGTGTGTGTGTGAGTGTGTGTGTGTATATATACACACACACACAAACATATATATATATATATATATATATATATATATATATATATATATATATATATATACATATATTTATAAATATACCTACAAATTCATCGATGATATTTAGAAATACAAAGGTTGCAGCGAACAGTTTGACCTTTCAGCAGCCAAACATGTTTTTTCTTTTGCTTTCCATATCGACAACTGTTACGCCACCCGGCCAATTACTTACTACGAATACAAATAACAGAACATTTGTTTGTAACAGTAAATTTTCTGTTGAGAGCTATATTCTAGCAAAACAAAATATTTCCTTTTGCACAATTGTGTGTGTGCGTGTGTGAGAGAGAGAGAGACAGAGACAGAGACACAGAGAGAGAGAGAGAGAGAGAGAGAGAGTGAGAGAGCTGTCTAGACAGAAATGTTAAAGACAGATGTAGAAGCTGCTTTGAAGTTGCTTGGATGATGAGGCTGTTGTAGGTCGAGGTGAGCTGCTTCCCTAATGAGTCACGTCTATTGAAAAGTAAATTTCTCATCTTCTCAATGAAAAAAAATATATCAAGCACAATTGTTTGGTTTTATCTAGACGGAACCCCAATAACTAATCAGCAAAGACGAGAAAAAAGGAAAAGAAATGAATTCAACTCCACCTGCTACAATAGGGCCTGGTAGGCTTGCCGAGAGTCTAATTATTCAATTTATTTTATTACGGGAATGTTACTTTGGATCTGGTTGTGTGCTGTCTACAAGATTTGACGTACCTTTTCTTTTTTTTTGTTCTTTCCGTGTTTCCACCATAAGTCGTTTTGTACTATGATCATGCTTCTAAGTTTGTACTGTTACGTTTCCTTATTATTATCGATTTATCTTCAGCTGTTTCTCACATCAATAAAACTCCTTTTCCCTACCGATGACTCACCGCTGACAAAGTGAGTAAAGAGAGCGAGGAGTCAATTGATGATCACAGACTCTAATAAGAATAGATAATTCTTCTCATATACTTTATTTCCCTTTTATCCCCAACCAGCAAAACTTGCAATGGATTGAACAAAAGAATGGATTAAAAAGGGTGTTTATGATGGATAGCAAAAGTAATATATATATATCATTGTGTCATCCACTGACATATATATATATATATATATATATATATATATATATATATATATATATTATTGTGTCATCCACAGACAGCTGTTTTGTTGTATTACAACTCTTTTGTTATAGACAATCCATAATGCCATCCAGTAACACGAGGCAAGATTGAAATCTTCGCTTCAGACCCGGAAGCTCGTTTCGTACCGCTGAGCCACGAAACTCGACGGTCATTGAGACTGAATTTAAGCGATATATATATTTAGCTCTATTAGAGTGCTCTATTCTGATGGAAGAGCATTGCATAAGCTTACCATTATAATGAAGAATAATGATAAATGATATATCCATACTTTGCGTGTTCCAGAACGATTCATCTAAAGATTAACTGAAAAAATTCGTAAAAAATAGAATTTCCATCTGAAAATTTCTAAAAAAATATTAACTCTAACTTTGCCAATTCTTGGCCTCAAATGAGCAAAGGGAATTGAAAGTACACTTTTTTGAAAGAAAGGGGTTTCACATGGTGGTCAGTGATATACTCTCGCAAACTTTAAAGTTTGTAAGCCAAAAATGTGACTTGGAGCGCTCAAACACTTACTCTCTCTCTTTCTCTCTCTCTCTGTCTGTCTGTCTGTCTCTCTCTCTCTCTCTCTCACACACACACACACACACGGAAACAGACGAGCAAAGAAAGAGGAATCTGTAGCCCACTTGGCTTGGTGGTTGGGTCACAGTGTTCGATATTAGTTTCATTTGCTTTTGTATGGTATTATAGTTGATAAAGATACGTACAACTGATAATACAATATTTCAACTAAATTTCACATTTTGATTGCAGATGATAATAGGCGAGATTACTAATATCTTAGGTGCCAACATCCGTAGGATTTTCATGTGACCAACGAGTCAAATACAAATAGACTATAAAGTCCCGCGTCATTAATCTTCAGCATCGTCTCTCGGCGCCATTTGGTACTTGTATCTGACATATACATGCTAGCTGCCTGACTACCAAACTTTTATTCATAGGAAGGACCTGGCCATTATTCATTGGTTATTGACAGATAAAAACAGCACTCATCTGTATCCAATGTCCTCGTCCTGTAACAACCATCTATTCATAGATAAATGTCTTTGAAATCGAACTTTCGCTGTTTCGGCGTGAAAACAATAAGAAAAAAGGAAAGAAAAAGGATTACCTCCTTGATTACTAAACAGGATACATTTAACGATCCAATGAACATTAAGCCGAAACATTTTAAATATTGCATAGTCAACAAGACCAACAATACGAATGTATATATCATCATCATCATTGACAGCAGCAGCATAGAGCAGTCTTTGGTTATAGATGTTCCCCTAGGATCCACCAGACCTCCCTATCAAGAGCGTATCAGAGCACATACTTTTTGAACTTGTTTAGTTCGTCACACCATCTTTTATTTTGCCGGCCACTGTTTCACATATGATCTCTCAGGATCTGCGTTGTGACTCTTGATGTCCATTGATTGTCTAACATTCATGATATCCCGGAGTTTTTACGATTGAGCGATGTTCAGTGAGTGCGATAGACTCCAAAAAAGTTCATTTTCAACATTTATATAGCTTCATAATTGACAATATTCGGACCGAAATATTTTTTAAAAAAATTACAGAAATCGGAAAGAAATAATTGATTAGAATTGAACTTTGAAAGAATATCAACGAAGAACAGAAATCCCTGATCCAGATTATGTCATTTTTGAGCGTGTATAACAATGTTAAAATACACCTTTCCAAGTACATCGGATATATATGCATTCACAGTATATCTCTCAGAGAAGCTAACTGTGCAATTTTCCAGGCTTTTACAACCGTGAACAATAATGAAATCTTGGCATGAAATGCATGCAAAATTAAACAGGAGAGTGGAGTAAGTGAAACGATCAGCTGATTCTGTGTCATCCATCAACCCCGTGATAAATATGAAGATTGTGCTGAAATATTTACTGTTTCCCCCATCAACTTTGAAGCATTACATTTAAGCTAGGAATAAAGAAAAAAAAAGGTCCTATTAGATGTATATCTCTGAATTTTTGAGATGAGGTATTATTATTATTTCTATTATTATTCGGACTCTCCTCATCTTGGTTGTTTTTCATAATTTTCATATGAAAAACAACCAAAATGAGGAGAGTCCGAATAATAATAATAGAAATAAATATTACTACTAGAAATTCAGAATTCTGGAGTACTAGAACCAATGAATTTGCTGCCTGCTTACTTAGGTTCGTCCCTTGCAGGGTGTGGTCTGATGTGGTCTGAAAAAGTGGCAGTAGGTCAGGAAGATATTTGGTGAGTGAGCTGGGTGAAGATGGGTTTCGTAGCCAACTTCCTGCAAGGTCATTCGCGTGACATGTTTAGCTTATTTTACCTTTTTCATTCCAATGCAAATGTGTAACAATTATTGAAAGGACTAGGTCCATTTCCTCTGCAACCTATTAAGTTGTCTTGTAAGGGTCCCCCTCAATTATGGGCTTGATAATTGGATGTTGTCAATCCCAGAAGGGCACCGACAGCTCGATGGCTCACATCACCGTTTCAAAATCTTTGGAATAAACGTTTAGTTTGTTGATGGTGTGCAAACCTTCAAAAATAAGAATATCCCATTAATCCTAAAAAGAAGGGTGTATAACCAAGCATCCTCCCAATAGTCACTTATGGAGCTGAAACATGGAACCTCACCAAGTGACAGATCTGCAAATTGAGAATCATGCAACATGCACATGAAAGAATTATGCCGGGGCTTACACGGAGAGACCACAAGACAGCACAGTACACCCAGGAAAAGACAAGAGTCAGAGACATCATAAAATCCATTAAAACCTCAAATGGCAGTGAGCTGGCTGTGTTGCACGAATGGCAGACAACTCATGGATATTGCAACTCACGACATGGGTACCTCGAGATCACATGCAGGACCGAGGCAGGTAGAGTATTAGATGGAGCTAGACAAATTAAGAAAGTACTGGCTCTGCGACGCCCATGATAGAAAATTGTGGTGAATCCTGGGGAAGGTCTACGTCCAATGTTCGATGTTAAAAGACTGTTGATGGTGATGATTGTTGATGGTCATTTGGTCAAATCTTGATTGATATTGCCGCTTTCCATCTGATTCTGAACTCAGACAACAGAATTGCTTTTTTCATCTTTATTTAGACAACTTGAAATAAACCAAAATAAATGGTAGAAAAACACGTTCAGCCTAAAAAGAATCACGCTTTGGAATAATTAACAGGCTTTTCACGATATAAACATCAAATTTTAAAACTTCCATTATTTTCTCATCATTATTTTCTCATCTGAGTGTGCGTATGTGTGTTTCAATTATATTATATCCCTACAAAAGTCCCTCCTCTCTCTGTTTCTCTCTCTCTCACACACAAACACAAACACACACACACACACACACACACACACACACACACACATATATATATATATATATATATATATATATATATATATATATATATATAGTTTTGGGGAATTTATTTGTTTATTAGATGGGAATATAAAGAATAAGCTGCTCGAAAGTAAATCAGTTGGAGCAAAAAATTAATTCCAAAATTGTATTCTATTTATTATGTTTTTGGATGATATCATCCATTCATATATATATATATATATATATATATATATATATATATATATATATAAATATATATATATACATATATATATATATATATATATATATATTCATACATAAATATATATATATATATATATATATATATATATATATATATATATAGAGAGAGAGAGAGAGAGAGAGAGAGAGAGAGAGAGAGAGAAACAAGGAAATTATCCGCAATAACATATTCCTGTGAATTCGCTTAAAAAATGCATTGCAATAAACAATCTATTTCAAGGTTGAAGCGATAATAATATTCATTGCATGAAAATTCAAACAAACACTCTCACCTTATTACCTACATCGAAGCTACGCACATACATAGACACACGATATTTACAATCATTTTTCTCCATTAGATTTCGGGAAAAGTTTCGTCAATTCCCACAATGTGATAAAGCTTCGACGTGTATTCTTGTGCTTATGCACACATACAAAAATACATCTTCATATTCGCATAAATGTGTAAGGGTAAGTCAGATTGAATGTATACAGCGTCTCTAGTCTGTGTAAATGTAAATATTTGTTTGCTATACAAGATAAGTTGAAAATATTGCTCGGGGGTTTTTCCTCGATATTTTGTGCTTTTCTTTCGAAAACGTTTCACCACACTCACTCAACGTAATTCCTTTAAGGGCTTGTCAGCAATAAATTCCCTCTGGTGGATTCGGATGTTTCTTATCAGGAATCTTTTTAAACAGAAGAAATCATCTCTTTTCCGGAAATTCTGTCTTGAAGTATTATTAGAAACTGTAAACCAGAACTGTTAAAATACAATTCTTCAGTTTTCAAGTCAGTCCGGATGGCTATGTATATATCATGCGTACAGGTCAAGCAAAAAACATTTCCAAATATCCCAATCCCGATTGTATTCTAGCAAGAGGCTCGTTTTGCAATCTAAATTTATGCTAAATTGTTCCTTATTTTCTGCCCCCGTGATTACTGCCATAGGAAAAGCAAAGGGAGTTAATCTTTTATTGATCAGCCCAACACGGTGTTCTGCCAAGATACGTTGGTCAGGTGACGGTTTCTATTGGGTTATCAACCAAATCTGCCCTGAATTAGTTTCTTCTTGTTCGATTGCTTTTTCTGCGTGATCTGTAGCGTACACAGTCTTTGACAGGAACAATCGGCTTACTAAAACTGAGCATACAAGTTTATATATATATATATATATATATATATATATATATATATATATATATATATATATATATATATATTTATAACATGCATATGCATATAGCTTACACGTAGCAGTCTGTTATATAAACATGTACACTTACCCAAAAGATATATATGAACAAACCCAGACATACTTATGAATAACTGCATGAACTCATACATACATACATACATATATCCATACACACACACACGCACACACACACACACACACACACATATATATATATATATATATATATATATATATATATATATACAAAGAGAAATATACCAAGGCATACCAATTGATACTTATCTACGCATGACCTATACATTACATTCACGTGTATATGCTGACATATATATATATATATATATATATATATACACTAAAATTTGATGGATGGGAACAAACCAAGACATACAGTTATATACGTATGATCTCCACATCACATTTACGTGTCCATGTTGATATATGCATACTTACACACATATATACTTATTCAAAGCCCTCGTATCATGTCAAGCACATAGATAAGAAATTCCCTGATCACCAAAGCTCAGACTAATGACATGTTTTTCCTTTGTTTGATACAAGTTTCAAACTCCAATGAACCAGGTACACTCACTTTCATTATTTTTCAACACTTCCAAATATATCCATACACCTGCTACAGGTCAACGCAGTACACAGACATTGAAAAAAATGACAATCGATACTGCTTACCCATAGTTCAAGTGTCCACCTTCAAAAAGTTGTCTCCTTACTTCTTCTCATCATTTGACTTTTGAAGATATTTAGAAAATGGTCAAAAGGTCAGGAATACAATTTCAATAATTCAAAACAAAACTTTCTGTGATGTCATTTTTTTTCATATTGTTGCATTAAACAAAATGTTTACTAATATGTATCAATGTGTGTCCAAAAGTAAACTGAACTGTTTTCAAAACCAAATTTATAGGTTCGCTACACCATTTTGAGACTTGTTTTCTTTTACTAGTCCCCCACTGTCAATATTTTGCTCCTAGCATTTATTTGCATTTTGGAATCTTTTTAGGAATCCTTTTTAAGTGATAGTGCGCAAGTTTTGTGGCCCATTTTCTACAATCTCTTCTATTGTCTGAAGTCGATGATTTTTCAGAGTGGATTTCCGCTTGGGGAACAAAACACCCAGCGAGTAGGGCGGCTTAAGGACGATATTTGTCACGTGATTCACGCAAATCTTGTGTATCCATTTGCAGACGTGATACAAAGTTTGCCGCAACACGATGCATAATCGAGCTTCTTAAAATCATGCTACACAAACTTTCAAAGAATTTGCCCTCCGCAGAAACGGTCAACTGGTCATTTCCACTGATCATAGCTAATACTCTACTGCTGAGATTGTTGTCCGTTGACGGGGAGGTCGTCCTTGTCAGGCATCGTTCTAGACGGACGTATTGAAAACAGCAGTACTGCTCAAAAGGTCTTTCGTAATTTGTAACATATTTTCACTCAAACACGTTGCCCTCTAGGATTATTCACTTTTCAACTTTGGGGAAACACCAATTGCCTTACCCACAGATTCACTCTCATACATGTAGCTTGAAAAACTAACCACCGTAATTTGATGCTGTATTTCTTTATAAGAAAGATCAGGGTCTCTGTTATATGGAGGTTAAAGAAAGCTCATGACAGATATATATATATATATATATATATATATATATATATATATATATATATATATATATATATATATATATATATATATTGAAGATTTCCTGCAGAGAAAATGATCATACCTTACTTCTGAAGTGAATCAGAGTCTCTGAGAACTCCAGCTTTGCGGTCCTCCACTGTACTAAGCTAAGGTTATTAAATGGCTATTTATACTGATATATCTCTATTTCTATTAATCTTTGCATAAACTATATATAGTATAGGTATTACTTTAGATGCGACATCAAACTTTACATTCTCTATAAGATAACTAATAATGCCATACGTTTTTCTGACTTTTTAAGCAGCAAACTCGTATGGAATCGGTCAAAGTATGATTGTCCTATTTGGGGAGATGTTGACGAAGTATCGTTTTCATTTAAGTATTTCATTAGCAAAGACAGTTATTTAAATTCTGGATTACTGGAAAAGCATAAAGAATGAATTTTCTTGAAATGTAACGAAAGGGATTCGTAGATATCAAATATTAAATTTCCATTGATAAGCAAGTGAGATTTGAAGTAAGTAAAAATACCGACTATCTGCAACGACCATTGATATTTCGTCTAATGGTTTCTATGGAGAATAAAACAGTTCAGTTATAGATGGGAACCCTCAATTTTTTTCAGACGTACACAGTAAGAGAGAAATAGACGAGTTCAACCGATAGACAAGGTTTTATTCTTTCAAATTTATCTCACCAACTCCAACCACACGATAAGTTAAGGAAGAGCAACTCTTATGGTAATGCTCACTGCTTCATTTATATATACGTTTCTTGGCCAAATCCATTGCAACACATGATGTGTACTTAGTTGACCGGATGAACGTCAATGAGTACTCACTTAGTCTTTGCCTTCAGGTCGTCTGCTTGTTTACGCTTACTTCTTTTAATCATGTCTTGTTCCCGAAAATGAGAGACGTATTCTTCAATCACACCAGACGTGGTCTTGATTGGTAAAGCTATTTCGTAAATAGATTACATTAGATATGTTACCTGTATATTTTTTCCCCATTTCTGCCTAGCAAAGTTTCCTCCTATTTCCACCTCAAATAAGTGAATGAAATCTATTCTTTGCTTGCTTTCACATGGTAGCAAAGACGATTATCAAAAGTGGCTCTCGCACTATGAGACAGTCTAGACTGTACCTCTGCATCGCCATTAAATATGGAATCTGCATTTTCCTGTGTTGACCACACACACACATGCTCTATGGTGAATCATGGAAAATATATTCAATGGACTCCCGTTATTACGGTGTAGCGCAGGGAGTGTCGGTATAACGAGTTTGCTGTGAGAACGAATCAATTAGAATACATGGCATGAAGATTAGAAAATACGGCGTGCAAATTATCTACTAATCAATTTACTAGGGAAAAAACTTAAAAAAATCTCCGAAATTAGTCTGGGGAGACGCGTCCGTTCATAATAAATGCCATTTGAACAAGTGCCGTTCAACGAGAGTTTATTAAATGATAAGTATATAAGAGGACGTTCCAGGAAATTGTTTATATTCGTGTAATTAGATTTTTAGAAAGCCACGATAATGAATTTCACTCAGAAATCTATCCAAAAGCAAGATTGCACAGGGTGTGGTAGACATTTGTTAACAGTTTATTTCTATTAGATGATATTTGGCGTATTAGATTTAAGAGTTTGTGAAATCATGTCACTTCATCTCAAAGAGGAAAAAATATTCAACATGAAGAAGAAAATTGATATTTGATATTAATCACTACGACTCAGCATGCAATATGAAGTGATCTTTTAAAAAGCTGCTGCGGGGAAAAACGAGAAGCGAGGAAGAAAAAACAGCCGTTTAAATTAAAGCATAATTTCAAAATTTCCTCTGGGGAAAATCACTGCGTACGTACGTGCTCATACATACAGTGATACACCCACAACAAATAAACACACACACACAAGCATATATACTTATACATACATACATATATATATATATATATATATATATATATATATATATATATATATATATATATATATATATATGTACCAATATATACATATATATATATATATATATATATATATATATATATATATTTAACAGCGAATTGCCAGTATGTTTAAAACGTCAAGTTTATAATCAATGCATAACACCAGCAATAGCGCGCGAGTACGAAACCTGATAACCTATAAAAGTACCTAAAAACAAAAACTGAATAACACAGAGAGTGATGGATAGAGCAATGTCAGGAATATCTATTAGCAATAGGGAAAAAAATCTGAGATGAAACCAGAGTGAAGGACTTCGGACAAATAATCGAGAAATACAAAATAAGCATCTCAAAAGCCTACCAATTTCTTTCTCGTGGGACAGTGAACGTAGCTGGAGAATCACAGACAGATTATGGAGAGATGAGATTGAAAGTCGACCGGTGAAACGATAAAAACGATCAACAGGAAGCATCTTTATTTATTTTTTCACTAATCTTTCCTTTTCATACCAGTCCACAGCTTTCGGCTTTCAATATCAGAGTGGAGTTGTACTTTTCAGTTCGATGGTAGAGTTGTATCTTGTTTGATAGTAATCTGCAATTTAAATTAACCGTTAAATTCAGCGTTTGCTGCTCGCTATTTATACTAGTCGGTTGCTTCATACACACTCACACACACACACACACACACACATATATATATATATATATATATATATATGTATATATATATATATACACACACACACGTGTCTGTGTGTGTGTATGTGTGTCTCATCGTATGGGGTTGAGGTAAAATATTGTATACGTGTGCAGTGTCGACAATCGGGGCGTTCATAAGCAGAGAAGATTTTCCAGATATTCATCGCTGTTTAAACATGAAGATATGCATACAGTACATTGCATGTAAACGCAGGTTCATCGATAAATGTGTAGCCAAAGGAAGTTGAATTTATTTAATTAGAAATTGACATATTTTGTCCGACAGAATGAATTATAAATGGCGTTATATTATGTATAAACTTATTCGAAATAATACGTTGGGGTTGATACCTTATCGATGGCAGGTTCTCTTCCTGCAGCAGCCCCATTTCCTTTAATTGTTTGCTCTATTCACGTTGTCTAAATTGAGTGATATATCAACCGTATAATGACAGGAGATCATTTCAAAAAAGTTTCTATACAATACAACACGATTTATAATTCATATATATATATATATATATATATATATATATATATATAAATGTATATATATATATGTGTGTGTGTGTGTTTGTATGTGTGTGTGTATATACATATTTAATATGTATTGTATACACACACACACACACACACACACATATATATATATATATATATATATATATATATATATATA
>OY735225.1:43208782-43348782 GCA_963457665.1 Thysanoteuthis rhombus | reverse complement strand
GTTGACTAGCATTTCTTCCATCTCAGTTTTATTTGCTTGTCAACTACTCACACCCTCAGTCTTCAAGAGTGAATAAACAGAGTTGATAGAAAATAAGGAATAAGCTCCAGGCGAGACACGAACTTGTGTCACTTTCACCTCGGGAAGTCTCCTTTAGATTATCAAGAAGGCATTAGATTTAGAGTGTTAAATCATATAAAAACAGAGCAACCGAGAGAGTTAAACATGGAATGATCCTCTGCCGTTTTTGCAAAAATGGGTATTGGAAAAATGTGCCGTATAACAATCAATGCTGGGTGAAAATTTGTATCATCATCATCATCATCATCATCATTATTATTATTATTATTATTATTATTATTATTATTATTATTATTATTATTATTATTATTATTATTATTATTATTCTTTTAAAGTCTTTCGTTCGACAGAGACCTTCCTGGGATTCGCCACATATCTCTATCATAGGCTTCGCGGAGCTAGTACTTTATGAATTCGACGAGCTCGTGTCTCCATCTAATATTCTTCCCTTCGTTTTTTCTTGATTAATCTATTAAGTTTGGTCCATTCAATTTTCTTTCTTGTTGTTGGTGGCTTGGGGTTTCTGCGTTTTTCCATGAGATTTCTGGTTTTATCTGAGATTTTACTAATGGGTCGTGTGCTCATTGGTTTGAATATCACGGCAACTTCTATCATAGATGTTTGGTTTGTTGATGCTGGTGTTATCTTGTTCGGTAAGAATTTAAAATCTGTTGTGCTCAATGTACTTGAAATAGTCCGTTTTTAATTGCAACTAATTGCAGCATTAAGCCAACTCTAATTTAGTTTTGGTGGAATCAAAGTTATAAGAAAAATGGTAGCTACATTTGATATGAACGATATCAGGATGAGTTTTTTTTTAATATTAATATTCTCAGATGTAACTGTCTCTCCAGGCTGTTCCATGGGTTTGCTTCTTTTGCCGAAAAGATTTTTTCCTATCACCAGCAGAGGCCTGAATTCGTAATTCATGGCTGTGTCCTCAAGTTCAACTGTAGGTAGATGAAGTCTGCATTTTCTTATCAGGGCATTTTGAGCAATGAAAGCCAGTATTCACAATATGCATATTGTTCAGCTTTCTATAGACTTCCAATAGTTCAGCATGTTTTCTTCAGTATTCCAGGGTCTCTAGATTATTGGATATTTGATAATGTTACGTATAAGGAAGACCGGGGCTTGTTCGTCCATTTTTCACAAAGATGGCTATAACTTTCTAGAAAATTTCAACATTGAAATGCAAATATGACTGTTGGTAGTTTGGAGTAACGACTTGTTTGGGATGGGTGCTTCGACTCTAAAGTATTTGTCAAGTTTATCATATCATTTAAACATTCGGAAAAAAAAGTGAACTGCATATGCCAACGGTGGAGATAGTGGGTACAATCTGATTGGGTAAGTAGTTCTGTGATGAAAATATTGTTATAATTGGAGAATATAATATTTTCAAGCAGGCATATGTATTAACAATAAGAGAAAATGTATTTGAGTGAAAAGAACGATTTTAGGAATATAATCAGCCCATGGATTCATCCATGTTATTAGATTTTCTTTTTCTTCTGTTTTTGGTCCCTTTCTTCATTTCCCTTCTCTCTTTAAAATACTTTTTGAAGTTTGTTACGATCAGCGTCTATATCAAAATATTCTGCATTTTGCTAATTTTTATACTTCCTCTGCCTCAACTACGTGCAATCACAGCGTGCCAAATAGCCCCTTTTACAACGTACCAACCAGCCCGACCGACTTGTTTTTAGCATTCTATTCAGAGGAAAAGAACTGTCAGACAATGCTTGGAAAGAAGTGTAAATATATATATATATATATATATATATATATATATATATATATATATATATATATATATATACATATATATATATATATGTACATATATATATATATATATATATATATATATACATATATATATATATATATATATACATATATATATATATGTATATATATGTATATATATACATATATATATATATATATATATATACATATATATACATACATACATATATATATATATATATATATATATATATATATATATATATATATATATATATACTGTTTGTTATCACTTCTGATACAGATAGACTGTACTATCAAGAACTGCACTCTGCAGCATGAACTTGGCACTCGTCTGTCAATGTGAAAAATGTTATTTGGCAGAGTGAAATTAAAAAAAAAACGCTTTTCGTGCAGAGCTTAGTCGGAAAATGACTGAAATTTTACTGCTCAAAATAAGGCTAACAGTGGCGCCATCAAATGGTGGGAAAATAGATTAAAGCAAGTGGTTTACCTGCCCCTGTGTACATTTTGCAGTGGCCCCCACCCTAAACGAATGAAAAAAAGGGGTTGAAGAACTAGAGAGGGCCTCATAAATGAATGCATATTGCACCAGCCTTGTAGATGGAAATTTCCCTTATAAATGTGAATATCTTACGCTTGAACAGCGGAAATAAATTAGAGTGAAAATTTGAAAGCGTAAATTATGTCCAGAGGGATGAAAAAAGTATAAAATTTTGGAAATACGCCCATAATCTCTTCATGTGCACACCAGCACAAATACTTTTGGTTCTATTGAAAACCACGGCTACAAACAATACTTTTTTTCTTTTAACCGTGTTTTTTTTTCTATTGGGTGTAGATTGATGAACAGAGGATAACGCTTTCGGGTATTCTCTTAGTCATATCAAAAATGCAGAATATTTTGATCTAGACCAAGATCGTAATATTTATGGACAAAATCTGAAATTATAGATGTTTTTTTGTTATTTCAGATATCAAATTTCAATGTGATCTTCATAGTGCTTGAGTTTCAAGAATATCAGACTGAATACCCACCTTAACTGGCGAATAAGATTCATTCAATATGAAGCTGATGGAAATCAGATATAATTGTGATGAGAAGCAACAACAATTAAGATGAAAGTAATAAGTATAATATGTCTTTATGATTCGAATTCATATGTAAGTCTCTTTTTTAAATAATTAAATGCTATTTGATTTCGAAAAATCGATATTTCTGTCGTATAAATTCATTTTTTTGAACATCACTCTACTCCGCCTCTTAGGGCGGTATTCATCCTAGTCTATTAGAATAAATAAAAATTAAAGTGAATTGATTCACTGTTATTTTGGATGGAACAAATTGTCATTTCTATCATTTGTGCTCCGTTTTTTCTATTGATTGGGAAAGGGGTGAAACCCTCCAATCAGAAAGTTCGTTGTTTCCAAAACTATAAACAAAAGTAGACAAATCAAAGACATCAAGCATAGACATTTTTGATGCTTTGAAAAGGACAGAGACAGAGAGAAAGACTAACTTATTGTCTCTCTCTTAACCTTTCACACTCGAGAGAAACAATCAAACCACTTACTCTTTTAATCTGGCTAGAAAAGCCTTCAGTCAGTCGAAATATTTGTGTCTAATCCACAAAGAGTCTGTCCGTTTCGATAGAGATTTTCTGTAGTAAATCGATCAATGCCCCCTGAAAATATTTTCGGGGGGGGGGGTAATTCAAATTCTAAGTTGCTAGGAACATGATTAGAATGCTCACCGAAAATTTCATGGGGTTATACTGAATAGTTTTTGCAGTAGGACAGACGGATGGACATTTTATTATAACAAAATACCACACTGTAGAAAGTATGCGAGTGATTTATCTCCTCTGGTCTGAGTGTATCAAGCATCTAGAAAGTGTATATACAATCTCACTAAATAGATTTAAAGAGACCTTATTCTGCATTAGTTTCTTGTTTTTAATGTTGAGAATTTGAGAATCTGATACCCTTTTTTTACAATTAGTGTGATATAAAATGCAGGTATCATCGATGGGTACTTGCCATACTATTGCGAGAATGACAGACAACTGCTTGACACCACAATCCACAACATGGATCCCCAGAGATCACAAGCAAAACCTGGGTTTACAAAATTTAAGATGGCGTGACAAACTACATAAGTTCTGAAAGTATTGGCTTGCTGACGCCCACGATAGCAATTCTTGGGAAAGGTCCATGTCTAACGTCAAATGCCAAAATGCTGCTGCTGTTGCTGCTGCTGTTGATGATGGATACTATGTTAAACAATTAAAGCACAGATTACGCTTTGAATAAATTATCCTAAGACATAATTTGAAAGGTATACTTACTTGCAAAAACGTCACTAAAATCAACTTCCTCTGCTAAGTTACACTTAATTGTAAATGCAGCGGAAAACAGATTTAACTGATACCCAAATGAGCTGGTCTTAGTAGAAACGAGATAAACAATTATCAATTTCTCTATGCAAAAAAAATGCATTCTATTCTGTGTTCAGAATGTCTGACAAGGTATTTTTGCAGCGTTCTATTTTCGAAAAAAAAAAAGGTCCTAAAATTCTAAATGAAAACTCATTTTTTTGCAATTCTTCGTAATTCCCGAAGGCTTAACACATTCCTGGTTATTTTGAGAACTTCACAGAAATAAAGAACTTTCAAGCGAAGTCTTTGATGATGTCAAACTCAATTCTTTCAGTCGAGTTGAATGGAAAAGCAAAATAAATTTCACTTTTCCCTGGAATTATCCAGAAAGAACAAATGTACATAGCTTTTAACCTAACTTTGGTGAAAAACTCGAAAGTCAGCATAAATAAACATAACACCTCATAGCAGAAAGCTTTAAGAGTATTCTCTACCAAAATGTGCGCTGGCGTCATTTGACTGACAATAAATAAAAATATTCTCTCTCTCTTGATATTCGTTGGTTTTCTATTCTGAGTTTCAATAATTGGCAATTTAGTCTTGAATAATTTAGTGGGGATTTCGAACAGAGTTCAGGAGCGTACTGCAAAAAGAAAAAAACAACAACAAAAACCAAATCATTGAAAATACGCTGTATCAACAAAATATCTAGGAAAAATAAATGCATCTTTAATATTTCTGACAATAGCTTAATTACGTACACAATCTAAACTTAGTTTATATGCGGATTAAACACTTGTGAATCGGTTAGTCTACCGTATTATAGTCATTAAAACGTTCTTTCAATTCACCCTGCCGTGAGAAAAATTATTCATTTTTCAGTAGATTAAATATTATAAATCATATTGAGCATTATTTCCCTTTTGATGTTACTATTTACCTTTATTACAATATTTTCGGTGTACTTTTTATTGCAACCTTTTTCCGACTAGATAAATTTATTCAGATGAATGTAAAAAGCAGCTTCAAAAAAAAAAAAAAAGAAATAATTGTTGATAATCCCTGCATTGTATTTTAATGAGTTTTATGGTTTTAGTTGTTCAATTTTTTTTCTTACTAGCGTTTACTTTTCAACTATCTTTTAAAACGTATTGATATACGTACATATCTGTTTTTAAAGTTTGATTTGGGTTATAGCTGCTAGAAAATAGCAAGTTAGTCATGAAAAAATAGAAAAAACATATATATCTACGTTTGCGTACTAATGGAAGATTTCTGAGCAGATTAAAGCTGCTTTCACGTTATTGATCTGAGAAATATCGATTCCGCCATGGATAACGGATTTGTCATCAGGAAAAATAGAGTCAAGTTATGAGATTTGAAATTTTTACTATATTATTTACTGTATTCATTCATTTATTCGTACATTTACGAATGGGGGTTGGTGAAGCGTTTGCTCATTGTTCACGTTACACAATTTACGGGTTCGGGGAATGGTTGGGGGTCAGCTGAAAATATGCACAGATTTTCATATTCGCTGTCCCCTATGCCCCTTAAGTCCAGTAAATATCGAGGGATATATTTTTAGAAAAAAAAATCAGTATTTTTCTCGTCATAAAAAGAGGTATCTATATTTAAAATTCTTATAAATAATTCTAATCGTAAGTAAGAACGTTCGAATTGGCTAGAACGGAGGAAGTTTCCAGACTGAAAGATGAGCACTTGTTTGATATCAAGATGAATTTTTGAAAAAATATAACAACATTTCCAGGTCATAATATTCACTTTCCTTTCACTGCTCTGATACCCCCGTTGATATCTATTCAGCTGCTATTTCTCCCTGTACATTCACTAATGCTAAGTACGGCATTGTTTTCGTAATGGTACATTAAAAAGGACTCGAGATGATCGTGAGTAGAGAGTAGTGATTCAATGAAGCATTTTGTACTGAAGCCTTTTTATGTGTACAACACAATCCAACTGGCATGGTTGTTTCTTTTAGTTCAAGATACATAGCGTCTTCTCCTTGGTATAATCTTTATCCATCTTCTTTTTTTCGAATTTATTGTTTCTTCTGTGTTGCACTTGTTTGTATATCTTTTTATGTATTTTATTTAACTTGAGATTTTATCAAATGATACTACTACTACTACTACTACTACTACTACTACTACTACTACTACTACTACTACTACTACTATAACATCAACAACAACAATAACAAAAATAACAAAAACAACTACAACTGATACAAAATGTCGCAGATGAAAGATTATGGACATGGCTACACAACATCGCTAGATTTTTTCTTATCCTCTTGCGTGTTGACTCCGTGGTCCAAGGGCACGGCTGCGCCAATTATTTGTCAGTTTCTCCCCCCCCCCGTAATCTATCCATAACCAGGCCTAGTCTTCCCGTTTTGATGGGGTGGTCAGTTTGGATGTCAGAGTCCCAATGTAATTTGTGGTTTCTATTTTCCGGGGCTGTCTCCGGTCTACGATTTTACAATGCACATGCCTTGTCGTGTCTCTTTTTTGGGGTAGTTGACTAGATTCAATGGTTTTATGATCTACGGTCTCATCACTCCGTTTACATAGGCGGCATTTGTTGTTTGTTTCGGTTCAGTCGATTTTTTGCCTTGTTATAGTTTGTCTTGACGCATTTGTTTTTGGGCTGCCATGATGAGCGATTTTGTTTCTCTTTTCAGGTTTCCTTTCGTAGCAATGTCCATGATCTCTCGTCTGTAACATTTTGTATCGGTCTTCAGAATTTCCCATATAGTTTTTTGAAATTTTTTCCCCATCTTTCTTTCCTTGTTTGCTGAGCTGCACCTCCGTTTGCTTCTTATTTGTTGTTTGTTGTTTGTTGCGCTGCTTCGGGCGCTTTTCATAATGTCTTCACTATTTGTTTGCACATACTTTTCTAATGATTATTGTCTTATTGCAATTCTCACCTCTTCTTTTTTTCTTTATTATTATTATCATCATCATTTTGATCGTGTCTCTTTTCTGAGTTTTTCGGAGAAATATTTTGTTGTGACTGTCTATGTGTTTTTCTATGGAAAGTATAAATTAGAGATTTTATTCAAAGCTGATAGAGACGAGTATTTTATTCAAAGCAAAACGGAAAGCGTTTCAGAAAAACGATGCATTTATTTATACTTCATTAATGAATTTAGTTATAGACATTTTATTCATTTATTTAATATTAAAATTATATTTCTATAAAGTGCTGCTTTAAGCTGATATTATTTTCATAATTGCATTAGGATCCGACGAAGCGCCACCGTGTGTTGTGGCTGATAATATAATTGCATGACAATCGTTAATGGATTGACGTTTGTACAAAGGCAGGACCTATATCTGTGTCTCCATATACACTAATTAAAATAACTATTCAAATAATATTTTGAGCTTTCTCTATGATTTGCTGCTTGAAATGGTAGGTCGAGTGCGCTCCAGAGAGTGCATTGTCAGTTGAACATTATTCGAGTCAAAAGCACGAAAAACCCGATTAAAGTGACGGATGTATCTGTTTGGTATATGGAATTAAATAAAAAAAGAACCATGAGTGCAACTATGTATCGACCGTGCAAGGTCGTAGTAGCAGAAAGAGGAGGTAGAGGAGGATGCTGAAGGATAAGTTGTTTTTTTTCTAGTCAATGGATCCTCATAATTGTAAAATATTGCTATAATGGAATATTCTGCAATCAATCGGGAATCCACATTTTTAGCGGTCGATTTTTGCCCACTTCTGACCTGTATTATATTATGACAGCATCGGCAGCTGGAAAAAATGATCCTTGGCAACACGAGAAACAACAAAATGATACGTCATCTATTGGTGATTTCATACCTCATGACATAATAGCAGCTGGTAAATAAAACACAAAACCCTTCCCCCCTATTTCTGCTGTTCAACATAACTGGGGCCAACCGATAGACTGACCCAAAACCCTCCGCTAAAGATGTGTTGACTCGTCTAAAAGTAGCAGGAAAAAATGTGCTATCACTCGGGATGGATTCATCTAGTAAATATGCTATGCAAGATTGTCTATAACTTTAAGAAGAGTCATATGCACTAAAAACTATGCTGAAATGACTAGAGTTGCAGAATTGTCCTAACAAAATCTAGGACACTACTCCATGTCTTTATCTGATCGAATCTTGAAATCGTATATCATTTGTAAAATCCGTGAAGAGGTTATTGATTTGAAAAATGAAATGTATTGAACATACCCAAACCCTACTTTAGTCGCTAAAGTAGTATTTACATTTTCAAGAATCCGTTAGAATAATCTTTCTATTTCAGCATTCTGATCGGTGTCTTTCCAAAACCCAGAGAGACAGAATTATGGTATAACAGTACAGGCTATTTTGATCAAATTTACCCAGACATTAATTCTTATAAATGGTTGGGGTATCATACACAAAGGAATGTAATCACTCTGGGATATGTTTCCGGGGTAAACTTTTAATATTCCATAATGTATTGATAGAAACTTCGCCAAGCATTATTCAACTTCAGGCTTAAAGAATAAATTCATATCCCAATTACTCGGGAAAGAAAAGGATATCCTATAACTTACAGTAAATAAAACTCATCAATTTATCCATTCAATAATTCAAGAAAAATTCCACCATACCGATAGGCAACTCTGAAGCTGAGATAGGTGAAAGAAAGATTAGAGAATGTGATGCAGGAAAGTTTGAATAGGCTAAGGAAACGAGTGGTGACTAACTAGTCAATTTTCGGGGAGATATAGAATTAAGATAATTATACGTTTTTCTTAAACTTAAGAAAGTCATAAATGGTCTTGAAAAAGCCCCATTGGTATAACAAATATGACATTATAATTGCTGATAAAGTCAATAATGTTAAAAACGTTACTGTTATGAACAAAGTAAACATAGGAAATGACTATACAATGATTGTGGACATAGTTGAATTTAACTTTAAAACTGGAAGGGACAAAAGTATCCTTGAGAAAACATTGCCTAATAAGATAGAGATTCGAAACACTACCGATTATTTGGTAATGGTAGATAACTGATTTCAGGCTTTGTGGAATAGCAAAAGTGACGAAGCAGAAAAGAGACAAAAAAAGCAAAACATGAAAAATATAATCAAAGAAGAAGAGTTGATAGAATATAGAATGAATGCATAATACCAGTTATGGCGTAGGCATACTAAATCTGGTAACTGAAAAAATGAAGAGAAAAATATCTCAGAATTACATTGAGAGCCATGGGAAGGTTGATGCAAGGGATAACTTTGAGAGATAGAGAAACATATATGAGGAAGACCATGGTGAATGATATCATGACAATGACAAGTGTCAAAAATGAAGGTGGGTCGTACACTCAGCTTGGAGGAAGACCAACCTATGGTAACCGATCATTTCCCACGAAATAGTTAAGGCAGTAGGGAAATACCAAGCTCAAGATGGAGAAGGAGGTTGTGAAGTTAGCCGGTAAGACATGGTTAGAGTAAACACGGAGACCATAGACATCATGGAAGAGTTTTTTGTTCTTGAAGGTTGAAATTGCTCTGCTGAAGTGATTCTTCGCTCCGAGTATTCCATGGATATGCATTGTCTTGGGTAGATGTAGTGGTCTACTCTCTCCAGTATTGCATTTTTGGTTTCGATTGTTGAGTGTTTCCATCGCTGAGTATTTGTTGTAAATGACCGTTGTTTTGTTGAAGTTTATGCCGAAGCCTTCCATGCCTTTTCCGTTCAGTTCATCTCGTATTAGTCGGAGATGGAAAAGGTTCTCTGCAAAAAAGGACAATGTCGTCTGCAAATATAATCAACGAAACTAGAATTCAAGGAAGATTACTGAAGATGATTTACAATATAATTAAATAGGTCGATATGGACGATGAATTACTTTCTGGGCACTATTATAAATCATGACAGTATCATCAGAAATATTTAGAGAAGGGTTCAAAATATTAGGCGCATTGTTAGTATTAAGTGAGAACACAGATATAAATATACAAATTTCAAGTTGGCACCACATCGCGGAATAATGGTCAACAAACCGATATCCCAGATTCATATAACCGAATCATGAAGTCTCCTCAGGTCTTGTTGTAAAACTAAGGTAAGGTTAGTAAAAAGACATAAGGATATACTCTAATGTACATTGTGTTTGTATTCCGGGTCGATTCTTTTGTGAGATACCATAATACCCCTTTCAATTCATTTCTGCGTTATTAAACATCGTGTAAAAGATTATACTATTTCAAACAGTAACTCTTGTTATTTCTCTCACATTTTTTCACTCAGATGTTTTTCCTTAAAGTATGAAAATTGATTTTATTTTATTGTTTCTTCCCCCTTTTTTACAGACGTATCCCCTTGTGCAAAACAGGTCGGAGAAAAATAAACAATTAAAATGAACCGTTTTTTTTTTTTGCATTTTTTTTTGTGAGAGATTTCCTGGACATTTCCATTATTTCACTATTCTTAATGGTCATCAAAGGGAGATATCACAAAACAGCACTGTATATGAGCTTGAAAAATATTGCAGGCGGTAGAAATTGCATCAAAGCCGTTAGAAAACTAACATGGCAATGGGCTGGTCATGTTGTAAAAATTTCCAACGAAAAATAGATATCATGACTGATAACAAACTAAGTAAATTCCGAAAATATTGGCTCCAGGATGCACATAATTATTATTAGAGGATGATAATTAATCAACCCTGAATTCTTGTTAGACGCCTGACAATGATTGAAGTTCGAAGCATTGAGAAGTATTTGTATTGCAATCCTTATTATATATTAGAGTATGTATTAAAACACAAAATTGGATAACAAAAATGGTACCTGTTTACATGAATCGAATCATCTCTCTCTCTCTTTTCATTCTCTCTCTCTCTCTTTCTCTCTCTCTCTCTATATATATATATATATGACACATACAGCAAGTCACGTCTGTTTTCATACTTACTAATACCTTATCGTTATATACGATTTTGTGTAATCTATGTAAGTAAGCCCAGTTTAAAAAAATGATACATCGTATAAAATAGCATCCATATATAATACATTATGATAATACCCTGTATAGAATTGCAAACTACGTGAATGACATAAGATATTTATCAAACCATGGATAAAAAGGGGATGGTGCTTTAGCAACACTGCTTAGGAGCCATGTTGAAATAACTGTTTTGTTTTTTATATCCCCAGAACAGTTCATATCATATACAACTGATGGCCCAAACAAGAAACAATTCATACATAGTGTCATGACAACAAAGTATATTCAGAACAGGGAAATAAACACTGGAGAAAATTACTTAATTTGATTTGACAGTTATTGGAAAATAGGAGACTGAAGTGAAGATTTCTTTTTCTCTCACTTTCTCTCTCAATATATATATATATATATATATATATATATATATATATATATATATATATACTCATATATATACATATATATATATATATATATATGTGTGTGTGTGTGTGTGTGTGTACATTCGGAAGTATACTTGGTCTAGTAATGGTTATCAATTGAAATAAATAGAATATTGTCATTATTACCTTGGTAGGAGACATATAGCCAAAATGATAATTGATCCTATATGAAGAGATGCAAAAGCTGAGAACCATTCCTTTTAGTTTAGCATCCGACATATTGACATTGAAGAATGACACTGATTGGTGGACAATGCTTAACCGAAGATAAAGCTCTAAAATGTTCAAATGTCATTATCGGATTCAATCTGGTGACATTCAGGTGAAAATTTGTGGTGTGCCGCTCCTATTAATGCATTTATGTATCGGAGGTGGCATTCCGTCGAGTTTTATATTTCGTAGATAACTCTAATTCCATTCTATTCACAAAAGCATCATTTCTGATAATGTATGCGTCTGAACATGGAAGAAAAATAGTGCAATCATTTTGAAAGTGACAGCGCACGTGCACACACGCACACACACACGCACACACTCTCTCTCTCTCTCTCTCTCACACACACTTCAAATCTGGAATGGAATAGTTGCAGGAAAAATGAAGTGAGAAATGAGAATTTGGTTTGCATCATCATCATCATCATCATCATCATCATCATCATCATCATCATCATCATCATCATCATCAGTCTTTTAGTGTCTGTCGTTGGACATACACCTTCCCAAGGATTCTCCATCATGGGTTATCGCGGGGCCAATATTTTCTGAACTTCCTGTCTTGTTTGTCTCTCCTCTGCAGGCCCCGGTTACCGATATGGTGTCTAGGGATCGAGGTGGATCTTGATGTCCATTGATTGTTCTTGCAACTTATATATATATATATATATATATATATATATATATATATATATATATATATATAATTAATGCTCTATTAAGGGTTGAGCACTCTTTAAGTGAGGCAACTCATCCACTGTAAGCTTATGCAATGCTCCTTTATAGGAATTGAGCACTGGTGGGTGAGGGATTTCTGTGTAATTTGAATATAACGCTTAAATTCAGCCTTACTGCCTGTCCAGTTCGGTAGTCCAGAGGTAGGATATCGGCCTACAGGTCTGAAGTGAAGGTTTCAATTCTGCCTCGCAGTACTGGATGGGATAAGTGAAAGTCTGTAGCCACACCGAAGAGATGTAAAACGTCTGTGGATGACACAATAATATATAAATATAAACATGAATATATATACATAGAGATATATAGATATAGATATGTGTGTGTGTGTATTTAGAAATGAATATATGATCCGACACAATGATAATAAATTGCATTGTATTATAATACAGAAATGATCATCAATTGTTACACTATAAGTATATCATTCGACGTAGACAGCGTAAATAGAAAAAAAACAATTAAAGAAAATGGGGCTGCTGCAGAAATTGAACCCGTAACCGATAGGATAGCCATCTCTTGTCTTGCCCATTCACAGTCTATATCTATATTTTTTTCTTTCAACGTGACGGTTATATAATTCAAAAATGGATATCCAAGATTCGACAGAATGATAATGAATACCATTATATTCTATAGAAACTTTCATTTCAAATGATCATACCCTTATTTTCCAGTGAATGAATGTGTATGTGAGTGTGTGCAGCGTGCGTTCGTAGATATATGATGAGATGTACCACACTTCTTCTGGAAATCTTACATCTCAACATTGTTGAATTACTCCAGTAATATATATATATATATATATATATATATATATATATATATATATATATATTGTATTTATCTTTGTTTTTGTGAGCACAATTCTGTAGTATGTGTGTGCATACGATGTATATATGTATATATATAGGTGTATATATACGATACATCTACACATACATCATATACCGGTGAGAGAGAGAGTGTGCGCGTGTGCGTATTTATAAGAAGTGATGTCCAATATAATGTAAAACTCGAAGTGCGTAATAAATGGGATTCTTAAAGAAAGGAAGGATAGAAAATGAAGCTCTTCATTTCCTGGTGGAGTGGATTCAAGATCTATTGGAAATGTCCGAGGAGAAACAAAAGAATGGGTTTCTCGACGGATGAACCAATTGATCAGACAAAGTTCTTTAACTTCAGGCTAACACACACACATAAAAGCACAAACACACGCACACACACACACACTCATATATATATATATATATATATATATATATATATATATATATATATATATATATATATTGTTTCCGACGTTGCTTTATCTATGATGGTTTTACCCAACAAGGCTGCCAACGATGGTGTTAAAGCGGTCAGTAATAACGAATGTATAAATAACAATCTATAGCCGTCTATGTATATATGTATATGTACGTAGGTGTCTATTAGAATATATATATACATATATATATATATATATAGGCACCCTTTATACTACAAAATCTTTTACATACCCACATATACATACATGCATACACACATGCACACACACACCCACAAGCATATATATATGTATAGATCAACGTATTGATACCCACGTATGTATATGCACACATACATATGAGCATAACATGTATACATGTATATTTTGACGTATCTATACGTCAGTCTATGCCAATACATGTTTATAGATAGCTGAACCTATATACATGCATATACATGTATATATACGTATTAGCATATGCATCCACAGGTATTGACAAAGAAGAAAGATCAAATAATCAATAAGTTATAACTTGGGTCATATCCTCTGATCAAGAATGGGTTCTTATATACCCTTACCATTACGAGAACGGAGTCGGACATATGGTCGGTTTAACGTTGGGAACATCACACGCAAATGTATTGGATAGAGACTTCCTCTGAAATATTCTTTACTCCTAACAACTATTGTCGCCAGGACATAAAAGCTCTTGACATGGTCAAAGGACAATCGCTGATCCCACTGGTCAGAACTGTACAGAACAATGCCAAGAGCATTGCATTTGCATCTGCCTGAACGGAAATGATCTCCTAAAGATAAGCACAGATCAGCAAGAATGGGCTTGTGAATTCCTGATTCAAGAGCTGGAAATCTCATAGCAAAACACCTTGTGTAGAATGAATATATGAAATAATGAATTTATCTTTAATTTGCTTGCGTTTTTGTAATCACTGATCTTTGTTGGAAGTGTTGAAACGCCAACCCTTCATAATGAAAAAATGTCTCGAAGAGCATTTGAATTTTGTTCTTGTTCAGACAAAAAGTTCATGCCGAAGGGTAAAAATATGATATATATATCTTCCGAATAATTACTCCAATTATATAAGCTATCAATTACCCATGCAATACTCGCATCATTAAATCAGCCTAGAAGGCTTTTCCGGACATTTAGACAAATATAAATTGATGGTTACTAAGTGCTCTAATTAATATAATTAAGTTTTTCCTCGAAACATTTCTTTTATGACATTCTTTAAAAAAAAAACCCAATGATTTCGACTGAAAGGGAAAAATTGTTTTATTCGAATGTATGGATATATTATTATTATTATTATTATCATTATTATTATTATTATTATTATTATTATTATTATTATTATCATTATTATTATTATCATTATTATTATTATTATTATTATTATTATTATTATCATTAACGGTATTAGTAGTAGTAGTAGTAGTAGTAGTAGTAGTAGTAGTAGTAGTAGTAGTGGTAGTAGTAGCAGCAGCAGCAGCAATATTAGCTGCAAGTAGTGGTAGACGACAAAAATGCTGGTGGAGATTGAAAATAAGAAAATAATATCCGTACTTTGCATAAAAGAATCACCTCAACCCACTCATGTATGTTCATGGTAGGGATCTACTTTCTTCAATACTGCGTGCTCGATTTTGATCGTTATGTCGCAGACTTCAAGTAAAGAAAGAAACAAGCGTAGAATTACTCTTATTCATGTTTTTTTCTCCCAAAACTCGCTAAGCTGCAAATATACCAACAGCTTACTATGTACAAAAGAAGGTTTGGTTCTGTTGGTTGCTTGCTTATGAACTATGAATACATTCAATCGTCATGTGATTACAAACTATAAACAATAATTACAATTACCAAGATGACCGATCCAATAAATACTTGAGCTATAACCATTGTGAAATCTTTCTAATCTGTTCAAGGGAAGCACAGAGAAATTTGGATCAAAAACATGGATACTGATGACCTCGTCAGATAATAAAAACTGAATCTTTTTTTAGATCCCAGCTGAGAAGAACTCAGTAAATCCATAAAATATATAAAGACTGACATTGATAAAACACAGCAAATGAATAAATGTAGAATATAAGTGAAGCCCTTTGCCATTTGAATTTCCTAATGATTCTATGATATTTCCGAAGATGCATCAGTGGTATACTCTTCTTTTTCGGCCTTATAGGATTTTTCAATCTTGACCTATTGAAAGCTTGCCAACCTAGAGTGAATCTTCGCTTGCTTTTTTTCCTTTGAAGACTGTGACACAACGATCAAAATCAGAAAGGCAGTATTGAAGAAAAATAAATCACTGCATCTATGTAGGACAACGAATCTTCATGAAATCCTCAAACTAAGAAAAGATCGTGAATGAATAGGAACGGTGATTCACCAGAAATAGTTCAAAGGAAAGGCATTAGATCCTGCAGACACATTGAATAATACCAAGAGCTGTCTTATATAGAATAAAGTATTATTAGGACTTTGAAGTCTAAGCGGATCACGAAATCTAGGTCAGGAGAACGAGTCTAATCATTGTGAGTATAGGAAAGATCTGCCATGTTGTGGATGTAACTATTCCAGCTAAACCCAGAGTAAATCTGTATTAGAGTGGGATATGAAATGATAAATCTACTCATCTTCGTAGGAGCACAAGTATCTATCTAAGCAAACACAGGAAAAGGATTCTCAGTAGAAATGAAATAAATGTCGGGAATATACAAGCGTCAAACCGTATTATGGGTTTTGTACCCCTTATCCAAAATGCTAAAGGTTATAAGTGTTCCGAATTTCGTATATTCCTGGGTTTTGGAACATTATGAAACATTTTTGAGTGAGGGGCCTGTAACTAATGGGGAATAGCGTGGGTTTTCTCATATACTTGAATGCTTCTTCAGATTACTTAAAAAATACGAAAACGTTCGTCTTTTTCGAGAAAAAAAATAAGTTACAGAATATTTTGAAAATCAATTCATTTTACATGGATTGTTTATCGGACTTTTTTTTTGTATTCAGACAGTTGTGGAGGAGCTCTATTGGTGACAATCAGGAGGATGCTTTGGTTATGTACACTTTTGGGGGGTTTGGGGGCTCGAATGGGATTCGACAACCTATAGTAATTCTTAGTTATTTTCTGTAATATCAATTTCATTTCATTGTAAGACCTTTCTAACTCTCAAGTGTCTGAACAAGTTCTTGGGTGGCATAATTCAGGTAAAACTCACGGATAGAGTGATTAATATAACAACTATCGTGACCATTGTTGAAATATGATTGTAACTATATAATTCGTGTGAGACATTATCAATACTAGTGAAAAACCTGGAAACTTACCAAACCGCTCGAAAACCAACTCAAAACCACACAGACGGCCATGGAAAGAGAAATATTAGAAATAACTATTAGCGATAGAAAAAATCAACATAGATATAAGAAAGAAAGTATGAGTAATACAGTCGCAAGAATGACGATGGGCAGGTCACGTAGCAAAAAGTTTCGACAACAGATAGAGAAAAGGCTACCGATCGGTGCCGTTCGGACGCTTACTTAACCCAGCAAGAAAAGACTAGACACAAGGTGGAAAGATGAGATTGAGAAGTTGATCGGTACGTCAGAGCTTGGGGCAATCATGCTCGTCATGGGAGGAGATGGGAAAGATGTCGAGGTAGAGGATAGTGCTATTTTTGCAAAAGAAACTACTGAACTTGTTCAACTGTGAGAGTACACCATTTCAAAGAGTGAATTGGGGATACTTTCATCAGCAAAATGTTTATCTTTAACTTGTTCTTTATTGTATACAGGGAAACAGAAAAAGAAAAACGAAAAAACTTCAAACCGTTCATTATATGGAGAGATAACCAAATGTGTATCGCATCCAATTTTCGACCAAATGAAAATCCGTGTAAAGATACTGATGTTATTATGGGAAATACACTTTTGGCTCCCACCTGAATTGAAAAATAATTGGCTGCTGTGTTCCACGATCAGTAATCCTTTTTATTAATTTCAGATTGAATTATAGAGTTGTAGATGTTGAAGAGTTTTATTATCTCTTTCGTCCGCTCACCTCCTTTGCCAATTAATAGAAACACATAAACAAAGATAAAATAATGTTTATTGGTACAGACTTTAATCAATCGCTTTCTTAATTTTATTTCATTTCGGGGGAATTTAATTCTATCTCTATCGTTTTAAATCAAATGTGTTTAATTTTATTTCTATCCCCATTTATTTTCTGTTATTCAATTAATATATCTATAATCTATATTTTCAGTTTTGAAATCTAAATTTCAAAATTAAATTACTTTCATTATAACTCCATAAATCTAAAAAAAAAAATCAAAATACACTCTGCAAGCATCTGTAATTTGCTAGATTTCATCCCGACTAGGATGCTGTTGCATAAAAACAAACAATCGCCCATGGATAAGAAGTAGATATATTCGGTCAAACAGAATGAATTATTAATTGCGTTATATTATATAGAGACTTATTTGGAATGATCTCCCGTCATTATACGGTTGATATATCATTCAATTTAGACAACAGAGATAGAATAAACGATTAATGAAAATGAGGCTGTTGCAGGAATCAAATCTGCCACCGATAGGGTAGCTGCTTCAAAGTAGCATTGCTGTTACCATTGAGCTAAACAGTCGCCATTAATTAAAAGGTCCAAGATTTTATTTCCACCCAAATTTTCATTATGTATATCATCAGGCTAATCGTATACGACAGTTATGTATCTAAGAAATGGACGTATTTGGTCCGAAAAATGAATTATAAATCGTGTTATATTATATAGAAACTTATTTGAAATGATCTCCCGTTGTTACACGGTTTCTAAATGGTAAGAACTGCCTCAACCTAGGGATGCTGAGAAGTAAACGTTTAAATTTTCAGCCCTTTGGATCCATTTGTGCGGTCTGTATGCATTATATATATATATATATATATATATATATATATATATATATATATATATATATATATATATATAACCAGCTAGTTGGTCAGCCAAACCAGCTTAATAACTTTAGAAATATAGGATGACATTTTTGTGACAGTTTTAAAATAAAGGACTCCTTTTTACTCTGAAATGTAACAAAAATCCTGAATATTTCCGTTCCAGTATCACATCAAATTTTAAAAGATGAACAAGTAAACCCTCGATGTTTTGGAATAAATGCACATAAACAATAACAAGTTCAACAATGCATCCACTATCAGTGCAGAAAATAGCAGAATAAGGGAGAAGAGAATGTTCTCTCATACTTGTAGAATACGATTTATCCAATCACTGTCCCATCACAGCAATATATGACACAAAATCGGGCTTAATGCGGGGAGGATTACACAAACTCTTTCAAAAAATGTCTCCGGCCGACGCAGCTACGGTTGAAAAGCGCATCATAATGGCTAGGCAACCTCCGCCACGAAAGCGTCCACCAGGGGACCTGCTCCTTTAACTGCAATGGAGCAGTGCTGCCCTGGGGTAACAGATTCCCCGCAGCTGGGCCGAGTAATATTAGAACGCACCCGGAGACCAGGATTAACCGGAAACCAGAGTACTTGTAAAATACAATATGGAAATAATCCGAGAGTGATGTTTTTATATAAATCGTAAATGTTCTTTCAATACAAAAACGTCAAATCCATATATTCAATGATGACGTCATTGTATTGATGACAGCACGCATTTAATGACATCACACCTCTTTCTTTTCCCTTATTTTCGTCGTTTAACGTAACCTGGACCAACCGACTGACCAACAAGCATTTTATAGAGATTTGTGGATATATCTAAAGCGAAAAAGAGCCCATACTCGAGATGATCGGACACATGTAATTTGATGGTGGAAAAGTGTTACCAGACACATCAGAAGAAAACCCAGAAAAATGATAAAAAGTTATGGTTAAGATTAAAATCGTCGAAAAGTTAAACAAGTGTTCACTGATTTATACGTTGGAACAAGACTTCGAAGTAAGAATAAAATATGCAGATTGCCAGTACAACTAAATCGAATCACTCTAATCCCATGAATGGCCGACTGACCAGCTAAGTGGCCTCAAATTCTACTCTCTTTTAGTGTCTGTGTGTTTGTGGATGGCTCCGGAAAATCCTGGTCATATTTTGGGAGTTAAAACCTTGAGAATTTACATGAGCTAATCACTAAGCATTAGTTAAAAACACTAGTTTTTTTGCTTTTTGGATCTTTATGGTCGTTTTGTAATAACAATGCGCAAACCTTGTGCTGGTATTTCGTAGATAGTTTTGAAATGTAAATAAATAAGATAATCTTAAATAAAAGATCTATTTTTTGGATTATTTCGTATAATGTTTCTAGATGATTAGTTTTAGTTTGTAGGCTGGCTACGGTGATCATTTGTGCGAGGTACGGATATTTCTAACGAACTTTTCTTACTCAAATTTTGATTACATGTTCAGCTAATACAAAACATTCGTGTTCAATAGCCAGTGGACACCATACACTAAAACCGCAGCTGCATGTATCCCAGAAGGTGTAACTGCAGTTCTGAATCCCCTTCCATCCCCGGAATGATTACTGGCGTCTACCAGGAAAGAATACGAAAAGGGGAAAAAGAGATGGCTGAAATGCATTGAAATGTTAATTGAAGAATACGTGGAAGGAAGGGATGCAGGTCGTGCTGAAAATAAGCTTTCCCGCGTAGTTGGGGAGAAATAGTGTACAGGAAGTCAAGCCAATTTCAGGGAGAAAACTTTCTTCACTTTTTCAAAATTAAATCTAAAATTTTTTATTTCTGATGAAAAACCTGGAAATATCTGCGACGCAGAAACAAGTTTGCAAGAAGATTCCAGACTTCTATTTTATTCCTAGTCACTATAGTATTCCTCCCTTTTAGTAGATTCTTCGGCTTTATATATTCATTTCTTCCCCCTTCCAAGTCTGTGCCAGTTTTCGGTTTTTCCCCATTCACTGTCCAAATAAAACTGACAAACTATCAAAGGTTTGAAACGAAGCAGACCTCTAGAACGCTACACGCCCCTCAGACAGTGCAATCTGTTTTGACCTCCATTTCCCTCGTGGCTTTTTGAATTCCAGGTAACCCTCGAAAAACCTTAGCCGAGATTGACCTATCCTGGTCTCTACCATTCGCCTTTTAAGGCTTATGTTCCTATCCATATCTCTTTCTTCATCGGACACACGTACACACGCATTTCCCAACATTTAGTGAACGTATTTGAAAGTAGATAGTGCAGGAAAATCATTGATAATAAGACTTTGCCATTCTTATTACAATAGTGTACTGATGCCGAAAACCAATTTGTCTGCGTCAATATTGGACACCTTAACTGACATATTACAAAGACTGGCATTTGCTCGAAATTATACATGTATATCTATCATTGAATATTGGATTCTTGTCTGGACGCCCTTCTTAATATTGAATATATATGCAGATATGCTCGCATACGGTTTACATTAGCACCCCCGGTCATCATTAGGAAAATATCCTCTTAAAATTATAGCATTCATAAATGCATATTAAACTAATCACTGAAATTATGCACTTGTACACATATGGACAGAAATAAATGACAGAATTATAATTGAATATGGAGAAGCCAACAGAAACACACCAGCACACACGCAAACACACACACACATGCATATATACATATATACGTATACATTTGTGAAGGGAAATATACAAGGTGCGACCAAAGAGTGTCAGGACTGTCTCTGTTGCGAACAAACTGAGCACTACGCTCTCATGCCTGGTGGGGTCAAGCTGACAACATCATGACCCGTGTTATATTCATTTTTGTGATCAAATTCATGTGCTCATTTGTGACCCCAAGATGGGCCTAATATTTGAAAACCGGCAATTGAAACCTCTGGAAATGTTGGATTAAGAATACAGCAAGGGAGCAATGGACCAGATGGAGGGCATCAACTTTTTGAGAGGAGGTAGTACATAACTGGAGGTTGACAAAAATTCGACGGCAACCCCTAAAGGGCACTACCCCAGAAAATGTCGGAGATATTGGACATATTGTGCGTCACAATCGTTAAATCACCATCAATGAATTTGATAATATCGTCAACATATTATTTAAAACCGTTCTGAGGGATAACAATCGGCATAAACAACTAGATGTTCCAACATGATAACGTGCTGCACAAGCACAGTGGTAGATTAACCTCAAACCAACTTGTTTGATTTGGCTCCCTACAGTTTTTTCCCCTTCCTCAAGAAAAAGTTCAAACTGAAAGATTGCTTTTTTGACACCATGAAGGAAATCCAGCTTGAATCGGATAGTGATTTACACGCTCAAAAAGAGGGGCTTTCAGACATCTTTCAAAGCTGAGCAGAAGCAATTCGTGCAGTGTATTGCAACAGAAGGGGACTACATTGACAGAGAGGGGCAGCCAATTTTTGAAAAGTATGTATAAAGCTTTTCCTAGGAGAAATCTCAGAATTTTCCAATCGTACCTCATGTATAAATACATTTACATAAGTATACATTTGAAGGGGAATATTTGTAAAGACAAATGCACTCAGGAATCTCGTGTGTGTCATGTAGTAATAAGAAATCAACACATACACACACATATATATACCTGTATATATGCATGTATATATGTATGTAAGTATGCTATTTTTATTTACATCTCTATTTCGATGTAAGTGTGCATCTATGTATATACGTATAGATGCATGTATGTATGTGTAAATCTTTCCGTTGGACAGACGCTTTGTTTTTTTTCTGTCCTAATGTCTCTGCCCCTCATATAATAGCCCATCATTCCATATGTCTGTCCTATCAATATACATATATATATATATATATATATGTGTGTGTGTATATATATATATATATATATATATATATATATATGTGTGTGTGTGTGTGTGTATAGATATATATATAAATACATGTATGTATACATATATATATATATATATATATATATATATATATATATATATATACATATATATATATATGTTGTGATTTAAGCCTTTGAATGAGTATTATGGAGGAGTATAAAATTCTTTGTTCGTTATGTTTTCAAGTTTTTTGAGTTTTCTGGTGTTATTATTTCACAGTTGGTACGAAATTGAACTGGAGCAGACTCCATTGAAGTGCATACAGACGGACATTGGTATTTCTATTCGTATATGTGTGTATTCCACCTCCCCCTGTGCACTCATATTGGCGGTTACAAGTAGTGACACTCTTACGAAGGGCACAAGGCTTGACAGAGAGGGGAGAGATTGACAGAGTTTAATGAGAAAAAGAAAACCAGAAGACCTACTGTGAGATAATCACTGCATCGTATTATTTTGTTGTATTCATTTCCGGGATGATTATTAATTACTTTATTACCTTGAAATCATTTTGATGAGCTCCATGCTTAGCAGACACGCTTAACTTTGTTGTCATCTTGATAGATTATTCTTAATGTAACCTGGATTTGCGTTTTGATGAAGGCTTCTCTTGGAAGAACAAAGAGAGTTCCCTAAGTAATGTTTTTCGCCCTTTCTAACCAAGACTAAAACCAATGGTTCGATGAATGTCAGAAGGTTTCCCGTTCAGGAAAAAAAAATACTTGAATGGATCCATAGCATTTATGAGAAAGAAAGGAGAGAGAAAATGGGCGATGATTTTGATATTAATCTGTTATAAAAAGAAAACGGGTTTGCTTTTAAGAAGATGAAACATTTGTTTAGCATATCATGTTGTAAGCGTTGACTTTATTGGGAAGACGAATAGATGTACACTTCTTGGATGCAACATGAAATGAATAAAGGCTCAGATACTTGTTAAAGTCCATTTAAGAGAGCGTCTTCATAAATCTTTTAATAGCTCTAAATTTTCCCTTTTTTCAATCAGTTGGGGAAAAATAGTTTTATCATAGAAACGAATGATGTAAAATGTCAGAAAAAACTGTGCAAACAGTGTTATATGCTTTGAATTAAGTATGTTTCTCTTCCTGTCTCTATTGTATCGTGGAGACTTTTCAGTTGTTCAGTTTTTCCTATTGTACAGCATGCCGTTGCAGCATTAGTGACCACGTTAATTTCGTAGACCACAGACGTACAACTTTTTCAAAATTCAAAGTGCTAAAAACGTTAAAGTTAAAAATAATTGAGTCAGACAAATGAAATTAGGTAGACGTGCAGTTGATCTTGTGGTTTTGAGGAGCCAAGTAAAATTCTTCTCACAAGATACAAAATTGGAAATAGTTGAACAGTGAACTGAATACTTCAAGTGTCGGTCAACTAGATTACGAAATATTTTTTGATACGTTTTCTATTTTGTAGCATTTGAAGCAGTTACTTTGTTGTGTGTATCGATGTCAAGACTTGAATTATTTTCGTAAAACTTCGATATGAATAAACACTATATGTTGATAAAAGTATCATTTGGTATCCACATACCTTTCAATTAATGTTAGAAAAAAACAATGGATGTACAAAAGAGAAAAGAGGAATTCCAATTGGTCACTTAAGAACACTAGTTCAACTAACTCTTAATCATTGTCAAAAATGACTCCAGACACGTAAAGAAGAACAGAAAAACATTACTCTTTACTACTTACTAACACCAGTTCAATGCATATCAACTTGATTATTTATTATATCTGAATTATCATCTACTTTCTTCAATTTTTCTCCACTCATTTATTAATCTATTGATATCTGATGTACTTATATGCTCATAGCGGACAATAGTGCCTAATCTAAATTCTGTTTTTCTTTCATTATTTGTCTAAATCTAAATCTATACACCGCTTTGAATATTGGATGGATGAGGGCATGAACTGTGATCGATTTCGACAATGCTTACAAGTAATAAGGACAAAGAATAAAAATTATCTCAACTTTTGAAATTCTTTTAACTGAGAATCGTTTGCAGAATCGAATAAAATTTCCACTGATCTCCGGAGACCCATGTTTATAACTATTTATATGGGCTAAATTTTCTTAGGCCAAGTCTCATGGTTAACTGGATCATGAAACAGCCCCCTTCTTTACAATTTTCCTTCTTATTGATAACACATCGATAATTACGATAGAATTCATTGTTTGTAAATTTGAGACGTTATTGTCGACCCATTCAATTCTAACTTTGTAAAAAGCATAGAGACGATATATATATATATATATATATATATATATATATATATATATATATATATATATATATATATATATATATATATATATATATATATATATATCGTCTCTGAATGTCAACCGTTGGAAATGGACATTCCCATTAGTTCACAACAATTCTGTATCGTCGTGGAGCCAATGCATTTGTAGTTGCTGCAATATACCAGTCCAAATAGACGGAGTCGTTTATGTATAGATTAGCACTACGGGGACTAAAGCTTCTTTATTCGGTAACTTTTTTTCAATAGTTCAAGAATCATATTTAAAAAAATTTTTTGCTATGTTTCAACTCGACTCAAGCTAGTTCAATGTGTAATCACATATGGGTTTGTATGACGTAAATCCTATTTCCATGTCATTGTAGGAAGATATATCAAACAACCAATCAAACAAAGGAACTGGAAGATTTGCATATATACTCATCATATGGTTAGATAGTCAGGTGGATTTTTTTTTGAAGACTTGAAAGTGCAATTTTATCAGTTAAAATCGATATCGTCCAAAAGTATCAACGAAGGTACATGGAATGATTTTTACATACACACATGCACACACACCCACGCGCGCGCACACACACACACACGCGCACACACACATATATACATACATACATACATACATACATATATATATATATATATATATATATATATATATATATATATATATATATTTACATGCTTTAATTATGCTGAAACTCTTATTTGAAATGATCTCCTGGCATATCACTTTGCCTAGACAACATAAATAAAATAAACAATTATAAAAAACGAGGGCGCTGCAGGAATATATATATATATATATATATATATATATATATATATATATATATATATATATATATATATATATGTGTGTGTGTGTGTGTGTGTGTGTGTGTGTTTGTATGTATCGACGATTGCATTCTCCTTGTCGGTCGTGTTCAACGCACACACACATACACACACACACACAAACACATGTATATATATATATATATATATATATATATATATATATATATATATATATATACATAAAGAGAGAGGGAGAGAGAGATAGAGTGAGAGAGAGAGGGAGAGAGAAGGACAGACAGACAGACATAGAGATAAGACGTTTGGAATTGTTTTCGAATCGTACAGAATGTATAATCTGTAATGAAGCTCTGGAAAAAATCTTAATCATTTATAAACATATATACGTGACTTATTTTTTCAAGATACTTCCTTTTTGGCAAATCTAGAGAATAATAACATCGAAATTGATATACTGGTGATAAAAATATTAAAATCGAAAATGGAGCCTGTGGAAAAATACAATTGAATTAAGAAAATGTAGTAATTTCGATAAAATTAAGAAAAGGAAAAAGTGAGGAAGAATCAACAGACAGGAAAAGAGATTAAGGTGTGAGAAAAAAATAAAAACAAAACAAAACAGGTCTTGTTGATCACTCAATAGAAATGGGTCTCTTTAGTCACTAGACATCTTGCAGCTTGCAGGGCAAGATGAGTTTACCAAAAATTTTTAAAAAGAGTAATCAATGAACAAAGCGCTCCCATCACCCTTTGTATTTATTGCTGGAAAGTAGGATATATGAAAAGAGGAAGATACAAAATAGTCATCAAACTAGAAGAAAAAAAAAGCATAATAAATTTACTTTTATTTAAAAAAGTGTAGACATTATAAGAGATAGATTTTGAAAATTTTAGCTTTCTAATAATACCAATACAGTCTATACGCGTGATACATGCATACATTGAAAAAGGGGAAAAAAAAAGAATTTCACTAGCAAGTGAGTACAAAAACATTTGACCACCCCTTTCTCCCCACAGCATGTTACTGAGCATCCAGCCAAGACCATCCAACAACATTCATCTGTGGACCAGCCACCCAAAAGGTAGGAGAAGTTGGAATTCTTGGAAGTTGCAAATGGTAAATGTCCCAATGCTTCATGATAAAATATGTTCATGCGAAACAGAATGTAGAGTCTGTAATAAATCAGAGAAAACGTAGTCAGTCATATTATGACCGATATGTTGATGGCATTGAGCATTATTTTAAATTGAAGATTCATTTGATACGTTTATATATGCTTATTGTATATTTATCGCGGTTCTCTACATATGTACATGCCTACAAAGCTAGTCAGCCGGATAGACTTGAAAACTGAAGAAAATTATATTGAAATTTTTGGTGATTGTTTTGTTGTACAGTTTCTAACAAGAAAGCAAGCTGAGAAAGGAGCATGCCATGAAAAAGGAAGAGAAAATTAAGATGAACGATGTCGGAAGAAAACATAGATAGTTAAAAGATTGGGTAACAGAAACGAAAATTGAAACAAGAACCATAAGTTTAACGAGTTGTTCATTATCTTTGGTGGCAGTACATGGCAGGGGGGGATAAGAAGAGTACGAAGTCTTTGTTGTCAATCGATTCTCATACTTGTGAAATATTCCGATAGTATTATTTTCAATAAAAATTGTATATGGCTATTTTAAAGTAGAAAAAAGTGTCTGACTTGTACATTGTATTATATCATCACAGCTTCAATGTCAACACGAATTCTATGACATCACATCTCTTTTTCCCCTCTAATTCCATGTTTACGGACGGACCGACTGACCGACCGAACAACTGACCAAAAAGCGACTAATAGAGATGAGTGGACACATCGAAAAATCTATCCATCAATCTATGCTAATATCAATGTAACTCTGTTCGTATCTATCTACCTGTCTATCTATTCAACTGGCTAGCTAATTCAGTCTGTTCATATCTATGTATCCATCGTTCAATCTATGTAAACATATATACGCATATTTTAAAGTATACTTAATCATAGATACTTGAGTGTATATATATATATATATATATATATATATATATATATATATATATATATGATACATAATACATATGATCTTATCATCATAATCCTCAACAAAATATCAATTATACACATAAATATCATTATTGTAATCAAGATCTTTGTCAGCTGTGACTTCATTATGGAATGATGGAAAATTTAACAATTGATGGGATTTTAACAAAGCGTCGACGGAATTGTTTAATAAGAAAAAGAGAAATGCAAGCACAAGCAAAGAATAAAAACATGTCTTCATTTGACAAGCAATTTGAAGATGATTTCAGCTGTCAGAAAATGACAAAGACCGGCACACGCACATATGCAAAGAAATCCAACACATGCAAATATATATATATATATATATATATATATATATATATATATATATATATATATATATATATATATATATATATTCTTTTACGTATTCACGTACTGATCTATGGACACTTGCACAAACATACACACATATTTCTAATTTGTTTCTTAAAGTAAAGTGCTCAATATCTTTTAAAAGGGTACCTCTTTCAGCCGTTCACAAGAAAGTAATGATCGTGAAATAAATCTAATGTAATCTGTAATCTCAAATCATTATCATCATTATATATATATATATATATATATATATATATATATATATATATATATATATATATATATATATCCACAAACACTTGTGATCTCGTATTATCATCATTATAATTTCAAATCATTATCATCATTATATATATATATATATATATATATATATATATATATATATATATATATGTATATATATATATACACACACACACAAAATATATAGAGAGGAATTCAGAGAGAGAGAGATATGAATATAGATATGTTTGTATGTCAATATCATTAATTTGGCCGGTGCATATCCGATAGAATATCACGTACAGACAATCTATTGGGAAACATATTTTGTACGGTTCTGGATTCAACCCAACAACGTATACGAATGAGGGAAATAAGCAACGTGCGGTATTCGAACCTGCATCCACTCAGTCGGTGAGGTAGAGTTACATAAGGACTGCTCCCTGGCGGATGCAGGTTCAGGTCCCTCGTGATGCTCATTTTCTTCCATTCATTCAGGTGGCTGACTGTTTGATTTGTTTCTAGGTCCATCCCGGAGTGGGACAAAATATTGTTTCTACAATTATCACTCTCTCTCTCTCTCTCTCTCTCTCTCTCACACACACACACACACACGCACACACACACACACACACACACACACTTCCAACATGGAATGGAGCACTCTGGCGGACAGGGAATGTATGCATGAATAGATATATCATCTATATTCAATCTTATTGACTGTCCAGTTCCAAGGAGTAGAGGCAGGATACGAGCCTCCGGATCTGAAGCTAAGGTTTCGATCCTACCTCATGGTACTTGATGGGATAATGGATAGTCTATAGCCACACTGAAGAGTAGTAATACAACAAAAGAGCTGTCTGTGGATTACACAATAATATATATTATATATAAATGTATTTGCACAGATGTATATCATAAAATATCTCTGTGCGTGACACGTGTGTAATTAAATATCAATACTATCCTCTAATAAATCGAGTACAAAGGTTGATCAATAAGTTAGTAGCCTGACACAGGGTTATTGGTTGAATTTCACGTTCATTTTCTCACTGTACTATGTTCCATTCAAGTGAATGATATTTGTGGGGAAATACTCCAACATAACTTGGATCCACGAACTTTGTAATCCCGTAATTTTTATCCAGGCCTGTGAAGAAAAATAACCTAAAAAATAAAACTAAATGTAAAAAGTAGGCATACATTTTCTTCAATAATGAATTATAATACTTAATCTGATAGCATCAAATGAAATATATCTTAATCTGGTACCCAGGTATGTCCCCCGGGCATAATGAAGCAGTTTTCATTTCATTTCAATTTGATTATTATAAGTTGATTTAGATTCTAACACAGCAAAGACACATTAGGATGTAGAGTACAACTGGATTCATTCATCTGTGATATATACCATCATATTTGTGTAGTCATCTTCCCTGTATCGAGGGGGATATTTCAAAATAAAAATAGGGATTATTTTTTGTGCATAATTGACCTCATACAAATCTTTTAAAAATGATCAAGGGTAATGGTATTTTTGCCTTCGTCGGTGGCTTTAATCTTGTATGAGTACACACTGCTAAATTAAGTGCATTAATAACGTAAGGGATGCCTTGAAAACAAATTTTTGTGTGATATTTTCTACATTGGGCTACGGACATCGGTTAGATCGAGGTATATATGTTTGTATGTGACTCTTTTCAGTTCCTGAATTTTTATCCCTTTCAGATGAAGCCAGGTCTATGTTTAAATGACTTTCTTTGGCGTCGCAAAGTGGTTATTCCGAATTGATTCAATGTCTTCTCGATCTTGGAGATTTCACCTTCCAACTTTATTTGAAAAGATTCCTGATAATTATTGGCATAACACACAAATTATATAAGAAAAGGTTAGCCTATTATTAAATAGCTTATACCATTTATTCATGGTTGTGATAACACTAAAGTTTTGATGAATTCTGATACGCTTCACAATAGGTGGTAATATCTATTCATTGTCTCGAATAATTGTATAATCTACATATATTCTCAATTCGCTTCGGTTAGGAATGGATAATCTTGTATTATCCGGAACTAAAACACAAAAGGATAGAAAAAGGTGAGCCAGACATATGGTGTGGTTTATCTTCAAATTCAAACAGGGAACACGCAGTTTTTATCTCATCTTGTCCAACAACCCCTGAAATGTGGCTACAGCACTTGAAAAGCAAAAGCAAAGATGATGCCCTAAAGATGTTCTCTAAGCATGACTGTTACGATTTGGATGCTTACTGGTCACTTTATATATACACCAAGTATTGATGACGTGTACTGAAGTCATATGACTAGTTTACATACATTGCATTCATTGAATCACATGTATCAGTGTTATTTTCTTTGAATACACCAGACATAAATGTGTCTTTCTCAAATTTCGTTGCAACATATTTGACGTGAAATATCAATTCACATAATAATTGTCGCGTTAAAAACTGTAAAATTACTTGGAAATATGAGATTTGATTTCAAAGATTCATTCTCCAATAAATGTTAAATTTAAAAGGATTTTATATAACTCTTTGTAATTACAAAAGATGAGTTCGTATGGCATCTTATTAGGAGAATGGTATATTCAAAAAAGTTTTCAATCTGTTTGCGAGCCGAAAAATAGGTTTACATTCAGAGCTTGTTCAAATGTAGTAGTTTTTTTTAATGGTTTTACAGCATTATTTCTAATGGTTCTATCATACCTTCCTGATAAAACGCTGTTTCTAAATGGATTCCAATTTGCATTTTTCTCCAGGGTAAATACATTCAAAATGATACCCTGTGTACGATTTCAGTTGAAGGATGTGTATGTAAGATATTTTAGTTTTTCTCCAGTGAAAGCATCACCTTTGAGGTGCCTCGTCGGTGGAAAGCGAGATTTTGAATGTATCTTGTTTACTACAGTGGATGTTTTTCAATTATGGAAAGTTTGTAAGCAAGAAAACAAATATTTTTCTGTTCCAAAACACGGTTTATTTTTTCGTGTTTTTGTTAAAATATTCAATTTGTAGCAGTTTAAAATGTCAGCTTTCATAGTAGTTATGCGTGCACTTCGAAAGCACTCTACAAGAAAATTGTCGAACATTTCCATCTGTGTCACCTGCTGTTTTTTTTTTTTTTTTACGCTTTTTAATATCAGCACGGAAGTTTGTTTAGCTTGCAGTAACTTCTCAGTTTTAAATTTTATTACAAAGGTTTAAGATTGCCGGGAGGAACAATTTATTAACATTTAACAGAAAAAAAAAAAGATTTGAGGAAAATGTAGTGAATAAGAGGATAGGAAACAAAAGAAAACATGGAAAGTCAGGACTGTTATTGAATTTTACATATTTTAGATAAGTGAATAATTTAGCTAATGCATTTCGGATGCCATTAAGTCAACCAAAAAATATTGACATTGTTTTTTTTAAGTTTCTAAGCGGGTCTGGTTGGCAGCTGGCTGGATATGTATGTATATATCATGAGTACAAGCCGCCCGAATGTAGTTAGAGGGCTGAAAATTTATACATTCATTCCTTGGAATGACCTGGAGATGGTTCATAACACCCCATATATATTCATTGATCATCCCTTACCAACTGTACTTCCTCTTCTGTTCTCAATATGAATGAACGAAAAGGGAGAAGTAAGATGAAAAATAAAAGAATAAATGCCAACAGGAGAATAAAAAGCCTGGATACTGCTGGGTCAAAGTCCACTCGTACTTATGTTCTGGGTTGAAGATGATTATCTCATACATATATTTTGACACACACACACACACACACACACACACACACACACACACACACACACACACACACACATATATATATACATATATATATATATATATATATATATAAATATATATATATATATAACCACGTATACGATGTCTAGAAATAATCGTTTCTTCAATATTCAATCCCACAATAAATTATTAAGGGAGTTCAATCAGCAATGTATTTTTATGCTAAAGTAATCCCTTCATTTGCGTCTGCCGGTTTTTTTTTCTGAAAATGAAGACTTTTTCTCAATGATCACTGCCCTGCAAAAGGTGAGAGTAGTATCCTTTTCATCGATCACCGTTTTTTCATCTTTTTTATTTGATTACCCCCAACATGGTATGTTACCAACAGACATTAGTTCCACGGTAGGTTCTATTGGATAACTAACTCAACATATTGTTTTTCCTTCTTCAACGGCAACTTAAAATTTGTTGTTGTTGTTGTTGTTCTTCTTCTTCTTGTTCTTCTTCTTCTTCTTCTTTTTTTCTTTTGTTCCCTCTCCAATTTCTTCTTTTTCACCTTAAAAACAATACCTTTTTCGAATTATCTTTCAGACGTGTAATTGCATGAGAAAAAATACAAACATAAAAGATAGAAAATACCATTTACATTATACACTATATGCAGAAAGTATTCATGGAAAAATATTCACCAGAAATACTTATTCTCTTCCTTCTTCTCGTTCACCTGACGCAAAAGTTGAATGTAGCAATCACATTCAAAGACCCTAGAGCATAGTCAACCAGTCAGGTCAAGTAGCAATTTGCAGACGACTCGCATTTATACGACATTTAAAAGTATAGGTTCTCAAATAGTTTTTGGTCAATGCATTAATACATGAATTTATCTAAACTTGTTGATATGTATATATCTATTTGTCTCTTAACTCTGTACAAAAATGCTAGTGACACAAAGTATTATGAGCCTATATATTTGATACACGTGCATACATATGTGCATATATGTTATACGTGTAGACATCTATATATATAAATAAAGTATACTTCGTTTGTGAGATATCCAGTCATATATCAGATGAATTCGAATTCAGATTTTACTCTTCATTTTTATGTAGTAAAGTACACCCCCCATATATATATATATATATATATTTATATATATATATATATATATATATATATATATATATATATATATATATATATATATATATACATACATATATATATATATATATATATATATATGTGTATATATGTATATATATATATATATGTATACCCCCGCACATATACATATACATGCATATTTACATATATATATGTATACGGATATACATATATATATATATATATATATATATTCACACACATTTATATGTACATACTTGCACTCATATATATACGCACATATTATTATGCATATGTACATATATACATATACACACATACATATATATATACATATATATTCACATTAACATATACATACACACAATTATTTACACCCACATATGCATGCAAGATGGATATATATATATATATATATATATATATATATATATATATATATATATATATATATACATGTTCAAACGAATACATTGAAAATATATGTACAAAGTATATAAATAAATACACATGTAATGTAGATATATAAATTCTTTTGTACATAAACACACACACACATATATATACATATATATGCATATACACTTATGTATATATAAATATTTGCATATATATATATATATATATATATATATATATATATATATATTAATACACATATGTATATGTTAATACATATATATGTCATGTATTCTACATATAATGAATATAAAAAAGAATTTGTTTAAATATCTATACATACTTATACACACACATATATATATACATTAACATATATATGTATATATATGTATACATACATATAAGTACAGTCACTGAAGCAAACACTGCATAAAGCAGCCGTCCATGTATGAATAGAGAAACACACAAGTTACTACATAGGTATTAGACCTAAAATCTTTTAAGGATTACTGTCGATTGGTTCAATGGATTCCCCGAATCGTTTTCCTAACGACCCATAAACAGACACAGATTAATTCCATTTTTTCTTTCTCAAGATCTCGACAATAAATAAAACACGCATAGATGGAGACATATTAATTATTCTTTTCCCCTCATCAAACCTTCAATTTTTTTTCCTGAGATTTCGAAAGATAGCTGCCCTTTCAATGAAAAAAAGCAGAAAAAAAACAACAACAAAGAACAAACAAAAACAAAAAAGAAAAAAATACCTCAGTAAAGTACTATTTCAATCATCAAGTCTTTGCTTGTTGATTTCTGTTTATGTTCAATCTCCATTTTAGAGATAAAAAACGTCACATTTAAAAGAAATCCTGTCTCGCGTCTGCTGCTTCTTCCATTTCTAAAAAGTCTCGACACAAAACCATAATCATCACTTACACGGTGTTGTTACTTTTTTCGTCTTTGGCTTCAGTCTCAAAACCGAACCATGACATTTTCTTGTTCTTTATGCATGCATTTGAAAGAAATCGAAAAGAAAATAATGAACAAGACTGGAAGTGCAGCACGAGGCTAAATATAACATGCAGTGACATTTATTTTAGCGAATTGACTTTTCTTGATTTAAATTGGCTAAGTTTGTCTCGGAGAAAAGAGTGAAAGAAAGAGCAAATGAAAATAGAAAACATATTCTAAGAATAAACACGTCTGATTGGTCACTCAATTGAAAGCGTCATGTGACCAATGTCTCTTGATAGCATCTTGTGCTAAGGGGGATCAATCAGCAAGTCAAAAAAAGATGATCAATGAATGAGTTATTTCTCTTGCCATATCTTGGGCAGTGATCACCTAGAGAGTTTGAATCTTTCACAAACATGGATGAGTGCTAGCACAAGCATAGCATAACTTTAGCAGGAACTTACACAACAAATTGAACCCTCAACTAAAACCCTATTGGTTGGGTAGTTCAAAAAGCAAAGACTGATTTGTTGACATAATTGTTGGAAATTTCAGCCCTCTAGCTCCTACACTGCAGCAGGTATGTATGTATATAGGTACATACATAGTCAGGCAGACATGCCAACTTGGAAGATGGAAGAAGCTATTGTGACAGTTTTGGTTGATGGTTTTTGAAAAAGAAGATAATAGCATGAAAAAGTGAAAAAATACTCAGAAGATGAAAATTAAAGACTTGGTCAATAGTATTATTATCATGTAAGGATTTGCACCTCCGGATCATACGTAGGTACGATTCCTGGTGTTCGCAAAGTGTGTGGAGAACTTTTCATTAGAATGGATCACTCTGTACATCGAGCTGCTAATTAAGTACCTTGTAATAATAGGGTGGAGCTTTGCCTTCATCCTGACAAAAAGATGCGCGTAGAAAAATCGTTAGAAGTCTCTGTCCCAACCAGATTCGAAACATACAAGGATCTCTAAGTTGAAGCTTGCAAAACTATCCAGGTATTCGTCATCGGTCATTCATACCCCCGGGAGTGTTGTCTCCCAAGAGAAGAGCCCTTAACTCTATGGTAACCAAGCAATTAAACAGCTCAGCTTTATCCAGATAACCTGTGTTTGCTTCAGGTAAAAAGAGAACGATAAAACTATGCATCGGTGAATTTCATTTTTTCAATGGATCTCCTCCGCTCTTTGTCAAAACATGGTTGTTTTTTTTAAATTTTAGTTATGAATTTCAACTTAGAGGTCTGAGAGTAACTCAAATCAGCTTAAAGAATCACATTGGGGAGAACATCTTCTATAATTCAAACCGGACATTAAAAAAAAGCCAATAGCTGCATGATTGACCTGAAAGAGACAAATTGTGGGAGGAGAGCGCTGAACCTAAGCCTTGACCTTCCGATTCATTTCCCGTTTCATGTTCTCCTACTTTCTCTTTTCCAGTTCAAATAAATCTCGAAATTTTCCTCTTTTTTCCACTGCTCTTTCTTTAGAGCAATTCTCTTTACTGCTCTTCTTTTTCTCTTCAGATGTTTTATAAGTTTATTTTATCATTGCTATACTCACCATCTGATTCACAGTGCTTCTACACATCTACTTAATTGAACGTCTGTTTCCATAAAACAAAATGACAAGTGGTTCTATCTTTTTTATGTATGTATATGTATTTGCTTATAAGTTTGTTTGTGTATTTCAGCGCTCCTGGCCATATCATTTTGTCTTTAGACTTGAACATTGGGTCCTCAAGACCTTTTCTACAAATGTTAATAAAAATAGTTTTTGGCAGCTAGAAGGCGTTATCTTTGACTATCTTAATAATAATGTCAAGAATCTCGAAAATCTAGATGTTTGTACGTCTTCTATTACACTGTTTTGAATTCCTTCAAGAGGAAATAACATTGTCATCCCATCCAGAATCAAGATGTTCATAGATTATTTTTCACTAAATTTCACATGTTTTTAAATCAAATCTATTCTGTCCATAACTATTTATCAATAGATTATTTTCACCTGATTTTGAATTTTGACACATCATCATCATCATCATCATCATCATCATCATCATCATCATCATCATCATTCTTTTAACATCTGTCGTTGGACATAGACCTTCCCCAGGATTGGGCACACTTCCCTATTATGGGCGTTACGGAGCCAATACTTCCTGAACTTGTCTAGCTCGTCTCTCCATCTAACATTTTGCCGGCCTCGGTCGCGCATGTGATCTCGGGGATCCATGTTGTGAGTCGCGATGTCCATCGATTGTCTGCCATTCTTGCAACACGGCCAGCCCACCGCCAATTGAGATTTTTAATGGATTCTATGATGTCCCTAACTCTTGTCTTTTCTCGGATGTACTGTGCTGTCTTGTGGTCTCTCCATGTGAGGCCCAGCATTATTCTTTCATGTGCTCGTTGCACGGTTCTCAATATTTGTAGATCTGTCTTTTGGTTAGGTTCCATGTTTGGTTCCTCAATTACTGACTGTGAATTAGAGTTTATCAATGTAATAAAATCACATAGTCAATATGTATTATGACGATGCATTGACGTCTGAAGATAATTCTTCACCTTTCTACTTTTCATTATTTTTTCTTCTTTTAAATCAAATGGTAACACTCATTTTGAAAACATATTGTAATATAACGTTCAAGGATCTTTGATACAACGTCGTAAACATTAGACAATAACAATTACGTTATGGTTGTCGACGGTTTTATAACCACTTGGGCAAAAAATATGGAAAACAGACATTGTTTGATTTCACAAAAAAACATTTCAAAGCAACTTTATTTGCTGTCTCAAAATTTGAATAATTTTGAAATTCAACCCTTTTTATTTTTTTAAATATATTTTGTTTCGTAAAAGATCATATTGGGAAAAAAAAAACATGTTTACTTGTCGGAGAGTTTCTGGCACTTTAACAAATATGGAAAAACCTATTTTACATTGTATGAATACTTTGAAATTTAAAATATATTCGAAAGAGAACAAAAAAAGAGAATAAAGTAATAAAGCAACAAAGATGTATGAGGGGATGGGGGGAAATAAAGAAGTCAGAAAATAAGTGACAAAACAAATCAGATTGCAAGGAAAAGACAAAATAACGATTAAAAACCAAACCAAGAAAGGACCAACAAGAAGGTAAATTAAAGCGTGATTTCACTCATGCACATGCACATGCACACACACACACACACACGCACATATATATATATATATATATATATATATATATATATATATATATATATATATATATATATATGTGGGTGTGTGTGCGTTGGTGTGTGTGTGTCTGTGTGTGGTTAATTTGATAGACAATATGGAAACTCTAAAATTAGGGAAAAGATGTTGAATATCGTGACTTTTTCCGAAAAGATTCTGTCCATTCCGTCATCGAACGTCAATTGGAAAAAGGAAAAAAAATAGCGTTGAAGACACACGTTCGAGTATATATGATGCAACGTCATGAACATTTGTTATGTTTTCAACAAAAGCCAATAACAATTACGTTATGGTTATCGATGTTTTTTGTCCCCAACATGTTTGCTGTACATGACATTTGTTTTGCTGAAGTACATGTTTGGTCCAAATTTCTTGCTTGCTTCTTAAAATTCGTCTAACATTACTTGGAGATCGTGGAGGTTCTTAGCAGAGAGGACAATGTTGTCTGCAAATTTGAGGTTACTTAGTTGTTCGCTATCTATCTTCATTTTTCTATGTTCCCATTGTAAGTTTTAGAAATGTTGTCTCGAAACAAACTGTAAAGAGTTTGGGGTGAGCTGGTAGCACTTTATTCACCTCGTTTTTTCTAGTTTGAAGGGCTTTGTTTAGCCCGATAAAGGAAGTGCTGTGTCGGTTGATATGACACAGAAAGGGTCTATACCTTGTTGTATTATTCCGTCAATGTCCCTAGGGACCATTGGGATTTCCACTAATTCGAAGACTGTTTTAAAGTCAACAAATGCTACATCTAATGGCATTCTTTATTCTGTTGTTTTCTCTTTCAGTCATTTTACCGAAAGGAAATGATCGATGACTGAGTGTTTTTTTTTCTGAAGCGGGCATGATCCTATGGTTGGCTCACTGACATCCATCATAGAATGGTGAATTTAGGGGAAGGTGTATGTCCGACAACAGACGCTAAAAAGATGATGATGTTGATGATGATGATGAAGATGGAATCATAACCACTTGGCCCAAAAATATGGAAAATTGAGGGAGATAAGTATTTTGACAAAATAGTTTTTCCCCCTTTGTTTTTATTTTATTCTGCATTGTATATCTGGAAAGGATTACTATTCCTCTGTAATTGTTGATTCGATATCAAAATGATTTACCTGTGTTAGTTAAAAATGAACGTACGCATCGGCAGCATATTAAATGAATATCTTGTAAGTGTCCAAAAACCTGTCACCCCTCCCTGTAAAAGGTTCAGAGTGGACAAATGGGGAGATGATGTGTAGTGGGGTTCGTCTTCAGTACTTATCTACGAATGGGCGTTTGATAACAGGAGAGACAACATTTTCCCGAGACTCGTTGAAAGAATAAACCTTTTTATCGTTATTTTCGGAGTTTCCAAATTGTTCATCAAGTTTATCATTATGTCACACGCACGCACACACATGCATATATATATATATATATATATATATATATATATATATATATATATATATATATATATATATATATATATATATATATATATATATATAACCGAAACTTGCAGCCTCATCATCTACTTTAGTTCTTACTCCTTTTCATTACCATGCAAGGGAGAGTTCAGAGGGAGATGATATAGGATGACTTGTACAAGGAGAACAAATCACAATCATAATACGTAACGGTCGTATTTTGAGACAAGCAGACTAGTAGCATAATAATAACAACCGGCTTGTGATATCCATTGATATCTATGATATACTGATGGTACTGAAACCCAGTGTGTACGAAAGAGAAGATAAGACGTTTTCATGAATGCAACTCATAATCTTGAAAGAAAAAACAAACTTTATAGAAAATTGCAAATACAAGATTTATATGGGAGAGAAAAACGGAAAAGTCAAAGCGGAAAAAAATGAAATGATTAATAGACCTGAATATAAGAGTTGCATCAGGAAGAGAGAAGAAAGATAGTGAGATCAATAAAAAGACATGAAAGAAAATAAAGGAAAGCAAACAAAAGCATTTGATAATAACAATGATCACATTATGACACGTACAGAGACTTAAAATTGATATTTGTGAAGCAAAAAAAGCGGTTTGGTTAGTCATGCTATGGGATCCGTCATGTGATCATCAACCGCTTTTGACGCGAGGTCGTACAGGGGTAATCATTTCGAAAAAAAAAGACTGAATTTTCATAAACATGCATGAAGACTACCGGATATAAACCAAGGGAACAATTCAGCATTAACTTACATTGTAAATTGGAACCCCCAATTACTTACCCGTGTAAAGTGAAAGGAAACTCTCAGTTCAAAGGGTCATAAATGATGTAGCCTCTCTCCTAAATCAAAAACGAATAAAAAGATTTCAAGAGAGATACAGATAGATAGATAGATAGATAGATAGATTGATAAATAGATACAGAGAGAGAGAGGGAGGGGTAGAGAGACAGAGAGAGAGAAGGAGAGAGGGAGAGATAGAGAAGAAGAAGAGAGAAAACAGACGTGTAAGAGTGATAGAAGGGGAGGATAGTAAAGAGAGGAGGAAAACCTCCATCCAGAGTTGAAAAATGTATCACAAGATTACTGCAATAAAAATGTTTATGCATTTTTCATTAAAAAACATTACAAGTCTGGTCAACGTAAAGCAGTAGAGATTGGAGCACGTGAAAGAAGATTTTTTTCTCTTTAAAATCTTTATTCCAGGAAAAAAAATGCGTTGGCAACGAAAAAAAAATTCTCTTCCACAAATGTTAGTGAAAAACTTTTTTTTTAAAAGAACGAACACGGTCCGCAATAAAATTTGCAATTCTCGTTTTGTGATAAAGGAGAGGGAAACAAATAATGAGAGGAAAAAACAAAGTGTGGCACAAAAATCACACTACCTAAATATTTTGTTGAAGTCAAACACTGACAAATAGAATAAAATATAAATCATGAACGATTTTTCCGTGTATATCTTGAATTTCTACGAAATGCTCTTTTAAAACAAAAGTCATAAGTTCAACGATTCGTCGGCCATTTGTGGCAATAGTCGCGGGAGGAGGAAGGGGAGAGCATCCACGTGAACTTCAGCAAAATAAATGTCATGTATTACAAATCTGTTTGGAATAAAGATACAACGATGGTAATCGAAAATGCGGACCTGGAGAAAGTAGACCGCTACATCTACCAGAGACGGTGAGTCTCCATGAAATCATCGATAGACGAGGAAAAAAAGTTAATAATCTCAGTGGGTGAGTAAGCCCAACTTTCAAAAACAAAAAAGTTCCTCTAGTCCTAAAAAGAAAGGAATAAAACCAATGTATCCAACCAATAGTCACATATCGCGCTGAAACATTAAACATAACCAAAAGATTGACCCTCAAACCTGCGCATGAAAGAATCATGTTCAACCTCACATGGAAGGATCATAAGGCAGTACAGTATATATAAAAAATGACCGGAGTCCGGATCATCATCATCATGATCATCAGTCTCTTAATGTCTGTCGTTGGACATGGACCTTCCCAGGATTCGCCACATCTATCTATCGTGGACATCACGGAGCCAGTACTTTCTGACTTTGTTTGGCCCATCTCCCCACCAAATACTCTGCCAGCCTCGGTTAGGCATATGATCTCTGGGGATTCATGTCGTGAGGCACGATGTTCATCAGTTGTCTACCATTCTTGTAACACAGCTGGTCCATTGCCATTTTGTTCTTTTAATGCATTTTATGATGTCCCCAACTCCTGTTTTCACTCGGATCCATTGTGCTGTCTTGTGGTCTCTCCATATAGGATTGAGCATAATTCTTTCGTGTGCATGTTGCTTGCTTTTCAGTTTGCAGGTCTGTCTCTTGGTCAGGTTCTTATTCAGGTTCTCTCGGTTAAGTCCGTCTCTTGGTTAGGTTTCTGTTCCACACAGAAAACTCAAGTGGCAATCGGTTGGGCATATTGCAAGAATGTGAGACAGCCACTAGATCAGGGTTCACAATGTATAACTGATAATAATAACTGGCCTGATAAGTCATTTAATGGAAACTGTCTCCTGTCAGAGGTATTTTGCTGTATACTGTGCTGGGTAGATCAATTAAAGAATTGGAAGAGATCAATAAATAAGTAACTTTCACCTTTTGTTGGGCAGAGATAGCCAAAAAGTCCAAGTATTTCGAAAAAAATGAGCATGAATGATGCCTAACATAAACGAAGGGGCCAATTAAGCCTCAACTCATATTCCAAATTTAACCCCCCAATAAAACCTTTTCAGGGATTTTTTGGAAAGATTAAAAAAAAAAGTATTCTTTTTGCTCCATTTGCATTGTCTGTACGTGCAATACATGCATGGAAAACCTGCCAGCTAGCCAAACCAGCTTAAAAACTGGAGAAAACGCTGCCAACAGTATGGTTGACAGTTATGGTCGAAGGTTTTAATAAGGGAAGGGGCCGAAGGGGAGAGGAAAGGAAGGTCGTTGTGGGATATCAGGGTACCTATAAGCACCGGTACATATAGAATTGCGACCTTTACAGAAAATGAATGGATATTTTTTTTTTTAAATCAGGAGAAGTGATAATCTGGGGAAAAATTGTGTCATCACCTGCGGAATTGGCCAAAGTACCAAAGAAAGGATTAGAAATATAAGAAAGCCAAGTGCCACTTGATCTTGGCCAAAGTACCAAAGAAAGGAAAAGAAATATAAAAAAGCCAAGTGCCACTTGATCTTCAACAAATGACATCACTTGCAATACGGACAATTTCATGAAATGATTATGTATTGATTAAAAAAACTTTTAATGGATAGAAGTAGAAGCAGTTTGAAATCGCCCCAAATATGGACTGAAAATGTAAGAATATGAATAACGCAGAGTAATCACACTATCATTGTCTGTATTTATAGTCTTCAATGTTATTAACGAATATATATATATATATATATATATATATATATATATATATATATATATATATATATATATATATATATATATATATATATATATATATATATATATATATCCTGGCAAAATATCTATGAATGCGTTTCATTCTTTGAAACTATATTCGAAAAGTCCCTCTACCATTGTGAAAAAGAGAATGAGCCTCTCGACCTTGACAGCGTGAAAAGAATGGACAAAACAACATATCAAATGTAACTTTGGGGCTATTTCAAAAAGTAAAACTGGCTCACCAGATGAAAGCCTCAACGCTTGAATTATCATATAATTCCTCAATGCATTCGAGGGGGGTTTAGGTCCTGAATCGTACTCAGTTCCTTCTTGCGACCATATTTTATAATTTTCAGACATTTCTTTCGCTTGTATTCCACTATTCATCTATAGATTACTCCTGCAGCAGCCCCATTTTTTCTTTAATTGTTTATCCACTTATGCTGTTTACACCGAATGACTCATTCTCTGTGTAACAACAGGAGTCCATTCCGAATGGAGTTTCAAATAAGATAAGGCATTCATAAATTCTCTTGGATGTGCATATCAAGCGTTGAACCATATTTATCTTATCATAAGCTATACTTTTTATAATATGTTATGCAATGTTAGACGGCCAAAACTCACTCAATACGAAAACTGATCACAGAAGATGAATATAGATTCAGTAAACAGAATGAACCCTAACACGCATATATAAGCACGCTCACAAAGGCATATAAAAAATCTTGAAACAAAGAGTCGTGCGGGCACGACCTCAGAAGGGTCAAATAACAACAGATGTTGGGAAATGTAGCATTCCTAATTACAAATACTTCTGGGAATTTTCATCAATTTTGGTTTCTTTGCTGCAATATTTGGGATTTCGAGCACTAAGGAAATAAAAATCCCTTCCCCACCATTTTTTATTTGAAAAGAGAAGTTCGCTACAGAAGAGAATGCTTGAAGCGAGTATGACAAGGAGGTTTGAAAAAAAAAATCAGCGTTTGCGTCTCTTTTACAAATATTAAATTTGACTTCTGAAAAAAAGGGTCTTCCTTATTGGAAACCTGTTTTAAAAGAATTAATTATTTGATCTTCTGAGAAAGAAATTCTTCCTTAACTCTGCGGCTGTATCGTGTTCCCATCGAAAAAAAAAAGAAGATATTCGGCAATTTTATTTGGAAAACTAATCGTTTTCTTTTTCATTTCAGGGAGTTTTGGAAGATGTTTTTCAGTTATTTTCACTAAATAACTGTTGCTTTGAAATGAAAACAAGTATTGTGAATGTCTATAATACTCTGGAACCCTGGTAAAAAAACAAAAACAAACTGCAATCGGTAATCATCGGTAAGAATACTCGATGATTTTCTAATTGAAAACTTGTTCTAAGATTTTGTCAGAACAAATATAATAAAAGACAAAGAAAACCTTGGGGGAAACCTCGGATGAATGGATCGATCAATCTGTACTCCTGAAGTGAGGCATCACTCACCGACATACCGTATCGAGGTTTTTGCTTTTCACTATATATATATATATATATATATATATATATATATATATATATATATATATATATATATATATATATATATATATATATATGTGTGTGTGTGTGTGTATATATATATATATATTTACTTGAGTTGCTAGCAAGTGTTCTCGTTTTACGATAAATTGATAAATGTTTGTCGTAAACTCAATGGAAATCAGGTAGACTTTACCTCGCAGAATGATTTCAATAATTTGTAATGCATCCATCCCTCGGACCCTTTAGTTCAACATACGAGATCGCATTATCTGAATTTGACAGGGAAAAACTTTCATCCTCGAGGCTGTATAACTCGACTGGCAATCTGTCAAACAGCCTTCGTGTTCCCAAGCAATAACGCAGTAACAATGCAATACTGTTTTCGTTTGTTAGAATTCTCTCTTTTTTGAAAATAGATTACCAGAAACAGTTTCTGTCAACCGATCGATTATCAAAAACGCGAACGAAGGGCTAGCTTTCCAGTTCTTCAAGCAAGAGACAAAACCAGAAGACAAAGCCGAATCACACGACTTTAGACAAAACATCAACGGATTGAATATGTGCCAAAAATACCAACAACATGACTCAGAGAAATTACATCATCGGATTGCAAAAACAAATTGTCGCTAGCGAGATGAAAGGCTTTGAAAATAGCGAAATCGCCTGATACTTGACGATCAAGTATACATAAAGGGCTCAATGTCAAAACACATAATATCCAAATTCTGCAAAGTGATATAGAAAGAGATTTCTATGCAGTCTTCAACGAAACGATCCATACGAAGATATAAGATGTGTACTATCAGAAAAAAAACAAGGCAAAAGGCAAATACTGATAGATTGCACACTGCAAAGTCGACTCAAGGGAGAAACTTATTTTTTACAAATTCGATCTGATAATGCATTTTGCCAGGGGATCCTCTATTAATGCTATTCTCAGATCAGTCTACACTAGAGCTCAATAATTGGGAACTTAATTCAGAAGTGATAAGTCTGTATGACAACATTGTAAACCTTTGAGATCTGCTGGATTCCCTGGTGACCGAGCGGTATATAATTTGAATAATATGAGGATTTCGGCTTATTCAAATCTTGCTCGTGAAAAATGAGTTTCAACTTTAAAATCTTTTTCTGCACTTGTTATCTGATTTGAAGATATCTTCGAATTATATTTTATCACAAATCAATATAACTGATATAATCAAGATTCTGAGCATTTTCACTATTCGGAAATGATAACCTGACTTTCAAAGTTATTTTCCAGACTGTCATTTTTCTGGAGTCTTCAGCTTGATTCCTTGGTCAGCCATAGGATACAGTCTGATAGAATTGATAAATAGCAATTTAAAATTAGGGTGACAGTAAAAACTTGTCAAAAATAAATAAGGGTTCAATACTCCATCTTAAAGTAAATTTTGAAAAATTAACAATATCGTTGTAATATATTTGGTATCATCATGTGTGTCCGTTCTTTCATTTAATCTGCAATCGAGCCGACTTCCTGCAACCATCTGACCAAGGAATCAAGCTGAAGACTCCAGAAAAATGACCGTCAGAACTAATGTATCAATTCACGAGGTTCTTGTCCGCTAAGCCGACATTGAATGATAACGCTACATCTTCGTTACTCAATTCCAGGCAAAAGTTTTCTCCTGGGGGAAAATCAAGATTGCTCTGATTGGTCTGAGATTACCTTATGGTAGCTGATCGATTATTCAATGGAAATGACCCGCTCACATAGGAAGGCCTATAAAAAAAAAACCCAAAAAAACAGGAAAATGTATAACTGGTGTTTTATCTGAAAAAAATTGTAAGGGGAAATAACTGACTGGAATGGATATTAAAACCGATTTCTTCTACCAAACATCCATTCAGTTGCCAAAATGCAAAAGAAAAATGATAATAAGCAAAATGTAGGTACTTAAAAATTCAATCACTTTATGAAATATGTTCTTTGAATCCATAAGCCATGTCTTATGAAGACCAATCAAACCAACCTTGATTTTCCCAGGCAAAATCACGTCCATAAATCAGGGGGCTAATTACACCAGTCATCGTTCGCCGCTGAAGTTTGTAAAAGAAAAAAAATACCAAATCCAACATTGCTAATTATGGTGTCTTACTGTGTTTTCCTTTCCATATGCACTCACTAAATAACTATGAGGATTGCATCCTTGGGGTGAATCGATGATTTGCAAATAGAGTAATTAAAGATGGAAAGACATTAAAATCAAATTAGAAACATTTTTAATCAAGAATTAAGCAGGGAAGCATTTGAACTGAATTTCACCCTAGAATAAGAGTAATTTATTTCAGTAATTGGTGATGACCTGCAGTGACACTGTTTTGAACCGAAAAGGACGATGTCATATGAATTAAAGCAAATTTGCTTTGTAATTAACTGAAGTTCCTTTAAATTGCAGGCTCGAGTAATGGCAGAGGATTCATGGGCCATTCCACAAATCTAAAAGGTCAGTGCTTTTAACAATGACCATCGTGCAAAAAATAGTTCAGACTAAACAAACTTATTGATTTAACAAGCCCAGCTCATTTCAAATGTTTCTATGTTTAATTCTAGATCTGAAAGCGCAAAGGACAAAAGGGGTTAAAAAATTGTATTGCACCAATAATTGGGGAGGGTTTGCAAGCTTCGAATATCAGCTCTTGAAATACAATAGTATTTCAGTGAAAAAGCCTATCAGAGCCATCAAAAAAGCTGATGTTCCACGACAAATGTCATCATCATCATTAGTCTTTTAACGTCCGTCGTCCGACATATACCAACCCCAGGATTCGCCACAATTCTCTATCTTGGGTGTCGTAGAGCAAGTATTTCCAGAATCTGTTCAGTTTATCTCTCCATCTTGTGTTCTGTCGGCCTCGGTTTCTAATGTGATCCCTGGGGATCCATGTTGTGAGACGTGAAGTCCAACGGTTGTCTTTTATTCTTGTAACTTGGCTTGACCATTGCCATTTGAGTTCTTTAATAGTTACTATGGTGTCACGGACACCCGTTTTCTTCCTTATATACCGCGCTGTCTTGTGATATCTCCATGTGAGATTGAGCATGATTCTCTCATACGCACGTTGCATACTTCTCAGTTTGCAGGCCTGTCTCTTGGTTATGTTCCATGTTTCTGCTCCACAAGTGACTATCGGGAAAATGCATTTGTTGTATCAAATGAGTACCTGGATCGGTAGACAACTATATGAGTATTATCTTGATTTTTTTTTTCTTTCTGATGAATACTTTTTTGAAAGAAAAATATTTCGACCAGCAAGGCCGAAATATCATCGATAAATAAATAAGTAAATGAAAAAAAAAATCAACAGATGAATAAATAAATAAATAAAATAGGACCTTCGGCGAAAAGAAAACATACTCATAAAAATATCATTACTGTGCCATTAATGATGTCATCAAAACGATAAATTTGCAAACTATCATTAGTTAAAGAGGCATATTCGAATAGAAAGAATGATCACCCAAAATGAAAGAAGTGTTCTTTTTAAGGAATATTAAACACATCAAATTGTAGAATATAAAAAGCATTTTTCGGTTATTAATTAAATATTGACATCAAGATGGCTCAATTACCTCTTTATTTTATTCAGTCTAATATCCCCAAAATATTACGAAAAAATAAAAAAAAATAAGAGATTTTCATGTCAATATTTATTCAATATTAACAGTAATAATCAAGTGTATACGAATCATCCAAAATTTGATTTATATTCTTATGCATTATCAGGATGAAATGAAGACTTGATATTGTAGAATAGTCAATAACTTGACTTTCCACAATTTTTTAAAATCTATTCAGTGGCAATATATGTCCAAAGAATTAAGTTCTTTTTTAAGCAAAAACCCAAATAAAGAAATGAAATAGAAAAGGTTAACTAGGGAAGAGTGATGTCCTTTGCACCAATCACAAAAAGTGAATATTATTCGGAGAAATTGGTCCGAGAAGAGATAATTACAATTCAAGATATTTTGAAGAAAGAACAAAACTAAAAGTTGCTGACAAAGAAAATAAATACTAATAATTGTCCTTAATTCATCTTGATTTATATATTATCGAGAATATTTGAATTCTGAACAGTAGCAGTAAATATTCCAAGAATTAATTTCTTCCTTTATAGCAAAACCCCAATATTAAAATAAAAGTAATGTACATCCAGTTGAAGAAAGGACAAAACTGGAAGATACTGACAAGGAGAATAAATATAAATAATTGTCCTTAATCTACTTTAGTTTATACATAGTCAAGGTTGTTGGAATTCCATAGAAGGAGACATCAAGATATTTTTGGGATACCACATAGATTAATCACTTCTTAGATATATTCAGTCTTGGTAGAGAAGATGCTTTTAGGGATAGAAATGTCCTTGATCTGATAGAAGAATTCAAGGAGAGAGAGTACAAGAAAAGAGAAGGGTGAGATTTTACAACCAACAGAATACCGAGAAAAAGGGGGTTAATTTTGGACCTTTTTGATTTTATACCGAATTCCAGTCAGAACTAGCAGAGGGCGTCAGGAATGACAAGTTTGTTCAAAATTACCAGGATAATTTGGACAGGTGCAGATAACTCGTCTGCTTACCAAAAACATTTTGATCTGAATTATTTTCAACTGTCAGTGATCCTTACAATAATCCTTACTGAATCGAAAAGGTCTGTTTTTGGGTATCCACTGGTTCCGTTAGTTTTGCTTATTTAATTTCATTTCATGATAATAACCCTTTTATAATTGCAGGTAATATGGCCCTGGATTTAGCTCTTGGATACTCATACGATCATGTAATAATCTCTGGTTAGTTATACTGTTGAGTTTGAACCGTAGATATTGATGTCATCTGAATAGGTGACAGCGAGGCCTCACCGTCATTAATTAACAATACCCATTCTTGATTCACATCAAATATACATCTACAGGATCGTAAAGATTAAAAAAAAACCTGGCAAAGCAATTAATTTGGGGATATTTGCATTGTCAAATAAATTTTCCTTAACCTGCTGACGTTCTAATCGCAAAGCACTGACGTTATGTGAGCATAAACATCAACTTCCATAAAGCCCATTTCGTTTTGCTATGATTTAACTCGTCCCTGTCAAATACAGTTGGCTTTGTTTCTACTTAATTCTCCTTCTTTTCGGGTTGATATAATGGCTACTGGAAGGGACGGGTCTCGAGCAAAGATTTACGAGCTCAGACTTGACTTTGGAGACGAGAATTCTAGAAATAAAGAAGCCTTAGCATTTTCGATTTTATACGTCTTTGTCATTTGGTCTTTTTTTCCTATTTAGCAATCATTAAAATTTATCCACAAGCAAAACCAGTTCTGCTGTCGACACTGAAAGCACGCGTTCACTTCAAATGCATACGGTGCCAGCCGGCCATATTGTAATCGGAAAGAAAGATGGGATGAATGATGAACGATAAGATTTTTAAAAAAGATATCAAGTAAAAAATGAGCGTTTTTATTTACCGAGAACTGACAGATTCTGCATTTAGATTCCAAAAAGTGCAATCGTCTGAATATTTTAGAGAACGTCTTACGTCAACAACTTTCTTTCTCTTCTTTCAATGCTCTCTCTTTCTCTCTCTCTCAATTCATTTCAAACTTTAGGGTTTGCAAAAATTGATTTTCTTCCAACTTTGCCCATCGGTGCTTTTAAAGAGAGTGTAAACATTAATAATATTCTGACAGGCTGCAAAATACAGGAAAATAGTGTCTTGTGGGCTTTTATATCATGTGGCCAGCGTTTTTAGATTGGCTCACCACAGGAAAAAATCGTTTAAAACTCATTCTTACGTGACGACATCAGTTGAGCTGCGTTTAACCCTGCTTCTATCGAAAATAATAACTGTTCGATATTTTATATTTGTCAGGGATTCTCGCGATTATCTCCCTATGCATAAAAACACAGAGATGTACAAAAAAATGTATATCCTACCTATGAGACTTATTTTGATTAGATGGTAATTCACAACTCAAATGCTACTAGCGTATAGATTAAAACGTGGGACTTTTGATTTTGGGTTTGGTCAGGTACTATAACTAAGTAATAACAAATGTATTTTTTCAAACAGCAGATTATCATTCATAATAGGTATAATTTTTACGTTATCATCAGAGTATAATCACGTGAAAGTCTACGTCTAATGCTGATTGTTTCTTGTACCAAGATTTTGGTTTTCTGTGATGTGCCCCCAGTGTGCCTACCCAATCACATACCGATATTATCACTGGAATAACAACACTATACGTTGGCACTGACAATGTCAGGTCACTCTCCACTGACATACTACAAACGAATCAGGAAAATGAAATCAAGAACATCAAATGGATCATTATAGGTATTAACGAAATAAGAAACCCCGGAGAACATATCTGTCTTCCCAAAAAAACAATTAACAATTATGATGAGGATCATATTTACGTCACTAACTGTAAATAATCAGGTAAGAGTTGCTTTATGAACTAAAAGATGCTTGGTAAAAGCAAATCAGATAATGCAAATTATATAAACTGAGATTTATGAGTTTATTGGGTTTTTTTTAAAGAAAAACAAAATGTCTATTATAGGCGAAACTCCATATTTTACTAATCTTGGGAGGATCCAATATGCATTTAGAAGTATTTTATAAAAGTGAAAGTTTTAACAAACTGCCAAAATTTCGATGTTTATCCTAATATATATATATATATACATATATATATATATATATATATATATATATATATACATATATATATATATATATATATACATATATATATATATATATATATACATATATATATATATATATATATATATATATATATATATATATATATATATATGTGTGTATATACGTGTGTGTGCATGTATTTCGGACGATATTTTCTGTTTACTTCTGATGCAATTGATGGTTACTTTTGTTACGGACGTTTTAACGGGGGTTACCTCGAATAATCGATTGGAAAAAACAAGTTCTATTACATAAATAAATGTATATATGTGTGTGTGTGTGTGTGTGTGTGTGTGTGTGTGTGTGTGTGTGTGTGTGTGTGTGTGTGTGTTTGTGTGTAAGTAATTAACTTCGATTTCTTATTCATTAACGGATATTTTTCATATGTAGCAATCGATTTCCAAGTTGTTTTCAAACTCTATGAACAAGGAAACCACCAATATATCTTCATACTTATTTTGTTTATTACGGGGTCGCTTCGCATATCTAGATTTTGGTTTGCCATTGGTGGGGATGATGCATCCTTAGTGTGCCTACCCTGACCCCCAAAACAGGGACATCATCAGTATTAGCGAAACGAAAGAACCCAGGGAAGGACAATTTGAGCTAACATCGTCTATACAACTACAGAAAAAAACAAAACAAAGCAGAGTTGGCCTTACTTTTCAAAAAGAAAACCACAGCAGTGTTGAATGGTTCAAAGCTATCTCAGATATGTAATCAGTGTTACGGTACAGCTCTCAAAGAGATACAAACTGAACATCATTTAAGTCTACGCACCCACTTCACAGTCAACCAACGAGGAGAAAGAGCACTTCTGTGATGATTTGAATCCCAAACTCCAAGTGACCAAAAATATTTTATCATTATGGGAGAGTGCAACGCCCAAGTAGGTAATGAAAAATTAGTCGTCGAGTACAGACACAAAATAAGGAACAAAAAGGGTAAAGATCTTGTAAATTTTGCAACAGTTAATGGGTACAAAATCATGAACACCACCTTAAAAAGAAGCCAGTAAGAGGTTGACTTGAGTGAGCCCCAGTTTCAATACCAAAAAACGAAATATAGTGACACTGTCAAAAATACTATCATCACATCATTATCATCATCAGTATCATCATCATCAGTCTTTCAAGGTCCGTCTTTGGACATAGACCTTCCCCAGGATTCACCACAATTCTCTATCGCGGGCGTGGACGAGCCAGTATTTTCTAAATTTTTCAAGTTGATCTCTCCATCTTGTATTTTGTCGGCCTCGGTTTCTTATGTGATTTTGGAGGATTCATGTTATGAGTCGTGATGTCCATAGGTCGTCTGTCATCCTTGCAACATGGCCTGCCCATTGCCATTTAAGTTTTCTAATAGATTCTATGATGTGTCTGACTCCTGTTTTTTTCCTTATATACTGTGCTGTCTTATGATCTCTCCATTCTCAACTTGCGAGTCTGTCTACTGATTAGGTTCCATGCTTCAGCTCCATAAGTGACTATTGGGAGGATGCATTGGTTGTATACCCTTCTTTTAAGGATTATTGGGATCTTCTTGTTTTCGAAGTATGAGCTTGCTCTGCCAAAGGCTTGTTCATCCTAGGCTGATTCTCTACTTGATCTCTTCCTCTTTCGTGGGAGATCTGTTTTCCTAGGTAGATATAGTTGTCTACTTTCCCCAGTTTTGCATCTCCTATTTTGACAGTTATGTCCTTATTCTCAATGTGATCATTGCACATGACTACTGGGAAAATTGAAGAATCAAAATAGCACGTTCAAATATATATCCAGGTCGTAAATCGAGTCGATGTGGAAAGTGACCACAGAACGATAAGATGCAACATTCAAATTATTTACACGAGAGAACAAAATTGAAACCACGGTGTATAAGGAGAGCCAACCCGATCATTGAAGTTGGAACTGAGATACAGATGTAAACTTCTCGCCAAACTAAACGATAGCATCAACGAGCTCAGTAACTTTATGATAATTTCCTCGACTGTGATCGTCAGTATGTTTAAATTAAAGAGCAGGCAAACCATGTGTAAACTGTTGGAAGCCAAAGTGATGCATTTGTGTAGGGATCCGTGGATTTGAAGCTTTTTTTTTTCATCGTTTTCTGTGGAATTTCGTTGATGCTATGTGCTAGTGGCAATGATCATCACCGATTCGGCACTGCAAATTTACCCCTAAAGTGGTGATTCATTTTAAGTAAGTAAGTTTACGTATTGCCCTAATGTTGACTGTTTTTATGGCAGAATGGCTGACCTCTCAAATGTGTAGATTATATCTATTTATCTACACAAATATATGTTTACATTATGTGGCGTGTGTGTGTGTGTGTGTGTGTGTGTGTGTGTGTGAGAGAGAGAGAGAGAGAGAGAGAGAGAGAGAGAGAAAATCAGGTTAATGAGATGACTTGACCATTCTGGAATGAACAAATTACTCGGACAGGTGGGTCTAACATTCGGATCGTATTACCTTCATTATTTATGAAACACTTTCATTATTACTGTTATTATGAATTACTGTCTCTCTCACCCAACATATGGAATACGGGTTCTAAGTCTCAAGGAAAGTTAGAAATGTCTGATTTTGTTTCCGTTCAATCCGGCGATTAAAAATTTTTATCAATCATGAGAGTTCTGATAAAAGTAAGAACAAGATGGATAAAAAAAGATGACAAATGAAATAACATTGAAATACCACGAACTGAAATAAAAGGAGAATAATGGAAACAGAGCTAGAAGTGATAGCAAGAGTGATACATTTTTTTGAATAAAAAAAATAACTTGAGGTGATTAGTGTGAGTAAAATCATACAAAAACAAGAATCAAAGTCGATTGTCAGTATGAAAAGGCGCATATTTAAGCGTCAGAGGATCCTCAGGCTTCTGTGGCCGGTGGGGCTCAAGGCAGCGTCCTCGAAAAACTGGTTTCGCAATTTCATATTAGCCTAGCAACACCCTTACCCACCATAATTTAAATCACTTTAAAATTACTGGGAGGAAAGGATGAAATCGATTTCAAATTACCCCTCATCGTAGCTTGGAAGTGATTCCAACCTGACCCTACGATTTCATATAACCACCCCCGAAAAAAACATTTATTTTTATATGTTTATTCATTCATTCATTCATTACTTATTTGCATTTATTTACACCCGAGGGTAGTTTGAAGTTGTTCCCAACCTATACCACATTGTCTGTTTATATTTCAGATTGTATAAAAAGCCAGCGATTTTAATCGCTGACTGTGATTTTGATAGCTGGCCAAAAAGTTATTGATGGTGACGGTTAGGGTAGGTGTATTCAAGAAACGTATATATGATCTGTTTTCTTAAAAAGTTGTCAACTGAACTAAAATGTGTGTGTAGGGGAATAATCTGAACCGTGCAATTAAGTTCAGGGAACAAAATTTCACCCTAATCAGCAGCAAGCTCCAAGCGCCCGTCGTTGAATATAGACTGTCCCTAAATACACTACCTTGGGCGTTGCAAAGCCAATACTTTCTGAATATGTCTAGTCCTTTGAGCCATACCATATTTTACCAGCCACATTCTTGCATATGATTTCTAGGATCTTATTAATATATATATATATATATATATATATATATATATATATATATATATATATATATATATATATATATGTATATGTATATATATATATATATATATATATTTGTATATATATATATGTATATATATATATATATATATATATATATATATATATATATATATATATATATATATATATATATATATAATGTACTCTGCTGTCTGTTGTGATCTCTCCATGTGGATTTGAACTTGATTTTCTCCGGTGTACGTTGCATTGTTTTTCAGCTATCGGGGGCAACTCGAAAATGGATGGTTTGGAGTCTTTAGACCGGTTCATGAGTTCATTACTACGGAAAGTAGCCACAGGCGTAGTGAAATAATCACACATACCAGAAGATATCACTAGGAAAAGCTGGAGTCTTAGCAACATGTATCGTGTTTAAATGTACTGACGCTCAACTCTAATTGTTTTATTTTCCAGAAATTGCTGTGTATTCATAAGATTGAATCGAAATTTCATAATCATTTTGTAATTTAATCTTCTCCAAACTTTGTACAACGAATGAAATAATATATAATCACATTTGGAAACGCCTAATCATTATATTGGATTTGATATCGAAAGAGTATGTTTTATAGTGTTTTGCATTAACAATGTTTGAACAAATGAAAGATACTGTCATCATTATTAAATGAACAAACTTTGAACATATTTGACTTACAGCACGGATTCGGTTTAATATGATAAATTGACTGTTTGCACCGTCAAATGAAAACTCCAATCTATTATTGTTTTAATGTCTTGCAAAACGGCGCCACAAATCATTGCATCTTGACTTCGTGTTAAAACTAAAAGTGTGACACGTCAATTATAACCAAGAGAAGTTGGTTAAGTTCTACCTTTGGAAAATTGCTCAATCTCTCAACAGCTCACGTCTAACGTGACAATATAAAGCTGGAATCAAAGACAGTCTCAGCTACTCACGGCAAATGGCGTACTTGAGACTCCAGATTATTCTGACCCCTGACTCAAGTAGGTTAGAGTCAACGCAGACGGTGGATGTGCTGGTCGAGTAGTACGGAGAAAAATTTATTTGCGAACGCACAATTTTGCACAGAGAGGGACTTCGGTGGAAAAGAATTAACATTTGTTGTCAGTGTAAAAGACAACTCTTCTTTTCATTTCCAACTATTTTTGAGAGGAATGGGACTTGGAAAACAGACACTTCTTTTTGGATTAGTTTGCTGATGTAAGTTTTTCATTGCAAACTTTACCTGAATGAGGAGACAACTCAGGATATTTTTCTTGGTGAGATGGTAATACTTCTGTACCTTATGTTGGTTGACCATAGTTTGTACATAGATTCCTAATAACACAGGTTTCGTTTTGCACCTCTCTTTATCTTAAAGTTAACATCCTAGCAAACAAGACTTTGGGTTAGATTGCTATTGCTAAGATTGGAAAATTCGTCGGACTATACCATGAAGAACACTGATGCAAATATATTCTCAATCTTATATACTTTCCTGCTTAACCTATAACCATCAAGCTTATATATGTGGTATCCCCATTTTAAAAACTGTCCTCGTGTCACATCCTTCCCCGGCGGTAAGGTAAATAGGAGCTATACTGAATTTGTTCTTATCTATGCTACAGCTGTTATTTCGATGTTTGGAACGCCTTAATAATAAATAGAAAAAATAAACAGGTTGCATGATCAACATCTTTTGACAGCATACTGTGTTGGGAAAGATCAATTTGAAAAAAAAATTAAAAGAGGTGATAAATGAATTAGTTACTTTTACTGTCTTTTGCTGGGTGGTGGACACTAAAAATTTCTGAATTTGAAACGAAAACAAACAATAATGAGAAGTCAGTCACAAACTAAGGAGTGATTTAGGATAAAGTTACATTTTAAATTCAGCATCACCCTAAAAATTGGGGGATTTAAAAAAAACAACAGAACATTTTTGTGGTCATACTGAAAACAAATGTTGTTTTTTAGAGCTTTAGCTAAAGTGTCACGCCATGATCCATGTAGAGCCATCCAACCAACTTGAAAACTGAAGAAACCAATGTCGTCAGTTTGGGTGACAGTTCTGATCGACGGTTTCCAATTACTGTAAGAAATAAAAAAGGCGTAAGAAGAAGCAAAAATCCATTTAATCTTTAATATTATGAACAAAGTTCACATTCCCTTACTGAGAATTCAAAGAGACGATCATACCTATGGAAAGACGAAACGCTGTTGGGGGAAGCTCTAAACTCTAATACAAGCGAGGCTCACAAGAAGGCATAGCTCTCTGATTAAAGGCATACAATAAGCCAGAAATGAACACTTGCTCTTCTTTTTTTTGTTTTGTTTTGTTTTTTGCATGCCAATGTATTATCGAATGAGCACAGACCTACAAATTACCCGGCTAACCAGCCGTGAGGGCTACAGATTATTTTCTCTTTGAGTGCCTGTGTGATTGTGGGCGTGTTTGTGAACGTGTATATCTCCGGCTGCTCCCGTTCATATTTTTGAGGTTACAGCCTTGGGGTGCTTCCATGAGTGCACCACTAAAAACAATCTAAAACCCCCTTTTTTCGTTCATTCAAAATAATACTTTCTTACTAAGGTCATTTTGTAACCAACAATACTCAAAACCTTTACTGGTATCCTTTTAAAATGAAAGATCTATATTGTTTAAGATGATTTTAGATGATGTTTAGATAATTAGTTCTGACACACGCACAAAATACGATGATTTAATTATAGGTGGTAAAGCTCTTGTTTGTTTGTTTTTTCAGTTTCGTTGAACTTGATTATTAATGTGTATGTGTTGATTGCTGTCTTTGTTGGAGTGACAGGTTTCTGAATGAAATATTCGGAGGCAAATGGGAAAGAAATATTGGACGTCTCTAGGCATGAAAGGAAGATAGAGGCACGGGGAGCAAGGTATGGTTAGCAGAGAAATAAATAAAAGAAAGGGGAATCGAAGAAAAAATTCTCCCCCACAACCAAGACGCTAATGAAATCGATAATGAACTTGGTGAACATAGTATAACAATAACTGTGTTGAACAAAGGTTCTCAACCAGGACAGATTCCGTATCCCAGGGATATTGAAGGTTATCAGGGAAGTTATGAGGACAACAGGTTGGCAGGCCTCACCTGTTTTAATACTGATCTATTGGCATTGCTAACAAAGCGATGATCTACCCAGGGAACAAATTTGGCTTGGGGTCTGCACCATTTGCAGTTTTTTCCGAACGAAGTTGCCTCATAGATTGCTTGATTGAGCTGGAATTCGTCACTGGAAACTTTTTGACCAAGCCACTACATTCGTATCCGTCGAACTATAGAGACCACCGTAATGCTGGCTACGTTCCAGCTTAAAAACTGACCCAACTAAAGTTTAGGTTCAGGGATTCTAACCGGCACTTAATACTTTGAAATATTCGAATGGATAGAGATAACTGAAGAATGTTCCCTTTAAAACACATTATGGGTGCTAGATATTAAGTTCATGCAAATAAGATGACTTGTCCTCTTTAATATAAATAGAACCGATACTATATAATGAAGACTTTGTCACATCCTCTTAATTGTATTGCGAATAAAACCTGATTTCCGTTTAAGGTTAAGGCTTGCTCACTGATTACTTGAACTGATATATTACCAAAACAAGATGGAGTCGAGGCTATGAGAGCCAAGGAGAGTAACATCACTCTTTTTCCTTTTTTTTTTTTAAAGACCTGAGTAAATATAAACATTTGCTTTTCCTCCGTCCTAATCTGAGAGATTGGATTAATAATACAATCTTTTTTTGAGAAAAAGAAAACAAACTCTAAGTTTTATTTATATAAAAACATTTAGTAGTTTGAAATAACAATACATCGTAATGGCGACAAAATACAGTCAGCACATGCGCATTACACCCATCCTACCAAGAAGGTAGAAAAATCTTTTCATGTTATGTTCATTGTTAAAACAGAAAAAGATAAGATGACAAATATTAAGCAAAATTCAACCCCCTTGTTATATGCAAATTTCTTGCAAATTTGTGATTTGGTTACTGCAAATTGAAATGAGGCATAATAGTGCGTTCACTTTTTTATTAAACGTACATCCCCATCAATAAGGAAGAATATATATTCCAAAAGTTGAGCCAGCAATGTTAATGTATACTTGCTATGTCCGTAATAATTCTACATGAAGACATTTTTTTGTTTTGCTTATTAGTTGAATATATGAACTTGATGAAAATGGATTAATAATCAGGACAGGAACCAAACAATGAGGCTGAGACGAAACGATATTTAAAAAAATCTGGTCTTGAAATTATAGTTTCAATATAACAATCAATTTATGCTGAAGCTATCAAATGAGTTCTAAGTATTTCTTTCTCTAAGAAAAACAATATACAGCAAAAATGAATATGATATAAGTATTACGGAGACACATTTTAAGTGTGATACTTTTATTCAGAATAATGACTTTTGAAAAAAAAGGTATAAATACATGAAAATGTATATATTTAAAAAAAAATTAAAAATGTAACAATATTGAAAGAAATTTGAGTAGAAAAGAAGACAAGAGAGAAAACAAACATTGGTGAGAAATTCACAGAAAGAAAGAAAGAAAGAAAGAAAGAAAGAAAGAGAGAATGAATTTTTTTTCTTAAAAAAGGAAGGCCTTTAGGAAAATAAGTGAAAAAAACAAGACGAGATAAAGAAATAGAAAATGAGAACTAATTACAATCATCAAAAATTTTCATTTCAGTTAGGTTCATTTGATAACAATAGGATACTTAAAAGCGCATCTGAGTCTAAAGGAACTTTTAAAATGCATTTTGAAAAATGTGATCGAATGCACTAAGTGTTTGTTTCGTCATTTACAACAATGGACTAGTCGTCCATCGGGAAGTTTCACATCCCAAAAAGCCTCTTAACAGCACTCATGGCCACCAGCTCCGGAATACATTAGGAAATATCTCAAATTATAACGGACTTACAACAGCTGCGCCTTCCATTGTATTAAACTGAAATTGGAAGAGAGTAGTTCTTTTAAAATGATTTAGATTTTATGAATATGTTTGATTCACCTAAATCCACTGGCTGACATTTGTGTGAAATACATACATACATATTCAACTACATAAACACAGAGATAAATGTTCGGGTATGAAACACTTGAAGAAACACGTCACAAATTAGATACTGAATAACTGATTTGCACAGTACATCCGAGAAAAGACAAGAGTTAAAGACATCATACAATCCATAAAAAATCTCAAATGGCGGTGGGCTGGCCATGTTGCAAGAATGGCAGACAATCGATGGACATCACGACTCACAACATGGATTCCCGAGACCACGTGCTCGACCGAGGCCGGCAAAGTGTTAGATGGAGAGACGAGCTAGACAAGTTCAGGAAGTACTTGCTCCGTGACGCCCATGATATGGAAGTGTGGCAAATCCTGGGGAAGGTTTATGTCCAACGACGGACGCTAAAAGACGGATGATGATGATGATGATATATATATATATATATACACAAACACACTCATATGTGTATATATATATATATAAATGTTTCATTGACTAATATCGACATTTTTTGCCGGTTCAATTTTTTTGTATGTCCCTCCAGTTGTAAGTTACAAAGGAATGGATACATTTTCCGAAATCCATAGCGCATTTCATTTGTTAATTCTATTTTTGATCTTCCAAGTACTTTCGACCGAGGTAGGATTCCTTTCAAGATAAGATTGCTTTGAACTCACACAAAGAGCCGACCAAAAATGTCAATATTATCCAACCTGTATAGAAGAAAATTTCTTGCCAATATATATATATATATATATATATACATATATATATTTATATACATATATATATATATATATATATATATATATATATATATATATATATATATATATATACGTTTGTGTGTGCTTCAGTATGTGAGTATGAGTGTTCCTATATATGTATATATAACCTTCCCGCCGTGACCAAATCGAGAAAACACTTTCGAATAGACAGTCACTAAAGAGAAATGAAGACTGATGGATACTCCTGTGGCGAATGTCGGTCATTTTCCTTTCAGGTTGAAGGATTGAATTACCGCATTATTCATTCAATAAAATCTCAGTTTCCATGTTGGTTCTCGGTCAGAAAGTGCAAAGATCGTACGTAACATTCATTTCCTTGCGTACACCGAATAAAAAGAAATTAATCAAAATAAAATTAGTCCAACAAAGCCGTGAAAATGGTATATCCCTTACTGTTACATAAGAAAATTTGATAAAATGTTTCGACTACTCCTTAAAAAAATATTCAATCCTACCCCGAATGACACGACCGGCCTATGAGATTTTACTGGACCAGTAGAATCAACTTTCTTTTGGGCGTACAAGTTTCTCAGCCTTCTTGATCGCCGTTTAAGTAGACAAAAACGACATTTTGTCATATTTCCAAATATTCAACCGGGTCGTTATCGGTACTGAACTGAACGGAGATAAACAAACAATAGATCTCTCTCCGTACAAATTTCAAAAACGACAATGTTAATAAATCTCTACTACGAAACAGTGTGTCTTATTTACATAAGTATTTCGGTCAAGACAAATTATTTTCTGGCAAGTAAACTTTTCCTCTCACTCAACCGGCGGTACAGATTTTTTTTTTCTCGGGGTGGGGGAAACTCAGTTTGGATAGAATCTTACATTCCCTTATGAGAAGCTGTCATGCAAAATTTCATGGCTGTAGTACCAGAAACGCGCCTTGACACAAGTGCACAGAGAGAGAGAGAGAGAGAGAGAGAGAGAGACACAGACACAGACAGACAGACAGACAGAGGGAGAGAGAGAGAGAGAGAGGGAGAGAGAGAGAGAGAGAGATGAGCACAGACAAAAATATGTTGTTCACTCGGCTGGTTGGGCGGGCAAACCATTTGTAGATTCTGCAAAGATACCAAATTATGTTGGAGAAAACATATATTAACTAGGGGGCTGAGATACGATAGCTTGTCGGTGAGACATGAAGACAGGAGCCATGAAAGAGGTTGGGAAGTCTTTTTGTCCAGAAATAGATTTGTGATGGCCGCAGCTCATGATGATAATCATGATGATGTCATCGTTGCAGATGTATTGAAGTCAGTAACTGTGCTATGATGATATTGAGAAACAATAATATAATTTTCTCAAGGCACACCTTAGTCTATTTCTCTTTTCCAGAGCCCCATCACTTTTATATTATAATTGATAAGTAGCCATCTGTGACCAACGATGCCAGAAGTGTTTACCGAAGGACGAAAAATGGCCACATTTGTATGACAACAAGGGGTGGAGGCTGATGCGGTTGTTATTTTCAGGCAGCTTCTTCTCTTTCAGAAAGTGAGGTTGAGGCAGTAAAATGTTTGTCTGCAGCAAACACATTTGGCATCTTCACACGCAGATTACCTCAAACAGGCTATTGCACCTTTCCGACTTGATGAATAGCCAAGTTAATTATAGTCATTTCCCTTAGGGAATATCATATCTGAATGATCTGCATCAGGTCCCTGGAATAAATTTTACCGAGCCATTTCATTGTCCATTTTTCCTCGACCGGGTTGTATTTCCGAAAAGTCTTGCTTTCCAATTCTTTAGTGAATGGAAAGCTTCTAATTTTATTACCATCATTCATTGTCATTTCTATCAACTATGGTCTGGTCATGTTTCTTATTATCAACCTTTGATTAAGAATACACAGTATCGCAGTCTGAAAATGACCGAATCTTCTAAATGTATTGATTTTTAAAACTGAATCACATAGATTCAGTACATCACGACGCATAATTACATGATATTGGCTAATATTTAAGGAACGGTACAAGGATACATATACCACCCTTTTAAGAAGAGAAAAACAAGTCTAACCAACCATCAATCAACAAGTTTAGATAGAAAAATCACCTGACTTCCACCCCGTCCCATATATACCAACACCTATCCATTAAATGCTGGACACCAATTCTTCATCTTACGATAAAACAAAATACTCTTTACTGAGAAATGACCATTCTAGCCCCTTCCCTCTTTCCTCAGTACCCTTCTCATCTGAGACAAGCAAAACACCCACAGAGAAAGGAAAGAGACGTCCTCTTTCCCAGCTGTTCATAGACCCATCTCAACTCAAACCAAATGTCACTCCCTCCAACATAGATACAACCTTCCTTCCGTTTCTACTAAATAACAAAACGACACAAAAATGGCTCAAATTCTCTCCTCAGCATCAAAACATGTAAATAGCAAATTTTCTGTGAACTGCTGAGAATATTTTTCTGTGTGTGTGTGTCTGCGTCCGTTCCAGAGAGCAGTCAGATGTCAAGAAACATTTTTAAAAGCAATGAAGATTCGGTTTATCACTATGAAATTTAAAAATCGATTTGTGGCAATATCAGTGTATGTGTACGCTTGTACACGTGCATATTAGAATTTTTGAGCATACAGAGGTAAAGATAAACTCTGACGATTCATTTTTTTCTACTAATTTTTTCTAGTCTTCAATCAAACCTTCTATCAATGTCGTCGAAGTGTGTAAAAAAAAAACGTTCCAAAGTTGGTGTTTCTAAATCTTTCGACCATCACCGTTCATTATTATGAAAATGAAATATTGGTGCATATACATATATATATATATATATATATATATATATATATATATATATATATTCTTGATAATGATCGACGATGGTCAAACAATGTAGAACTTTGAAACCTACCAACTTTCGAACAATTATACAAAATTTCGATCTTGTTAATGAAAACATGCAAGAAAGAACACTTAACAAAAACGTTATCATCATCATCATCATCAGTCTTTTAGCGTACGTCGTTGGACATAGACTTTCCCCAGGATCTGCCACACCTCTCTATCATGGGCGTCACGGAGCCAGTACTTCCTGAACTTGTCTAGCTCGTTTCTCCATCTAACATTTTGCCGGCCTCAATTGCGCATGTGGTCTCGGGGAATCCATGTTGTGAGTCGTGATGGCCATCGATTGTCTACCATTCTTACAACATGGCCAGCCCACCGCCATTTGAGATTTATTATGGATTTTATGATGTCTCCAACTCTTGTCTTTTCCCGAATGTACTGTGCTGTTTTGTGTTCTCTCCATGTGAGGCCCAGCATTATTCTTTCGTGTGCACGTTGCATGGTTCTCAGCTCACGGGTCTGTCTCTTGGTTAAGTTCCATGTTTCAGCTCCATAAGTGACTATTGGGAGGATGCATTGGTTATACGCCCTTCTCTTTAGGATTAATGGGATCTTATTATTTTTGAAGGTTGAGCTAGCTCTGCCAAAGGCTTGCCATCTTAGTGTGATTCTTCGCTTGATTTCTTCTTCTTTTGAGGGTCTCATGGAGATTTGTTGTCCTAGGTAGATGTAGTGGTCTACTTTCTCGAGTTCTGTGTCCCCGATTTCGATCTTAGTATTTTTATCTCCAATGTGGTTGTTGCACATGATCTTTGTCTTGCTGAAGTTCATGTGTAGGTTGATTTTCTTGCTCTCTTCATTTAGTTCATCTATCATTGAACGAAAACGTTAAATAGACATTAAATAATAAGTTTAGTTGGTATTTGTCGTCGTAAGAAGATGTTGTGGTCTACTCTCTCCAGTTCTGCATTCTGGATTGTGATGGTTATGGTTTTTTTCCAACATGAATGTTGCACATGACTTTTGCTTTGTTGAAGTTCATATTCTCGCTTTCTTCGTTTCGTTAATCTAGCATTTGTTTGAGGCCACGTAGGTTTTATGCCAAAATGTTGATGTTGTCTGCATATCTGAGATGGCTCAAATATTAAGCGTCCATTTTGATCCCATTATCCTCAGGACCAAAGTTTCGGAAAATTATTTTGAGGCAGGCAGGCAGTGGAGAGTTTGGGCGCGCTGGTATCACCTTATCTTACCTCTTTTGGGGGTTTAAAGCCTTGCATGGTATTTATTGTTCGTTCATGTTTAGTTCCTTCAACATTCTTGATGGATTATCTTCTTTAGATCCAAGATATTTATTAAAATATATTAAGAGTTGTCTAAAAGGAATAAAGTGTGCGGGTAGTGATTGGGGTAGTAATAAAAGGTGGGTATGGTGATTGATTTATATATATATATATATATATATATATATATATATATATATATATATATATATATATATATATATATATATAGCATGAAGCTTCAATATTCTGGCATGCATATGTTTCTTTTAATGTTTTCCATTTTACCGTGGATGTAAGATTGCTACCTTTGTTCTCCCAGTTTTGTGTAGTTAGACATGTATTGTTTTTGATTTTTGATTTAAAAAGATGGCTACTTTAAATTTAAAGAGTGGTTTTGATATCCCCGTGTGATATTTTTAAAGGGTTTCTTCGCGTTCAATAGTTCAGCTTGATATGCAATATCAAATCTTTGTCATCTGTTTTGCAAAGTGCACAATCACAGTTTGGTTTGTTTTGATTTTCTTTACCTGTATTATTCCTAATTACTTTATTGTTATGTTTTTCATATGTTTTTTCAAAGTTGTCCATACAGATATAGCTTAGTTTCATTTGACTATTCAACTCGAAGAGCTGTTTGAGGGAAGTGTTTTTCCATCAATTCGAGGAAGATTATCTGTAGTATATTAAATGGTAGTTTAAACTAAATGATTTTCTTCCCACACTCTCTTAGGTATTGATGTTTCCTTTACTGTTTTTCACTTTTTCATCGTATCGAAAACTAATTTCATTGAAATTATAGTCCTTTTAGGAATGAGTATATTTGTTGCTATCGTTGTTACATATTGCTCAGTTATATATTTGTCGAGTTCTTATGGATTCAGGAATCTTTTTATAACTGCATTTTGGTGGTTGGATTTCATGTTAAAATATATGAGTTTAGAATTTTTATCCACGTGAATGTTATCGTTCAAGTTGAAAGCAACATCTGTAGATTCAGCATTTTTATGATGGCTCTAATTTCGATTTCAAAGTTCATTTTTCTCATATTCTCAATAATGTATTAAAAACACAATCTTTTTTTCATTTTTACCCGCTGCTGTTTTTAGCAACTAGCGCATTATCGTCTCGGTAAAGTCTAATTTTTATAATCTAATTTTCCAATAAAGTTGTATATAATGTACAAAGATCAAGTCGACATATTGGCTGGTTTCAGCCATCTCATTGACACATCAAAGACCTAAACGTCTTTTTTTGTCCATTGTTCTCGGATATTGAATATCACAGCCCATCTACAGTCTTGATTATTCCTATTTTTTTTTTACTATGTTCCTAAAAGTTTCTTTATGTCAGTATAAGTGATCGCGAATTTTATGGCTTCCTCAAATATCTCTTTAATTATAGAGGAATGAAAGTTCCCTACGTCCAGTTGTACAAATGCACAGGTTTTTTTCGGCTTGATGTTGTTTAAGCTGGCCATTGCATCGTTCGTATTTATTCACTGATTTAGCCGTAGTTGTTCCTTACTGTTAAATCTCATATTTTCATGATTTAATCAAAAGAATATATGCATTTAAAAGTATCCAACGTTGCAAAACAAAACCAAAAATTTAATCTACTTCGAATTGAAAGACTAATGATACTTCAAATGGAACAATCATGAACAAGATAAACGGAAAAGAGTGTATGAATATGAAAGGACGAAGCTCTCCGTTCAAAGATGAAAAATATGCACCTCCAAAATAAGTTCTCCATACGGACCCGTAGAAATCAGATCATCCACCTGAATGAGTCCAAAAAAGCAGAAAAAAAAACGTTGTGTGTAGATAATCAATTATTCATCGTATTTGATGCTTTATTTTTTTCCCTATTTTTGTGTATGGAGCAATTTTATGAAATAAACCCATCACACATAGTATAGTGAATTATCGACGAGCACCCTAGTACATATATATATATATATATATATATATATATATATATATATATATATATATATATATAGAGAGAGAGAGAGAGAGAGAGAGAGAGAGAGAGAGAGAGAGTTACAGAGAGGTCTTAGAATAGGGAATTTAAATCCAGCCTTCTATGCACACAGAACAATTCATACCCAAGCATACACATATACAGGCATATATATATATATATATATATATATATATATATATAGAGAGAGAGAGAGAGAGAGAAAGAAAGAAAGAGAAAGATATCCATTATATTTTGATACACTTACACACATGCAAGTGCACACACACACATACACGCACAAATATATATATATATATATATATATATATATATATATATATATATATATATATATATATGTGTGTGTGTGTGTGTGTGTGTGTGTATGTGCTTATGCATGTGTGATTGTATTGGCCTAATCACACGGACCTATACGTCCCTCTGCCCTCAGGCCACGTCTGTGCTTCTACTTACCAACAAATCATTTCGTCTAAGGAAGTGAATCTCATCCTATCCAACCAAACAACCAAAGCAATGTAGTCCATTAATCGCAGCTAATGAAGCCGACGGGAACATATTTTAATGATATCATAAAATAAATTGGTGATACTAATTTTATAAACTGGAAACAAGTTTCTCGCTCTTCCTTTTCGACCTACAGTAATTTTGTAATTATACCATGAAAATTGCATTACTGTGCGTATATAAATTCATTCGCACGATATTGCAGCTAAAAATAAGGAATGGTTTGAAAATAAAATCCGAATTGATAAAAACAACACCGCAGAAAAATTATTACGAAGAAGGGGAAAAATCTCACCGATATTTCCTTGACGGTCCTATTTAAGAGCCTAGACAAAGTTCGAAGACCGCTGCCACGGAATTCGTTTCTTTTAATTATTTTCAATTTGAACCTATATTGTTTATTGACCCAAAATTAAACGTGAATTTTTTTTTATCATTTTCCCCTGTGGCCGAGACCAGATTTGAACAGAAAAATATATTGTAATTGCTTACGTCCAGGAGCTGCACATTTCATTTGAGTTGAAAACATCGGTAAGGTGGGAAAAATATTGAAGATAATCGGATTTTCGTGTTGCAGATGCAGACGAAGAGAGATATCAAGATGCAAAGAATACTCTGTTTCGACTGGAATATTTAACTATTCTCTCGTGGTTCACAATCTTTTACGGTGTACTTTTTCCGTGACAAGTTGAACTGTTTGATCAGATATTGTTTTCATTCGCACGTTAATACTAAACTGAGTTCGATCCTTACTGGATATACTTCATTTATAGTCTTGTACTAAGTTTGCTATAGTCATCATCAGCATTATCATCCTTTTAACGTCCTTCAATTGACAAAGACCTTCCCCTGGATTCGTCACACTTCTCTATCGTGGGCGTCGTGGAGCCAGTAATTTCTTAATTGGTCTAGTTCGTCTCTCCATCTCGTACTTTGCTGGCCTCGGTTGCGTGTGTGTTCTCTGGAGATCCGTGTTTCAAGTCGTAATGTCCATCGTTTGTCTGTCATTCTTGCAACATTGCCAGCCCATGCAATTTAGTTTTTTTTTTAATGGATTCTATGATGTCTCGGACTCCTATTTTATCTCCAATAGATTGTGCCGTCTTGTGATCTCTCCATTTGAAGTTGAGCATAATTATTTCGTGTGTACCTGCGTGGTCCTCAGTTTACGGGTCGGTCTCATAACTAAGTTCTGCGTTTCAGCTCCATAAGTGACTATCAAGAGGTTGCATTGGTTGTAAACCTTTCATTTCTAGATAAATCTTGGATCTTTTTGTTTTTAAAAATTGAACTCTCTCTGCCAAAGGCTTGCCATCCAACAGTGATTCTTCATTTGGTTTCTTCTTCGATCAAGGATCTCATATCAATATGATAGTATAGAAAAGATATTCAATGCTCTTTTTTTTCAAAGTTACGAAACGATTACAATTCCTGAGATCTATGCTTAGACTCTTTTGATAATTTTAAATTACACTCAATATTCATTTTATATTGTGAAAGAATAAAAGACTTTCTAGGGAGTCCATTAGCATCGATACATCGATGACCTGCAGGGATTCCCACTGACTCGAAGGCAAAAAAATGATACAGCACAGCACACTACAGAAAAATTTAAGCAGTCAGGCATATCATGGAATCCATTAAAAAACTCAAATGACTATGGGCTGGCCATGTTACAAGAATGTCAGGCAACCACTGGACATTACCACTCATAACATGGATCCACAGGGTTCATATACGGAACTGTGACCGGTAAAAATAAAAGTGCATGACGTACTAGACAAAGTGTAAAATTCCTGCTGGCCTTAAGACGCCCATGATATAAAGGTCTCGAAAAGCCTTAGGTAAGGTCGATATCCAACTATGGACGCTAATTAGATGATGATCTTGAATTCATTTTATCCATCTTTCTGATCGTAATTATTAATTTTTGAATACCTTGCCTTTATGCACTTGTAAAATCATCTATTTTCTTTCTTTTTAAATAGTAGAATTATTTCAAGTCATTTTTATTCATCTTTGCTACTTGAATTTCAATAGTTGTTGCTTTTTATAGCAATTAAACTCAGGCTAAACTCCAACAGTGAGTAAATGAATGAACAGCGTTGATCAGAATTAAGAATACAGTCCAGTTGAGATCGAACACACAACACTTCACTCTGGAGGGTGGCCCACTTAACGCACAGCTATTCTCACCACTAAACTATTGGAGCTTAGTGAAAAGCATCAGTCCAAAAAAAACCCTAGAACTCCACCCTAGCCATGATCTCCTGCGCACTTAGTAGTTCAGTATTTTACATCATCATCATTTATTTTGGTTACCATTAACCTTCATCGTAATGCATGTTGCTTTTTATCGCAACTAAACTTGGGCTTGGTATTCTTCAGCAGTGTGTGAAGAATTAACAGCACGGATCGAAATGAAAAATACGTTCCGGGTGAGAATCGAACTCACGACCCTCTTTTTGGGAGGGTAGTTTGTTTCTCGGTGCACCTTTTTTCTTTCTCATTTCCTCTTACTCGGGTTTCCTTTTTTGTTTTCGTTGACCTCACTATTGACTTCTCTATTCAACTTGCTTTGATTTCTTCTGTGACTCAAAAGATGATGGTGGTGTATTAATCTTCCGATCGATAAGCATCTGTTTTGACATAAAAATCATCGATTGCTATCTTGATCAGAGGTTAGACTTGAACACCAAATTCTAGCACCAGTTGGAAATGAGTAACTGAGAGTGGTAGGGCTCAGATTTGTGAAACATCACAAGTAATTTCTAAGGGTTCCCAATTTAAATCCTTTTCGTTCTAATTTTCTGAATTTGTAAGTATTCAGTTGACAATATTTAGATTTTTCAAAATAATTGTCATCTTTCGAAGTCCAGTTTTGGCAATTAATATGCCTTTTTCTTTTATTTGTTGATACTGTATGTTTAGATTAGAGAAAAAAAACCCATTCGTCCACTCAACTTGCAAGTTTATGCAGACACATAGAATTTCAGATGTTGAGTCACATGAGCAGTCCAACAAGGACTCGTGATATCACGTGACTTGCAATCGTTACAGCAATTCGAATAGGCGCTGAAATGGCCTGCACATTTCTAACGCCCATGTGAACTCAAATGAGTTCAAGTGACTCGATAGCAATGTGTTCCTGCCTCTGTTGTCACGTGACAGGCCACGGTTTTTTCCCCTTTGTTCTCGGTAGCTTTGATTATTGCAGTTCATTGCTTTATTTTGTGTTTTTTATTCTCCTCTGATCCTCGGAATTTTGTGAATAAGCTTTTTTACCCTTAATTTTCTTTTGGGGTTTGAAATTTCCAAGTTCACTTCGGCTTCTCCCAAATTTCTTTTATGGGTTTCGTTATCTGAAGTCAGAATTGTTAGTTTTTCCCCATTATCCAATTGAATGAGTCGGAAAAAAATCACCATTAGTTTTTCCTTTTATTGACTTTTTCATTGTCTTTTTTCATTACGTGTTTTCTCGCTGGTTTCCTTCCCTGTTTGTTTACATTCACTTGTTTCTTCAAATCCCGTATAATTTTTTTTCTTTTCACTTTTTCATTCCTGCTTTTGAACTCTTTTCTTCTCCTGTGATTTTCCTTCGGATTCTTTATTCTTCATTCCTTGTGTGTTCGATTTTTTTTTCGGACATTTCTTTCTTCAGATGCCATTTTGGTTCCTTCTCTGGATTTTCATTTTTTTTTTCTTTTTTTTTGCTTCTTTCCAAAATGTCCGAAATCGACCTTCCTTCACTCAAAATAAATCATTGCTTTGGTTTTTTTAATGTCTTTATTTGATCAATGTTTGCTTTTCGTTTTTTTCTGTTTACTTGATTCGAAAGATTTTTTTTTTTTACTTAGATCTTTTTTTCTGCAAGAGTGACATCGTTATATAGGGTAATACGTGCTCTTCTTCTATTTCATCTTTTTTTACACTTGCATCCATTTCTCTCAATCATCTGCTTGTTTTCCTTCTTTCTTTTCCTTTCTATTGTTTTCCATTCCTCATTTCTATCTCTCTTCCTTTCTTTCCCGTCATCGTGACGGAGGAGAGATTGAAAAAAAAGCAAAAACAGAAAAAAAAAAAAATAACAAAAAATAACCAAAAAAAACTTAGCTTCGATTCAACAAACTCTGTTTCTGACACGTATATCTTATTTGGAGATGATTTCAAACCAATTCGAATCCTTTTTCTTCTCCGTTTTGTTTTGCAATTTTTTTCCCATGACTAATAATTGTATTTGAACAATCCTTAATCAAATTGCAAGCTTCGTCATTGATGCTAAGGCAAATCTTTTCAAACTGGGTTCCATAATATTCGTATTCTTCCTTTTTTATTTCCTCAAAGCCCAACTTGTTTTCCGAGCTATATTTCAATTCAGATTATTCCTCCATTATTTTCAACATATCACCTATTGTTCAGGGGAAGAAAAGAAACCATTTTTATATCTTAACCACAAACAAAGATGAGTTGGTGAAGCTTCCTTGAAGAACATCTCAAGAACTATGAAATAAAAAAAAATTCATCTTTTAGAGATTTAGGTATTGGTATCTATTCTGACTTACAATTCGACGATCTATAATAACGAATTCCGACAGAAATGAAGCACAGGAAAAAGATTAAGCTTACATTGAAGAAAGAAAGGTAACGTTGTAAATGTTCGAACAATGGCTTTAATTTCTTATACGTAAATTCATCAGTTCATCTAAAATTAGTACAAATCAATAAATTCAGGTAACCGATTTTTTTCCAACAAAGCAATTATTCCAAGGTAGTCGCCTCTTGCATAAAAAAAAACATGAGTGCTATATTAGTAAGAACAGTCATCTCCCCTTATACCCTCTTGGAGGGTATTGCAAGAAAGTATTAGAAAAACCCATTTACGGCTTACCAGGCCTGTAAAAGTATGACACCTGATTTTCCCCAGATATTGGCTCGTTGTTGCCTAATGACGGTACCCCTAAGAGAATCGATATATTCAACGTGATTTGGCCGTAATATCCTGGATTGGGAAAGAAGGAGTTCTTCAATCCTTGATCTTGTGATGAGTGCTAACCGGAAAGCATTGAATACCATTTTTAAAAAGTCTTTGATGTAACTCAGCAGTGGATCGAACCACGACTGGGGAGCCGAGGATTCTACCACTTAGCCAAGGTAATCAATAATCTATGGAATAAAATGTTTAAAAAGTTGGTAAAAAGGTATGATGGACATATTTTTTAGTAATGCAAATATTGACGGGAATGTCATCTTGTTGTTCGTCACAATAAACAACTTTGAAAACTGCTATTATTAATAGAACATTGTGTTACTGGATGAATAAAAATAGTTTTCTGATTCCCCTATTCGTATATATGATTACTCACGTCATACTTTGTATAACATTGATTCATGGAAGTGACCATCAAGAAATTGACCTTCAAGAAATATAGGAGCAGTATTTTCTATTCCTCAGATGCCAATCCAAGTATTTCAAATTTGAAGGGTATGATCCTGAGGCATGTTTCTACATAAAAAAGAGACACGACACACACGGATAGAATGTCGTTTATATATTTTATGACACCTACTGAAAACAGGAGTCCGAGACATCATGGAAGCTATCAAGAAAACTTAACTGGCAATGGGCAGGCCATGTTGCAAGAACGACGGACAATTGATGGATATTACGACTCACAACATGTACCCCCCAGAGATCACATGCAAAACTGTGGCATGTAGAATACAAAATGGAGAGATGATCTGGACACATTTAGAAAATACTGGCTCTGCGACGCCCACGATAGAGAATTGTGGCGAATCCTGGGGAAGGTCTACGTCCAACGACGGACGTTAAAAGACAGATGATGGTGATGATCAGTAAATATGTTTAGCAATTGTATATTATGTGTAGGTGATCAGTGATAAATACTCCTATCTAAGAACTTCCACTAGGGTCAGTTGTACATGTGAAACTAGTATATTATATTTAAATACTATTCAAAAAGTAACCAATACTATTTGAAGAGCTGATATTGTTATAATATGAGCATTAATGGGGACTCTACAATTGAATATTTCATTCTATACTTAAATACTTCATTTTATTTTTTATAACATTTCCTGTTGAAGATACTTTCGTTGTCTTTATATGTAAAGAATACTTATATACTTGGTCAAATGTAAAAATGACAGAGTGACCCTTTTGATAACGCAAAAGGACTACAGAAATATCTCAAATTGATTTATAGACAAGATAAAGTGTGGTCATTTGGAACCCCCTTCAAATAAATAGCCAGTCACAGTTGATTAATCAAAAAGAAATTAGGAGAAAGTAGTCAGAAGAGATTGATAAAAATGGTTTTTAATGATGGAAGTAAAGAAGATGGATTGTAAATTTAGTTGTTCAAGGAACTAAAGAAAGCATGGGGAAAATAGAAAAGAGGGTTAGATCATCATTTAGTTGCTGTAAAGAAAAAGAAAACAGTAATTCAATTCAGTAAAATAGACTGCAAAAGAAAAAAAACTTGCCTTTGAAGGAGACACAAAACGTTGGTCACCGGACAGATAGATACCAGACTACCATAGTACACGTACGGAGTATGGCCACCAGCCCCTGGCTGCTGGCAGTAGAAAGACATTGAACTCTCACTCTTCCTCCTGCTCTCTCTCTCTCTCTCTCTCTCTCTCTCTCTCTCTCTCTGCCTGTCCTTTTCCCTTTCTATCTCTGAGCGATTATTTTGTTTGATCTTCAAACGACAACTACCAATACATTTTTGGTCGGCTGAAGAAGAAAAATAAAGGTTCGATTTTGAATCCTTGGTCTTGCCTGTTCTGTTCCCTTACATGCCGCAACAGCAGTGCACAAGCATACTAAGAAATGCATTATCCTTCATTATCATACGTAGTGTCTAGGTTCCGTGTTCCCTTAGAAAAGACTAAAAGAAAATCAATAACCGGTATGTTTATTCAGTTAACTATGGAAGTTTGTTCCTCCTGAAACTAACTTTCTCTCAGGTCTCTCATCAGATATCGTCGACATGCGTCCTCGGCGAGGGGAGTAAATTTGTCTCTTCTATCCTTCCATTGCATCCATGACCTGTCAACGATGATTTATGCTTACCAAAATGCTTGCGTTGGTTAAACGACACATGTACATGGATCAGGAGCTTGCGTATAGTGCACACAAACTGATGACGTAACTAGATCGTTTCGATCGTCACAAAGCAGTGGAAACAATTCACGAGTGATGATATTTATTAACTAATTTTTATCAGGTTCAACAGAAGTCTTTAAAGGGTGTGTGGATAATAATCATTATAGAATTTTTTTTATCTGAAGATGAAATAGGAAACAACCGTTTACATACCCCAAAACTGCTTGAACAGTGATGTACATTATCAACCTCTTCAGTGATATATTATTATTTCAACTTGAAACAAGTTGAATATTTGAGTCTGACTTTATTTCTTTGTAGATCATTGTAAAAGTATTCATTTGCAGTCGTATTATATTTATATATATGCAGATATATGATAGAATATTAAAGGAGTTGATATTTCACAAGTGAACAACAAAGACATATATCAATATTTATTTCCATATCACGAGCAGCTTGATAATCAAATACCAGTAACTATTCGACACAGATTGCTTGACTCACACTTTGTTTCTATAATAAGGAAAATAAGATATGATGCAATATATCCAACATCGTGGCCATGATATGTCATAGCAGGGTGTTAAAAAAAAAAAGGACATGTCTTTTTTACACATGGTCGAACGAAGGCAAAGTACGTGATTGGATTTAGGCATACGTCAATTTTACGCTGATTTAATCATTTAAAAAGTGACTAGGTTACAGCTACCTAAGCTAAAGCAGGGGTCAGAAGGCTGAGACATTCATCCACAGAGACAGATAAGGTACGGTAAGGCTTTTCAACTTTTCTGTGAGGTGGGTGGATTAAAGGCGGAATTGGATCTTTGTTTCTGTGGAGGAGATAATTCGCTTGTTTAACCCGTTGTTCTCTCTCCGAACAATATTTCGAACGAATCGAGTACTCTCCATTACTTGGAAATTATTCTCAGTTGAATTTTTCTTTCTACCATGTCACTAAGATCTGATAACCTGCTTGCAAAGAAAATAAAGGACAGTTTGTAACATAGTTAGCATCAAACGTGATTTGCACTGTGTACTTATTGGATATTTGATAAGTAAATGGATGTAATGACCATTTGATTAGTAGGGAGAACTTATTAGGATAATTTCCCAATTAGCAACAGTGTGCTTGCACTCGGATACTAGTATTTCACTTGGATCAAAAATCGGGTACAAGAATGGGGGGTAAAAATACCACTATCTCAACCACCAAAGCAGAAGTGTATTTATCTGTAAATATATGTATATTCTCGTGTGTGTATATTGATAAAAAGCTGTAGAGATCAGCTTAATGAAAACATATGATTAATATAGATAGACTTGAAAACGATTTATTGATCGAAAGTTGATATACACATATAAATACACATAGACGGATATGTTTCACGTACACATTGTTTGTTAAGTTTGGGAAAAAGGAATTCTTGCTTTTTTCCCTTTCTTCTATGATAGACCATATATTTGTGGTCTTTTGAATTTATTTTGAAAGAGACTAAAATAGCTGTCAATCTCATCTCGAACGTGGGTAGGAAGACAAGTTTAAACAATTAAATATTCGTTGGCAAAACTAAGATTGATGAGGAGAAGATAATAGACAGCAATTAGGAATATTCAAAGTGTGTTTCTGAAATACAGCTGCTTCACCGATCGATATAATAAAGCAGTGAGCATAATTATAAGACACCACACAAGTATTAGTTATAAATTAAACAACCGTAGCCATCAAAGGGGATGGAGGGTTATTTGTATTGTATCATCATATGCGGTTGTTTGTCTCTTTGCTCGTTTGTCTGTTTCAGCGCTTCTGGCATAACTGTTTGGTCTATAGGCATGACAATTTGTATCAATGGCTGGATACTTTTTGAACAGGCAATGTATTTGCTTGTCCATGTATATTATTATCTGCGTGTTTTTGTACTTATATGTATGTTTATACATTATAGTAAGTACAACAGTAGTTTTATGAGTATGTATGGTAGATACGTCAAGGCAAAAATCCCACAAGTTCATTTCAGTCTGGCTCTGTAACCGTATGCTAGTGACTGATCATGTTTTTTCTATTCATAGAAAAGGAAATATTTAATACATTCAAGCGTTGAAGGTTCGATGCTGATTGCAATATGAGATATGAAAATACAATATTGACTTACTAAAAAAAACAAAACAATGGTACGTACAGGGAGGGTTTTTATATATTGATATTTTATTTTTATTTTTTCTGTTTATGTTTTCTGTTCCATCGCAAACCAGAATAATTCCCCAAAAAGTATGTACCCGCTTTAAGTCCATCTGTATATCTATTTTTTTTGTTTGTTTGTTAACCTATGGATGTTCTAAATGGATCTTACTGAATATTCAAAAGCCTCAACCAGGACTGTCAACATAAGTTTCTTTAGTTTTCTTGATGGTGCAGCTTGATTGCTGACTAGCTGGATGACAATATATATATATATATATATATATATATATATATATATATATATATATATATATATATATATATATATATATATATATATATATATATATATATACATATACATATATATATATATATATATATATATATATATATATATATATATATATATATATATATATATATATATATATATATATATATATATATATATATATATATATATATATACACACACACGTATAAGTACCCCGCGTATTGCCTGCATCCATGAAGTGAAGGGGCTTAAATTTCAATATTATGTCTAGAAAAACATTGTTATTTTTTCTTCAAAATTCCCCTCTGAATTGTTTTTTTTTAAAACTTTTATTGGGGGCTCTGTTTTCAATAAAGGTTTTTACAAAATTGATCCTTCGTTTGTGTCCATACATGTTTTAGGAAATTCAGACTTCTTGATCATTACCTGACAAATGGTAAGAGGAGTAACTCATTCATGGATCAACCTTTTTTTCCCAAAATTTAATTGATCACTCCCAACATGGTATGTTACTGAAAGACGTGGGTCACCTGACTGTTTCTACTGTGTGATTCATTTTATTTTGTTTTGTTTTATTGTTAGGGTTTTGCTGGTTGACGAAATTGCGCGACTCATACCTCAGGTCATTGATAATTGGAGTTGCTAAACATGGGAAACTTTGAATAAGTATTATATTCTTATATCAGTGAAAGCTCAATCAACTTACAATCCATTCACAGTTTTATAAATTAGTTTCATATTTCAGTCCGTTATTATTATGTTTTCAGAGAGCTGATTGAGTTTAACGTAAATCTACTAATATACTCATGGTTTATTCATAAAATGTTCTCTCTGGATTCCAGTTTTTGTACAGAACCATGCACACGTGAAAACGTTTGTACAAAAACCAATATATGTATCTATATAGGTGTTTATTTACATACACTTATACATGCATTGAACAATTATACATGTACCCGTTTATATGCACACTTGTGCCCGTTGGGGAGCGAGCGATGTAGGATTCGACTCAAGCTGGAGAGACGAGATAAAGACGATTGCTGGTAAAGCATGGCAGAGTTTTGTACAATTGGAAAAAGATGGGGAAGGCCATTGTCCATATATATACATATATAGGAATGATAAATTGCGTTATATTATATACAAATTTGTCCATTTCTTAAACACATATATAAGAATTATAAATCACTCTTTATAATATTGAAACTTATCTGAAATGATTTCCCATCGTTACACAGTAAATATATCATTCAATTTAGACAACGTGAATAGAGTAAACAATCAAAGACAACGGGGCTGCCGCAGGAATCGAACCTGCTACCGTCATGTAGCCTATCAGCAGGTTGTTTAACACAATGGTAAGTGCATCGCTAGGTTGAAGCTGCTACGTAGCGGTGGCAAGTTCGATTCCTGCGGCAGCTCCGTTTTCTTAAATTATTTATTCTATTTATGTTGTTTCGTAATTGAATCGTATATTGACCGTGTCACTCCGGGAAATCATTTCAGATAAGTTTCTATATGATATAACGCAATTCATAATTCATTCTATAGGACCAAAATGTTCATTGTTAATACACCCCCCCATATATATATATATATGAATCGAACCAGCAGTTGATAAGGTAGCCACTTTAACTGCAAATTCCCTTTCTGTTGATTCACTCCTTCTATCTGCTTTATTTGTTTCTCAACGCAGACATCTATATTATGAAAAATTGATATATAATCCGACGAAAACGTTTGCTGATAAGACATGATAGAGGTTAAAACATGGAAAGAATTGGAGAAGACCTTTGTCCAGATTATATATATATATATATATATATATATATATATATATATATATATATATATATATATATGTGTGTGTGTGTGTGTGTGTGTGTGTGTGTGTGTGTGTGTGTGTGGGTGTGTGTGTGTGTGTGTGTATATGTATCATGAATGTGTTATATTACTTTGAAATCCCATTTGAAGTAATCTCCCGTTATTACATGATGGATCCATCATCTGGCCCCGACAGCAAAAATAGTATAAACTGGTGAATTGCTGCAGGATTCGGACCTGTGACCGATATTACAACACCAAAATACGAGATATTTGCTGACAACCAACCGTCAATTCGAAAAACGGTACAAGCGCACATATACCACTGGTCCAAGAGAAGTAAAAAAAAAAATCCTCAACTACCATTCATCAGAAAGATTCGAAGGAAACAACTTGCTTACTCCTTCACTGCCCAACATATCGCAGCCTTTGATGTTTAAGATAAACCAGATACCCACAGACTCAGGGAACAAAAAAATCCCGGACCCAGCTTCTCACAGACTCAATTCGTTTCAAACCAAATGTTACCATCATTTACACGAATACAAAAACCCTGCTCCTACTAAAAACACAGAGATATCCACATCCTCTTCTTCAGCATCAAATATGTAAACGGCAAAAAAAAAAATTTCTCTGTGAACTGTCATAAATATTTTTCTCTGAAAAAGATGGTTAGCTCCCATCGAAATGCATTTAATACGCCCATGGAATAATAAAGAATATTGAGCCGTAACACCGATTTCTTGATCTATTTTGTTAACTCCCAACATTCATTTTTATCTATGCACACATACATTATATATATATATATATACATATATATATATATATATATATATATATATATATATATATATATATATATATATATGTATATATATATGTGTGATAATAAATAGAACAAGACCATGAATGTATGTTTTATTTAATATAAGTTTTATTTTCCAAATATTTTATCATAAATACTAATTTTCACAAAGAAAAGATGAATAAAAATAGTCTTCATCATATTTTTGTTTTGAATAAATATCAAAATTCACCATTTTTCAATGCACATGATCCGTGTGATATCAATGTCGTGAGTTGTGATGTCCAGAAATTGCCTGAATTTCTTGCAACATATCAAGTCCATTTCCATTAGAGTTTTTTCAACTATGATATCTCGGACTCCTGTCTATCCTTTCATATACTGTGCCATCATGATATCTACATGTGAGTTTGAGCATGATTTTCTCACGTGCACTTTGCATGCTTCTCAATTTGAGAGTCAGTTTTCCAGTTAGGTTCCATATTTTAGCTCCCTACATGACTATCAGTAGTATACATTGATTATATATCCCTCTTAAGATAACTTAATCAAAAATGATCATCAACGCAGAATCATGTATTAACGTTAGTTTAAGATGACTGAATTACATTTACTCTGTTTATATATCGATATTTTTTCAAACAATGTATGCAATGGAGCAATACTGTTTACCTTGATACAGCTGCAGTGGTTCTCATTTAGCTATTTTGGAGCAAGAACTAACCCGTTTTTAAAACAAAAATGAAAATTAAGCTTCCTGGACATGTTTAATAATTTTGATGGTACCATATGGCCATTATTAAAAAAAAGTAACTTTTACAAGAAAAATTCATCGGAGTATCTACTGCATACGGAAATAATGACAATCCAATTACGTTTTAACAGTGTTACATGATTTTCAATTAATATTTATTTTCGATAAACTATGTATTGTAGAGGTGGCATTCCCTCTTATTTTCCAATTAGCACCCTTCTTATCAATGCCATTATTACTTGTGACTTTCCACTGTGCCATTTTCAGCCGATCCTAAAATGGAAACAGGTGACATAATCAGAATCTTCGTGATGAAATTCCGAAAAATGTCGCATTTGATGTATTTATATTGATATTGTCGAAGTGATTTTGTTATCTGTTATTGTTTCGTTTCCTTATATTAAAATGAAATATTATTTCTTTTCATTTGCGTAGCTGTTTTTTCGTGTGGTTTTCTCCCTATGTAAGCTTTTTTTCCGCTTGAGCTTTTTCTAGTGAGCATTTATGGTTGGGTAATTTTCTTGTTGGCTTCTTTAATGTGAGCATTTTCATAGAGCAATATATATATATATATATATATATATATATATATATATATATATATATATATATATGTGTGTGTGTGTGTGTGTGTGTGTGTGTGTGTATGTGTGTGTGTGTGTGTGTGTTTGTGTGTGTGTTTGTGTATGTATATGTATGATGTACATAAACAGAGGAAGATAAAGAAAGAGGGAGAGAGGGGAAATAGTACGTGTGTGAAGGCAAATACTTACAAAGTCCTATTTAGAAAATAGTGGTTGCTTTGAAGTGAAATGCTTACCCTTTTCTTGTTGATTAGTCAGTTGATATTAAGTTGCTTTCATGAAATACTCCTTCCTCTAATTTGATTCTCATTCCACCCAAATTGGCTCGTAGGATTTGAATCCATTGTTTTTTTTTATCGGGTCTTCGTTTCGGAATCGCTTTCTCGGAACTAGAGATCCATACTTCATTCCGTCGAGGGAGGACCCATAAATTACAGGATATGCCGGTACTGCTGGGCAACATAGATTTCCCATTAATTCCTCTCAAGCCTACGTACCAGCCTTAGGGGTTTGTTTCAATTTGATTCAACTTCCGAGCTGATTCAGTTCTTTGCGTTCTATTATATATTTCTCAAAAAGAAAAACAAAATAATGCTTGATATATGTTCAAACTCTGTTTGGCTGGGAGAAATTCAATTGTCCATTTATGATAAGTAGAGAAGCATAACTCAGCAATAACCGAGAATGACGTAAATGATATACATTTCTGACGTCAGCATATCTGTACACTTTGCTCACGTATACTTCCAACAAAAAGTCTATGTATCACTTTTGAAAAATGAAAATATATAAAAGATGACACATTTTCAACGAAGCAACATCTTCTGCACTTATGAACACCAGATTCTTGAAAAATCCTAAAAAAAGACCAATGCATCTTTTGAAGATTAAAACTTTTAGAAGTAAGACTAAAATTCATTTTGTGTTCAATGTTTTCAATTTCAAGTTGTAGGTGCATTCACTAATAGAAAAGTACTGATACGTTAAAAGGTGTCGCATTATGAAATCGACTTTTTGTAACTACCTGTTTCACTCCGTAAGTAGCATATATACTATTCTTGATAGAGCTTAACAGCATTGGTAATCGCTAAAATGGTCTCCTCAGGTTTTCTAGACATTTTACACTTTTGTTTTACACGCCACGATAGTTATGCACATAGGTGAATATTTGCCTATTTTTGTCGAGAATTATGGTTGACTTGTTGATGAAAAAAAAAAACGTTTGTATTGACTGTATTTGGAGCTGTGCACAGAATTGAAAAAAATCTTGATTTCATTGAAGTGATGGGTTTGATAAGTGGACAGGAAATTAACCTCTATTCCAGCGAAAACCTTTGAGCCACCATGGAGGACGACGTTCGAATTGACTCCCATGATTTTGAAAATGTTTGGGTGATTTTGATAAGCCTAAGAGGAAGTGAGAGGGCGAACACTTCTTTACCTCATTGAAGACTAAATTGGATTTCATCAAGACTTCTAGTTAGAAATCAATTAAAATATATTACCAGTTTTATTGGGAGACACTTTCTATTGGATTCTCTTAAAAGATTACAGCATATAATCAACAGAGCTTAGATATTAATTCTTTTTCTCTCCGTTTGGTTATCTAGCTATCCGTCTATCTATCTATCTATCTATCTATCTATCTATCTAACCCAGTTTTCTCCTCAATCTATTTATAACTATGAAATATTGGAGCGTTTGCTTATGATATTGATATTCGTTACCCAAATCTCAGTATAATCAACATTCCCAATACAGATTTTCAGTGTAGTCAGAAGTTAAGAGTATATATATATATATATATATATATATATATATATATATATATATATATATATATATGGAATGGGGCATTCTGGTGGATGGGGAATCTATGCATTAATAAATGTATCGCTTAAATTCAACCTTACTGATCGTCCAGTTCCATTGTGCAGAGGGAGGATACCAGCCTCTGAAGCTAAAGCTTCGATTCTCATGGTACTGGACGGGATAATGGGTGGTCTATAGCCACACTGAAGAGTTGTAACACAACGAAACAGCTGTCTGTCGATGACACAATGATATATATATATATATATATATATATATATATATATATATATATATATATATATATATATATATATTCTCGTATACCCATATACCCATACGTTGCTTTCACCACTGACCTGAATAACCACCGGTAATACAAAGCCCTGAATGACTCTTTTCAGTCCAAATTCTGTTTTTTGTTTATTAATGGTGTATATCTGCTGTATTTGTTTCTCTCAACGTGGACAATATTAAGACATGGATATTTGACCCGACAGAATGATAATAACTCCCCTCATAATATATTGAAACACTATTTGAAATGATCTTCAGTTATCCCGCGGTGAATCTATCCTTTAGTAAAGACGACGTAAATAGAATAAACAAGGAAAATGGAGCTTCTGCTGAATTTGAACCTACAGTAACCGCTTCAAAGGAGCGTTGTTCTTATCATTGAACTGAACAACTGCCGGATATACTGCAGTAGTCCCATTTTCTTTGATTGTTTATCCCATTTACGTTGTTTAGGCCGAATGATAACAGATATCATTTCAAATAGAGTTCCAATATGATATAACGTAATTTATATAAGTATATATTTATATGTATATGTGTTTGTACATAAACACACACACAAACACATATATATGTATATATGTGTATGTGTGCACATACATATTCATATTGAAATTAGTGAAAGCGAAATTTTACGAGTAAGTGGTTGAAAGAGGCGTAAGGAGTTAGGCCAATTTTTAATACATGGGTTTTTCCCATCAGATCCTCCTGGTGTTGCAATCTCTTGGACCAATGTGGCCCTCTTTTGTCACGTCTCACCCACGAGGGAAAATTAACTCAAGGTCGAATTTTTTGTAGGAACTTACTTGCATTCGTGTGAGTAGCAACAAAAATTGTCTCGTGCCCTCCGTCTCACCATGTAGACATCAGGAAACAGCGATCACCATACCTCCCAAAAATACATCGGAGAGATGTAGCGTGAAATATTGGATCGTCTGCAACAAGAGAGTTCTGATCCATAGTCACAATTGACCAAGGAGCACCAAAAATATTTTTTTGCTTCATGTCTTGTACACTTTTAGAATCTATGATTTTCCAATTTCTATATATATATATGAGAAAAGATGGCTTAAAATTGAATTTAAAAGCCCTTTTACCATCCATTTGTTTCTTGTAAAGTTGTATCGCTCTGAACAATCCGTTCATCAAAACGTAGTCTCAGATGAAAATTCTTCAAGAGAATAGTTGAAGCCGAGGAATTTCAGTTCCATGTAATTTTATAATATCCTTGCAAATAATCTGTAATGTACATGTTACTTTCTAAATGCTGTATAAATACCACTGACCATATATTGAATGAACAAATTTAAAATATATGTCCCTCAAAAAAAGAATATTTACTTTCAAGTTTATCTTAGACCCTGAAGAGATTTAGCACAGTGTCATGTGTCAGCGGGCTTCATCCCTTGGACACTTTGTCTCCACGATAAACTGAATTATGTTAAATTTTGTAAATGGGAGAATGGTTTTCCGAGAAGGAAGAACAAAAAACATCCATGGATTTGAACCTTGTTAGTTTTACAGTAGCTACCACTGTGTCGTTGCCAAAGAGGCGATATAAAACGGAAAACACGAAAGAAACTTATTTGAGAATTGATATTTGATAAATGTGTACCAATAGTAAAAAAAAGAGTGAGGGAAATTCTGGATAAAAATCGTATTATTCATAGCTAACGATGGGATAAAGTCTATAGCCACACTGAAGAGATGTAATACATCGAAACAGCTGTCTGTGGATGACACAATAATATATATATATATATATATATATATATATATATATATATATATATACATATATATATAAATATAAACGATGCAAGGATTAGCTACACCGACACATTTATGTTTCTGTCCTGTTTGGGCTTCCTCAGGCAAATAATTCAGTTTATCTTGAATTCCTATTTAGGACATTTTAAGGGTGTGTGGGTCTATTCTTCTACGTCGGGAAATCTTAATTTCATACTATATACCTTTATTTTTTTTGGTTGGTCATTACTTGTTTTGCTTTCCTGCTGTTGTTTTTTAATGGTGGTATTGTGCTTGTTAGTGGTTATAAACTATTGACCAGGAGGATATGGTTAAGACATTTTTTTTAACTGTATCAATTTGATCCATCAGTTCTTTGCAGTATATTTCTCCTCTGTATTTTATCCTCATTTAAATTGGTTTTATATCGACTTCATCATATTATATTGTATACCTGATTTGTACACACACACACACACACATATATATATATATATATATATATATATATATATATATATATATATATATATATATATATATATATATATATAATAAGCGCTCAGATGCTATTCATACATTTTAATAATTATGGATGAAATCTGGACGATTCTTGGATATCTATTTTTCCACAAACTGGATTTTCGGGGCGATAGGGACCTCATGTTACATGGCATTTCCATATATGTATCTTGTACTATTGAAGGTATCTCTCTATAAGGAATTTGCTCCTGCTCTTTGATCAATACATGAAATTTGCATACTATGATTGTTGAGAGTCATATCATTATTTCCATCTCTCTATAAAATTAAGTGATGGAGCACCTGTGATTCAGAAACATTAGTTATACTTTTCCAATCGCCTTTAATTATTTCGTCTTCTTCGATCTCAGTTTCTGCAAGCGATTATTTAATTATCTAAACTTGTCTTCTTTACATAAATAAGATTGACAGCTATTTTTAGTTTTTTTTAAAATGATTTCAAAAGATTGCAATTTTCTAAGTTTTCTCTATTAAAAGAACACATTAAAATTTCTATTTGATGCATTTACAAGTGCATATTAATGAATTGGGGACATTTACATATAAGTATTCCAATGTCATATGATCACATGAATCACTGTTGCCAAGTGAGAAAATTTTCCTTTCGAAACATGTGGTAGGCTATTTCTAGTGTAGATGATTCAAAATTTTACAATAACGATTTATACATTTATATAGGATTCAATTATACAACTTTTTAAAACAATACATTTAATAAAAAACAGTAGACAAATATGTTTATGTATGAAGTTGATATTTTTTTACGCTTCAGAGTGCTCAATACCATCAAAAAGTTATCGGTAGATCAATAAATAACAAAATTTTACCGAGACAGCTTTACACTCTATTTTGTGTATCTTCAAACTTTTTAAAAGAAATAATTATACACAAAAGCATGCTAAAAATCGTAATTTTTAGAATAATTATGCGAAACACTCTTTAAATTTATGAATATATATATATATATATATATATATATATATATATATATATATATATATATATATACATATATATTTGTGTGTATGTGTGTGCGTGTGTGTAGTGTGTGTGGAGTATGTGTGTACGTATTAATGATCGATGAAATTTGGGAAATGATTGTGTGCTTATCCAACATGGGTAGCTGCTTGCCTGAAAATCCTGATAATTAAGAACATATTCATACATTGTCTTCAGATGAGATGAATTGTGAATGATACGAGAAAAAATTGCAAAATAAACATTAATGGTAGGAACTTGATACAAATACGCTCATACATAACATATCAACATATATGTATATATATATATATATATATATATATATATATATATATGTATATACATATATTCATGTATAATAAGAAAATGTGTCATCCATAGACAGGTGTTTCGTTTTATTAAAACTCTCCAGTGTGGCTATAGACAATCCTATATCCCACCCAATACTGCAAAGTATGATCAAAACATTCGCTTCAGACCCAGAGGCAGACATTCTACAACACAAGACTAGACGGTTGGCAGGGCTGCATAAAGAGATACATTCACTTACGTAAAATTCCCTATCCACCGAAGAGCTCCATTCCAGAGTGAGAATGTATATATATATATATATATATATATATATATATATATATATATATATATATATATATATATATATGCACGTATGTTTGTGTGTGTGTGTGTGTATATATATATATATATATATATATATATATATATATCAGCTTGCTCTATCAAAAACTTGCCTCCCTAGAGAGGTTTTTTAGTGTTTTTCCAGTACTTCATGGAGATTTCTTACGTTGGTATATATATATATAAGTCTGTAGCGTCATAATGTAAAGGCATTAGTTTTAGACAACAAATATTCACCTTTGAACGTAGTCAACTTCCTTGTTAACACCCTTAATTCAATGGTGAATATTTATTACATTATGCAGTAAAGATGTCGTATCAAAATTCATCTAATGAATATGTGTCCCTCATGTGGATTCGTAAGTGTGTTTGTGTTCGCATTACCGGATGTATATGAGTGTGATGATGTGATCATATTTGTGTGTAATTATGTTCCTGTATTTTACGGTGGATTCATGAGCATTTGTTAATGTGTGTGTTTGTGTTTGTGTGTGTGTGTGTGAGTGTGTGTGTACGTTGACGTGCTTTATTGTAGATGAGTCTACATAAGTGCTCGTGTGTGTGCATGTTTCTGTGCATCTATGTGTGCGTATGCATGCAAAAAATGTATGAATCTATTTGTGTGAATATGTGTTCCTCTGTGCTAGTTTGCATGTGCATTTATGTGCGTTTGTATGTTTGTATACGTGTAAATGCTAATACACTTGATTCAAAGAGTGTTTTCATATGGGTCTTTGTGTGCGTACTTTTATGCGCATTTGTGTCTGCGTATGTGTATCGGGTGGTGTGAACATATTTTTGTGTAAGTGTGTTACTGCATTTTTGTTTGTGTGTGAATGAAAGAGTAAATGTGACAAGGGAAGAGGTTTACTAATAAATCTCTAATGAAGAGAGAAATGAAGGTCTCCCATTTTACTGCTTAAATCTAATAAAAGAATTAAATGCCACCAAGATAACAAAATCAAAATCTGAATTCAAGTAGGAGATTAGATGGGATGATTGGTAGGTGATGGAATATAAATAGGAAACCTTGGAAATTACACGTATTTGTAAACGTAATCTTGTAAACATGAAATTATAGGAAGATTACATTATAAACGTTGTTTGCCCGATATAATTGACATCATATTACATCCACTTTCGCACACACACACACACACACACACACTAACACGTGTGCTTTAGCGTAAATACTCTCTTAAAGCACATAGAGATGGATATAAGTAAATATAGATATATTGCAAAGCATAGAAACTAAAACAACGTTCGTGTATTTATTTAGAAAATCTTGAAAATCAACGGGCTTTGCCTATTCTCCTACTCTCTCTCACCCTCACTCCCTCTCTCTCTGTCTCTGTCTCTCTCTATATATATGTATATATACATATGTATAAATATATATATAGAGAGAGAGAGATTGATAAAGAGAGAGAGAGAGAGATGGATAGAGAGAGAGAGCAAGAAGGACAAAAATTGATTTTTAATTCGACAATTCTTGACGAAGCTTTCGTGTACATTATCACCAGCCTTTCAGCGTCTGTTGTTTCCAGAGGATTTGCCAGATCTCTCTATCATGGCGTAATGGGGCCAGTATTTTCTAAACTTGTCAGGTTTGTCATGTCACAGTTCTGCATGTATTTCTTGGAGATCCATCGGTAGTCTGCCATTTTTTGCAACATGACCAGCCCATTGCCATTTGAGTTTTGTCGTCGATTCTATTTCAGTTTCCTGTTCTTCTCATATATACAGTGCTATCTTGTGATCACTTCATGTGATCATGAGGATGATTTTATCGTGTTCGTTGCATAGTTCTCAGCTTGAGGGCAAATCATTTGGTTTCGTTCAGTGCTTCAGCTCCAAAGGTGACTATCGGGAGGATACACGGGTCGTATACCTTACTTTTCGGGACTACCTTTGTTTTTTTCTCGTTTTTGAGCATTGAACTCTCTCTACCAAAAGCATGCCAACCTCAGTAGGTTTTGTTTATTTCCTCTTTGGAGGAATTGATGACGATTCTCTTAGGTGTACGGAATGGTCTATCTTCTCTAGTTCTGCATTTTCATATTTGATCGTTGTATGTTTGTCCTCAATATGTTTACTACACATGGCATTTGTTTTACTGAAGTTCATATTGAAATCTACTTTTTTGCTGCCGTTATTTAGTTCGGCTAACATTACTTGGAGATGATAAAGATTTTCAGCAAAAAACTCAGTGTCGTCAGCAAATCTGAGGTTATTTACGTATTCGTCATTTTTTTTTAATTCCTTTGCTTTTCAAGCTTTCGTTCCAGATGATCATCTCAAGGCATGCAGTGAAAAAGTTGGATGAGTTGGTATCACTTATCTTGATATTCGAGTTGGAAGGCAGAGACCGTTCGTGCCAGATGATAAAGGAACGGCTATACTTTTGTATCATTGGAATAAAGAACAGTCTTTCAGTACTGTCAATTTACTCTCTCATAAACACACGCACGCACGCAGGCACACGCATATATATAGTATATAAGAGTAAATGTATGCGTTGTAGCATACTGAAAAAATTCAACTAAAAACTGTGGAAAACACTGAGAAAAGCTTTGTAGAATATATATATATATATATATATATATATACATATATATATATATATATATATATATATATATATATATATATATATATATATATATATATATATATACATATTCTACAAAGCTTTTTCAAGTATTTTCCACAGTTTTTAGTAGTTTTTCATGATGCTACAATGCATTTACTCTTGTTTGGATCACAGTTGTTTACCATGTAACAGTTTCAGGGATCAAAAAAAAAAACAGTTGTTTAACATTTTACCCCAGCAGTGTTGATCAAATACCACCTCCTTTCTCACTATATTGTTTATATCATAAATGTAGTTAATCATTCTACTTAGAGTATCATATTTATTGTATATTTATATTTTTTTCATACTACACATCATTTATTTTTTGAAAAAAACAGTCTTACCTTTGTATTTGAAACGTATTTGAGCGTTAGGGATCAGTAAGTATGACAACGGACGTTACTCGCTGTTTGTATCATTTTTATTGAATGTTCACCTATGTGAACATCAAATCCGTTGTGTCAGCTTTAATTTTAGGATGAGCGCAAACCAATTTATGATATCTTTAAGAATGATAATTACACAGGAAAAGTTCTTTGTGTTGACTTTTATCAGCATATCCAACAAAAAAATTTCACAATTTTTTCCCTACATACCTTGAAATTATTTTTTCCACGCTGCATGGCATTAAGCTTACATCAAATAATATCAGACACTTTTGAATTATCAAATAAAGTATCTTCAAACACATGGTTGAAACAAAAGCACTTTTTTACTGGGTAGTAACACTTCAATAGGCGATTCCATAAATATACGTGGATAGTTTGTTACATGACATTCCATGTTAGGCCTCCCACCCCTACTGACAAGTGTCAGACAAGAGAGCGAGAGCCAGATGTTTTCCCCTTTCCCTGGTTCTAGCAAATATGATGATCTTTCACACTGACAATATATATATATAATTGTGTCATCCATACACAGCTATTTCGTTGTATTACAACTCATTAGCGTGGCTATAGACTATCCAATACCCCTTCCAACACCGCAGATAGGGTCGAAACATTCGCCTCAGTCGTAGAAGTTCTAGACCAGTTTTAGGCAGAACTGGACAGTCAGCAGGACCGAACTAAGCGATGTATTTACTTACGCACGATTCCCTATCTACCAGAATGCTCCATTCCAGTATTTGGAGGGTATTGAATTATGGCAGCAATAAACAAGTGCCCGATCTGAGAGAGCTCAACCCTGAAGAATGAAGCGTTTATATATATATATATATATATATATATATATATATATATATATATATATATATATATATATATATATATATACTATAAATAATACACAAAAAGAAAGTTCGAAAGTAGAAAAATTAGCAAAAAATTAAAAACCGACATTGTTCGTCTGTTATCTTTAACAATATAACTATGACAAAATATGACTCGCTTGAGGAGACTGATTCCCTTCAATCAGTATTTGAAATTCAGACTTTTTAATAATTGGTTGAAAACTTTCTTTTTCTAAACTTCATAAGGGATAAATGTCCAGATATTTCTCCCTTCAACTCCAGTGATGTGGTCTGTACGAGGTAATTAGATTGATAGATAGATAGCAAGACGGAATTACTTGTGAACACATGAAACCTACGTTGACAGCTATGGCTGATGGTGACAGTGTTGATTGATGGTGTCTATTATGAGAAGGGTTTGGTGAAAACGTGTTGAATCATTAATAAAATCACACATCGTTTATTGTTTGTTAATCGAATCCCGCATATGTACTTTGGCTTTTGATTCGCTTTCATCCTAAGTTCAAAGGATCGATTTATGAAGATGTGTACGTAGATGTGGGCTTTTATTCCCCCTGTGTGTATTAATTGGAAAGACAATCGTCTCAAGTACAAAGGGAAATAGAGACAATTTCCATAGAATTTAGGAATTCAAACGATCACCGAATTCAGGTAAGTAGATCAATTCTGATAATTGTAAATAAAGATATAAATGTGTCAGAAAGCAGATGTCAACGTACCAGAAAATTACAGAGAGTCTGAATGAAAGGGGAGAAAAAATGTTCATATCAGACAACAATTTGTTCCAAATCCTTGCATGATATAGCAGAAACGTTTAGATGTACCTATTCCAACAACGATAAATGATTTGGAAACTAGAAAAAAAATTACACCGATCTACCTACTAATTCTAATCTATTTACCAACTCTAACCTGACATCTAACCCTAACCCCAAGCCTGCCTACTAACGCTAAACCAAACCGACTTATCAACCTTGACACCAACCTACCAACTTACCCTTACCACTAACTCTAACCAAAATCTACCGAATAACACTGACCTCCAAGCAACCTACAAACCCTAACCTTTACATTAACCCTACCCACTAACTCTAACTGCATACCGAATAGGCTCGAAACTAACTAGGATTGATAATAGCTTTATTTGATTAACGGCTAAAATCGAGCCACCGTCACCCATTCAAACTTATGTATAGAATCTATTTCGATTACCTCCTTTACAGAATACCGACAGAACGTTCAATCATACCTATTCCAAACAATAACCAGTAGTATCATCTATCATTGTTAATACGCTTGGAATAATCTCGAGGAACCTTGAAAAATATTAGAGGAATCTGAAATCCAAGCAAGAACTGTATCCTTCAAGTTGAACATTTTTTTTGAAATCAGTAAAAATGTACAAGAAATCAAGGATACTTGTTGTCACTTGATATCCACTAAAAGCTACCAGCCAATACAAGAGTGAAAAATCACTGAGCACAGATAATTATAATCAAATAAGATGCTGCAGTTTAAATGAGACTAAGTTCATTCTAGCCATCTGCAGACCTTTCCAATTAACTTTGGTGTGAATCATGTCAGCGATGACGAATATATATTTTGAGTTTTAAAAAAGTTGAATAATAATCTGAATATAACAAGTTTACAAACATTGATTAAGGAGGCACTGAAGTTATTCTGCTAAAATATTCTCAAAAAGAAACTGAGCTTGATTCTTGATTGAACTTCAAACAATATTTTTCGATAATTTTTTTTGCATATTTTTATAAACAACAATTTATACCATTGATTTCAGATTAGAAAAAAATATTAGAAATAATTAAACCAGGTGCAATATTCTATTTTTCTCTTCCATCGAAAACTGTCAACAAAACTGTAAACGTTGATTTCTCTAGTTTTCTTGTGAGTCTGGCTGGATACATAAGTATGGATTATGCGTGAAGGCTGTACCAATAGAGCTAGGGGCTAAAATTTTTAGTATTATGTCTAGAATAAAAAACAAAAAAACAAAAAAGAAAACAACGGCATTTTTCAGTTTTTTTAATCGTTAGATTTTAGTGAGGGCTCGATTTGCAAAGTAAGTTTATACCGAATTGAACAAACGTCAATGTTGCCCGACAATTACATCCAATAACATTCACGCTCGTATTTTGAAAATTAAATCTTTTTTATTGATCACTGTCCAACAAGACACACGCAGAGTTATTTTTCTATCGATCATCGCCTTTTACAATTTTTTGATTGATCATCCCCAACATAACATACTGCCAGAAGAGGATGTCTTGGGATGATTTCTATTAGATGACTAACCAGACCTATCGTTATATTATATTTTGAGGCTAAAATTTGTTATTTATTGAATTTCCAGTAACTATTTATCATTGATTTCTTCATGGTAATCTAACCCATTCTCGATAATTCTATATGTCAATCTCTGTCACACTTTTGCCCTCGCTTTCTGTCTCTACCCATCCCTCTCTTCTATCTCTCTATTTCTCACTCTCTATCTCTATCTCAACAATTGTTAAGCTTAACATAATACGTCACTAGGCTGTAGGGGAAGATGTTTGTAAGAAGATTGAATCGCACTATTCTTCCGATAAGATATATAATCTACCCCTGGCACGAGAGTGGACCAGAGTGAAAGATTTTTCAAGTAATCAAGCAGTAAAAATGGAGATGGACAGGGTACATAACGGGATGAAAGGACACAGCTGTATCAAAAGCTAACGGATCGGTGCCCGTGGGACGGTAAACACAGTAGGAAGAGATAACTGGTTCGTTTGAGAGACACGCTAGGGGTTTACTGGAAAGTCTTAGCAGAGATCAGCGTTATGAAAGAAAATTAGAAAGACTATATATATATATATATATATATATATATATATATATATATAATGTGTACTGTAAAGAGTGAGACAGACTCGGGAGTAAAGTGTTTAGAGGTAAGGTTTATTAATACTTAGATGGAAATGGTCCAGACATGTTTCGGGATTTTTCCCATATTCAGTGTTGTGTGCTTTGTGAATATATATATATATATATATATATATATATATATATATATATATATATATATGTATATATGCGTATGTGTCAGCATTTCTCAAAAAAGAATCTCCTGAGCCCCAGGATGCTGGAAGAACTCAATTTCCCCTAATTGGCAAGGCGTACTTACCTGATACCGCATTCAAAAATCCTCCAGACATGGGATCGAATCCCAACAGCCACTTGTAAGAAATATGTTACCATCTCAGCAGCAAAGCAGGTCATTCTGGAATCATAAAGCCTTCAGTATGACTGAGTGGTGAAGTGCTCACCTCTGCCACGATTGGCCATGCTCCAATTCATTGCCAAGTGTAACAAGTTTCGAAAATTGTCGTCAACGTTTTTCAAAACACCCAGGAAGGGAGCAGGATTGAAAAACCTCCCTGCGGGGCTAAGGGGATGTGACCAAATCACGTCAGATATATTAGTGTTTGTTAGATCACTGATTTTGTGCAAAGTAACAATAGATATATGACCATTCGTAAATACCAGATACTGTAAGGATAACGAAGCTTGGACAAGCCAGGCAAGCCGGAATTGGTTCTCACCAGCCACCGCTTGTATGTACCTTATCGAATGACTACTCCATTCCGTTTATAAGCAGAGAATTTATGATACATTCATGCGTATACACAACAATCGTCTATCATACATAATTCATCAATGCCGCACGTTTTATTTCATGAAAACAAACGACAGTTAAATTGTAATGCCACCTTTTCATGTACAGTTGTGTTACAATTATGACGGCCTAGTATATGGATAGATGAAAACGACTTATCGAGAAGAAACATAATCTACTTTTCAGAATCGACATGGACTGAATCGACGGCAATCGATCGATAATGGCACTAATGTCAGTCGCTTCTGTGATTGCTTCTATATTTTGTTCTTTATTCTCCGAATTCGCAGACGACTGACGTGATTGCGTGAATTGGCGGCCAAGAGAGCTAAAGCTGGTACCATAGAAAGGAAGATCAATGTGTACAATCAGATTGATATGGTATTATCAGCTGGCTAACATAGATTAGTAGCGTAGGATTGAGGTTTGATAAACAGACACTCTAACACACAGATAGACAGACGAGGATATATATATATATATATATATATATATATATATATATATATATATATATATATATATATATATATATATATATATATATATATATATATATAAATATATACATATATATATATATATATAAAAGAAGTGGATTCACTGCACAAACAAGTTTATGTTTCTGCCCTCTTCGGGCCTCTTCCGGTGAGTTATTTAGTGAAATTTCACCCGAAGAGGCCCAAAGTGGGTAGAAACATGAATTTCTTTGGGTAGCAAACCCACTCCCTATTATATTTCCAACTCTACTCCAATTTAACTCTCAAAGTATAAAGTTGGAAATATCGAGCATTCTATGAAAAAAATCCATCACATATCAGACATTGCTTTATATTATATTACATTATGCTAAATTACGAAACTGACTCTCTCTCTCTCTTTCTCTTTCTCTCTCTCTCTCTATATATATATATATATATATATATATATATATATATATATATGGCGGAAATCAACACGTCTGCTGTTTGATTACTTGAAAAAGAAATTATCCCACAAAACACATATTTATTTCCAAATATGATTATCTTCAATGCACTTACTGCGCAGTTTGTGCCATAATCGCATAGATCAAACATTATATAACGAAACTTAGCGATCAAAATTGTCAAGTAATCGTGTCAGTATATTATTTTATTGATCCACCCAAGTATACACATACATCCATAGGTATGATAAGTAATAGATATAAGTATTTGGCAATCTACATAAGGAAAGACATTTTTGAGAACTGAATTCTTCTCAAACAGAAATATTTACAGGAGTAAGTGGAACAACGGCGATGATCAGGAAAAAAGCTACCCGTGGGATTTGAACCCATATCCCTTACCAATAATTAGGGCTGCTACAGGAAAAGAGCCAGGGATAGAGACAGTGGGTAGCCACTTCAATTTAGCGTTGCTTTTTCTGTCGAGCTAAACAACCACCGGTAATACAAAAGGCAAAAAACTGTTTCCACTCCAAATGCTCATCTTGTTTATTCTTTAGTTTATGTCTGCTCTATTTGTTTCTTTCAACACGGACAATTGTGCTGTGAAGATACGGATATATGATCTGACAAAATAACTATGGATTGCGTCTTATCATTTTGAAATTCCTATTCGAAAAAATGCAATCATCTCTCTCTCCCTCCCTTTATATATATATATATATATATATATATATATATATATATATATATATATATATATATATATATTAAATAATTGGATATACCATTAGAAGTAATCATGAAATCTGGGCAGTGTTTGTCCATAGGTGAACAGTTATATAGTTTGGTAGTGGTAATCCTACCCCCAAATCATCAATAATAGAGCTTGATGACTTTTTAGAGCGGAAACTGAGTTTTTCGTTCGAGCAAATATAGTAAAAGACAAATGTAAAATGATGATTTTTAATCCACGGAATTTTCTGTCTTATACTATTTTTCACTATCTTTTACTTTCCTGATGACTGAAACTGCGACAGCATTGATCGTGTTTCACCGGCAAACCAATTTATCCCATCAATCGATTTCAGTCAAGTCTTTTCCTAATGCGTTTACTGCTCCATGGGCACAATTAGTTCGTCATTAGCTACATTCATTGCCATCATATCATGCATTAAAATCTCAAATGGCGATGGGCTGGTCTCGTTGCAGGAAAGAGAGACAACCAATGGACATCAAAACTCCCAACATTGACCCCCTGGAGATCACATGAGCAACCAAAGCCAGCAGAATATAAGATGGGTGGGGGGACGAGCAAGACAAATTCAGACAGTACTGGCTCCGTGACATCCATAACTGAGTGATGTCGCAAAACCTGGTGATGGTCTAAGTCCAACGATGGCGGTTCAAAGACAGATGATGACGATGCTGCTGCTCATGATAATGATATATATATGTGTGTGTGTGTCTGTGTGTACATGTATATGTATATTTAAAAACTGTTTTGTTTTTGAATACCCCAAAACAATTACTTGGTAAACAACTGAAGGTTCCCCCCACCAAAAAAAAAAAATGACACATAGTACCATGATATCAAGTTTTATGTGAAACATTTAGAAAGACTCTGGAGAAAATCACATGATTTACATTAACAGATATTGGAAAATTACAGAGTCAGATGACAAAGATATTTAGAAAAAAAACGTTCAAAATGGTGAAATGTTCGAGACTATATATATATATATATATATATATATATATATATATATATATATACATATATATATATATATGTATATATATATATATATATATATATATATATATATGAATTTATATATATGTATATGTATATATATACGTATATATATGTGTGTGTGTGGATATACGTGTGCATATATGAATATACATATATCTAATGTATGTGTGTGTATATATATATATGTGTGTGCGTCATTATATATTTATATAAGTATACTTGTATACATTCGAGTTTATATGTGCGTATGTGTGTGCGAGTGTGTGTTTGTTGTTTAGTGCCGTACAATATCTTTCCATGCTAAAAATGTGAAATAAACGATTTTCTTTCATATCAAGGGAAAATATATATTGCTGATGTGCCATAGAACTTAATCCGCCCACTTAATATACGACCTACTTAAATCCTCTTCAGCCATCTTAGGGCTCATGTCTCATGACAGGCGTCTGGATAATATACTTCAAACACTCGGGACACAAATAAAACCTACTTGGCATTTACATCTTTTCATCTTTATTCCCCTTTTCTTATTTCTCATTTTTGGCAAATTTGGGCTTTTCACTCCGACACTTGAGATTCAGATGAACAAAAAAAAAAAAAAAAAAAAAACGAACACAAAACAAACAAACAAACAAAAATCAACCCCCTACCCTGGAAAAAAAACAACAAAATTTCTTCATTCTTTCTCCTTTTTTTCTATAATACTGTAAACTCTCATTATAACGAACCCTGATATAACGTATTTCAGCTCTAACGTGGATCAGCCCAAAAGAATATATGATTTGAAAAACACGAGATACAACGGACGAAGCATTATCTTTTTGCGGCCTCTCGGTCAAGGTCAAAGTGTAGTATCAGCTCGTGGTATACACTTAGTCTTTGTGTTGATGCAATTTCGTAGCTGATGATGGCTCAATATTGCTGTGCGCAAGATGCTTAGAAATCGTCCTATGGCATAAAAAATACGCAGCCAAGCTCGTACGCCCCGGGGAAGCACTGTGCCATTGCACTAAAAGAGGGAGATGAATCGGGCTAGCCCTGGCGCTTCTGCAACACTAGTTGTAGGGGCAGGAGCCATTTTTGCAGACCTTCCGTCACTAAAACCCAACATTAAAAACGAATTAGTGTTACATCTTGTTCTCGTGAGAATGGGATTAAATAGGAAGATCAAAGTGTCGTATTTGTTCTTTTAACCTCAACGACACAACTCACAAACTTCCTGTTTTCAATTTTACTCATTATTACGGTTGTATTTTACTTTTTTTTTTTTAATTATTTCAATTGACAAAAGCAAAAATTGTTGCGAATCTTATTTGTTGTAGTCACTGGAAAATATCCCTGTTTCAAGTTTTGTACACACTAAGGCTTATGTCCAACGATGGACGTTAAAATACTGATGATGATGATGATGATGATAATGATGATGATGATGATGATGATGATGATGATGATGATGAATTTCATAATAAAAGTGTCATTTAATTTAACCTCACCAAATCATTCTGAGTTATCATTACTCTTTGTTTTGAACTCATTAATTATCATTGAATGTTAGAGTGGAAAATTATTTGCTCCTTATTACGTCTAGGATGGCAAGCCTTTGGCAAAGCAAGCTCAACCTTCAAAAATAATAAGATCCCATTATTCCTAAAGAGAAGGGTATACAACCAATGCATCCTCCCAATAGTCACTTACAGAGCTAAAACATGGAACTTAACCAAGAGTCAGACCCGTAAGCTGAGGACCATGCAACGTGCAAATGAAAGAATCATGCTGGGCCTCACATAGAGAGACCACAAAACAGCACAGTACATCCGGGAAAAGACAAGAGTTAGAGACATCATAGAATCCATAAAAAATCTCAAATGGCGGTGGGCTGGCCATGTTGCAAGAATGGCAGACAATCGATGGACATCACGACTCACAACATGGATTCCCCAAGACCACATGCGTAACCGAGGCCGGTAAAATGTTAGATGGAGAGACAAGCTAGACAAGTTCAGGAAGTACTGGCTCTGTAACGCCCATGATACAGAAGTGTGACAAATCCTGGGGAAGGTCTATGTCCAATGACGGACGCTAAAAGACTGATGATGATGATAATGATGATGATGACGTCTGTAAAAAAAAAAAAATCCCATCCCCCAAAAAACACTTTCGAGGAAGTTTACTCTGCAATGTGAGTTTTTGCTAAATTGATCCCTCAGTTTGTGACCGCTTGTTTTGAGAGAATATCAGACTAGAATAGCGAGTAACTTATACATTGTTTATTTTCTTTTCCAATTTTCAATTGAATAACCCAACATGGCGTGCTGCCAAGAGACGTTGGTTGCACGGCTGTTTTTATCTGATGACCAACCGGCCATATTTTGAATCTGCTCTTTCTTTCCTGCAACGAATAATACATTGATATAATTTTCCTTTTGTCATTGAAATCTATGAGCTATCATTTTTCACGGAAAAAAATAGATGCGAAAGTGATCTGGACTCTGAAATCTAGTGGACACTTAGACACGGAAAATAGATGATAAATTTGTATAACTTGTATAATCAAAAATTGATAAATAATGAATAAGTTTCTTCTCTTGCATTTGGTTGGACAGTGATCGCTAAAAGAGGAAGGCATGAATGTTGACGGATGTTACATTCCAAATTGAACCATCTATAAGAAAACCTTGGAAGGTAGGACAAAAAAAACCCAGGTTTTTTTTGTGCTGAGCATAAACAATAAATGTTTAAATATCAATATTTTAGTTGTTTTCTATGATCATCATTTTTCAATTTTTCAATAACGCAATGCATCAAAAATATGCTGATCAAATTGATTGCATCCGTAATATATATATATATATATATATATATATATATATATATATATATATATATATATATATATATATATATATATATATATATATATATATATATATGTGTGTGTGTGTGTGCGTGTGTGTATGTGTGTGTGTGTGTGTGTGTGTGTTTAAAACAGGATATTTGATAAAAAAATGATAATAAATGCATATATTAATTTCAAACTCCATTTAGAATGATCTCCCGATATTACACAGTAAATATATCAATTGGCCAATATAACATATGTACTATGAATTATTCTGCATTGAAAAATAGATATAGGCTGCAAGTGGACAAAATGAGAATTTGGTGTTGAAGCAATTATTTGGGCCTTTCCATTGCTGGCTACTGTTACGCCCAACGTTGAGAGCAATGCTACGTTGAAACGACAACCCATCGGTGGTATGTTTGATTCCTGCTGCAGCTGCATTCTCTGTCTTCTTTTATAATTTTATTTACGCGGTTTAGGCTAAATGATATATTCACTCTGTAATAACGGGATATCATTTCATTTATTATATATATATATATATATGCGTGTCGAAGAAGCATATACGGGTCTGAGTGAAAAAAAAATGATAGATTTAATTCAATTTTTAAAAGATATTCTTTAATTTGTTTTGACAGCATAATCATCTTCAAGGGCAGTTGTAAATGAATAAGGGTTGGTGGTATTGATATCAATCCGAAGGGTTAATTTTCCTAGATTTCAGTTAACCAAATGTATTTCATTTGACATCTTGGGTTCCAATTGTCCGGGCAGCTTCACCCTGAAGATATTTAGTTGGGCTCATTCTTTCCATTATTCTGTTGTCACAGGGGTCAAAAATAGTTACTTTGAAGTGCAGGGGAACATTGGACTGTGGTAGATTCGAGATTTTTCTAAGGTTATATATAGCCAAGATGATACCCTTAGCAGGCAGAAGTTCGTGTGGTATCTATCGCTATTCAATTGTAGAATGTTCGAGCTTATTTATTAATCAAAAATTCACATTGATCATAATGTTTGATGCTTACATGAAATTTGTTAAAGTCTTTTTATGGTGTTTGAAAGAGCTATTATTACTAGGAAAATGTGTGTATGAAGTGTGCATTCATGTAGATGCTATATATTTTATTTACAAGTCGTTTTATGAGTTCTTTTTATGGAGGGTATAACAGTGTCTTCATGATTGTCCCGTCTGTTATCGACACCATTAGAGGAGATGTTTTTACGCTAGGAATCCATCTATCTTTTTGCATTTTGTGAGACTGTATAGTGTTATTAGTCAAGTTTTTTTTGTATCCTTTCTATGATTGTATATTTAGAACCTATGCTGAAATGATCGTCTGCTAATTCAAAGTGCTGTTCTGCAGGTAATGGTCCGTTGTTGTTTATTGATTTTACGTTCATTCTGCTTAATGGAATATATCGTTGTTGACATGGATATGCAGTTTGCTTTCTCTCAGTCATGCCCAAAAATTACATTGTCTGCATATTATGCTCAATATAACATTTTTCTATCACAACTGTTAACGTGGGGCGGGAAAAAATGCAATCGTGTATGCGTATAGTGAATATGACACGCAGAGAAATGTGCTGTGAAGACTTTTATATATATATTTGAATGACTCAATCGACCCATTCACTCAATACTATAATCTATTTTGTTAGTCCTACACAGGATGAATACACTCTCCCCCCTCTCCTCCTTTGTGTCTCTTAGCTTTTCTCTGAATGAATCCCTCACTCTTTGTCCATATGTATTTTTTGCACACACACACACACACACACACACACGCACACACACACAAACGCAAAAAAAAACTCAAACAAACTTACATATATTTGTGTATGTATGTGTATAATGTGCGTATGAATTACATTACTTATATGATGAAGACTTTTTCATAACACATTACATCCATAATGAAGACTCTTTTTATTTCATACATAATGGAAAATACGTATATATATATATATATATATATATATATATATATATATATATATATAATGGATGCGTTCGTTATTAGAATTTTTATTTATAATGACCTACTTTTATTACACTGATATTGTTCGACATGACTTAAACAGCATAGAATTAAGAAAATAACTATCAAAAGAAATTGAGTTACTGCCAGAATCGAACTTGTGAATGATTAGGTAGCCGCTCTAACGTAGCTGGGATACCCAGTGTTGCCTGTGAAGAAAAAACTCCAAAGGTAACGACAGGAAATCAAATGATATTTCATAAAGATTTCATTTTAATGAAATAAAGGATTTCGTGCACCTATGTACCCTTGGTTGTGTTCATGCACGCTTCTCATCAGGGAAGGTGGTTCACTGGCGCGCCCAATCCCGTAATAGGCATGCATACGCTCGTGAGCATAGTGTTGAAAGCAAAAATTAGTCACCTTAATAGCATAATATTTATACTAACCATGGTACACGACGTTACTCGAGAAAGGAAAGCAAATGATCTTTTATTGAGATCTCATAAAACTAAAATAACCGGGAGCACTATTGTCACCATGAGAAATCAAGTAAGCAAGTCATCAACCAACATTTGTAGCTCTGGGAGCAAAAGTTCATCCATATTTTCTCTACTATATCGAACTTGCCAGCAACTGTATATGAATTTTAATTACCGCAATTCACAAAAGATTTTCAACTATACACGTGTACTTTGACATTATCAATGATACCACATACTAAAAAAACATGATGTTTCAGGAAATATCCAGCTGTACAATCTGAAAAAAAAAATATCCTTTTTTTATGATATCTTGATTTTGATCGGTTGAATGGGAGGATGTCAGCTTTTGTGACTTTCAGATTATTGTCATGCGTGTATGAAATTTCTTCCGACTTGATGGTGGCGATATTGCAGGGGAATGACGGAAAAAGAAAAAATGGCATAAAGGGAGGAAACAAAAAAAAAAAAAGAGAGAAAAGAAAAAAGTATGAACAAAAGAACCGACTGAAGAAAGAAGCCAAAGATAGGGGGGGGGACCGTTTTTTTTTTCTTTTCTTCTCTCACCAGTAAGTGAAACGATAAAAGAAAAGAAAAGGCTGAAATGAAAAGTCTTTTTTTTTTTAAGAAAGATATAATATGTCTGGTTAGTCACTCAATAGACACCGTCATGTTACGTGTTTGGAGTGATCAATAAGAAAATTAGAAAAAGGTGTGATCAATGAATAAGTAATATCTCCCGCCTTTGTTCGATCACCATAAAGTCTGAAAAACCACAGAAAAAACAAAACAAACAGCCCCATACTAAGGAGTAATTTAGCATAATTTTACATTGCAAATTGGAACCTCACAAAGAACAACAACTAAAAAACAAACGTATTATAGGAGGAATCCCTCTCCCTAAAAAAAAAATCAACTGTAAAACTAAAGAAACCTTTGTTGACTGTTTCGGTTGACGTTCTCTTATAACCGAGGAGGAAAGAAACTACCACCGCCACCACCACCACCACCACCACCACCACCACCAACAACAACAACAACAACAACAAACAACAACATCAAACGACAAAACAAGACAAAAAACAACGTAAACATGAAGAAAGTATAAACGTTGTAAAAGATGAGGAGACCAAAGCAGGAGAAGATAAAATTAAAAAGAATAAGAACTATAAGTTTAACAATGTCATTATCAAGCAGAAGGAGGTAGAGGAAGATAAAGAGCAATTAAATAGGAGATGGAAGAAAAGAGTGAGCAAGTGCACGGCCATATTGTCTTTTCTTATGCCATTTTTTATATTACAGCAACCGATTGCAACTGATGAAGAAATTGATCAGGATAGATTTTCTTCTAATACATCACACCTTTCAATGACATCATGCCATTCAATGAGATCATAGCTAATATTATCACCACACCTCTTCCTTCTCATATCTGTTTTTTTATGTAGGTGAGACCGACCGACGCACCGATCGGATAATATCTAATAGAGATGTGCGGATGTATGTATGATACATATATTGTTGCTTTGGAAGAGAAAAGATGGATACAAGTTGATGCATAAGTCGAATAAGGATTTGAAACAATAACCTTTTATCTATTCTGATATCTATTTTTGTCCTTCCTCTTCTCACATACATAAAGGAATCTTTGGAATTAATGACGGAAAGGTATGCAGCTGAGCCACGAACTATTAAAATAGAAATTCATTTGGATACTTTCAACATCAACCCAATGAGGATATTCAGGTTATTTGAACGTGCGACACTGTTTCTTAGTGAGTGATAACCCACGAACAGAGATGCCATGTTGAAAATGGTGGACATTTGAAAGAGACGATCTCATATAGATAGGTTCACTGAACTTGTCTTGATTATCTATTTCATTTCCTAGGAATAATTTGGAAAAAAAAAAGTATATGCGAATGTTTTGAACCCCCCTGCAACTTTTATGCCACCTTGTATAATCGAGATTGAGACAGAGCGTTCAAGATAATAACAGAGAAAAATTAATTGAAATGAAGGATGTAAACATCTGGAACTGAGAAAAAAAATATTTCTACAAAATTTCAATCCGAAGAAAGACAGAAACAAATCATGGAGAAAAATATTCAAGAGATTAAAAATGTATTAATTGAAAGTTTGAGAAACACCGAATATTAAATTGAGCCGATTATATTTTTTTTCTAATATTGATTTTATTTATTCATTTATTTATTTTTATTTTTGTGTAGGGATAAAATGTGGAAGTTCGTAAAAAGAAATCTTGATGCAAATTTACAAATGAACACAAAAAATAAATGTGATTTATTCCTGATAATTTCTGACGTATGGAAGTCACATGGAGATAAAAATTTAACAAGAGAAAGGCAGAAGTGAGAGAGGAGAGGCATGAGTGAAAAAGACACCGTGTAATTCATAAATATGATACATAAAATTACTAAAAGATTATAACAAATATTTTACGCCGAAAAAGAAAGCTGATAGGAAAAGAAAAAACGCATGAAAAGGAGGGGAAGCACAAAAAATGACAGGTGTGTGAGCAATAAACAAGGCCTCCAAGGCAGTTCAAACAGTGCAAATACAAAGGGCCCAAAGAGTTTTGCCCCCCTCCCCACAAAACATGTGTTAGAAAATGTTTTAAAATTTTTTCGCTGGTAAAAAAAGCAACATTTCTAAACTAAACTTTTTAGAGAATTTATAATATTACAAGGAGATGAATACTGGATTTCCAGGTCTTTCATTACTATCATATTCTACCGGCCTCAGTTTTGCCTGTGATCTCTCGAGATCCATGTTGTCTTTCATGATGTCCGTTAGTTGTCTGCCATTCTTGGGTCGTGACCAGCCCATTGCCATTTGAGTTTTCTCCTGGAGTTTTTGATTTCTCAGACTCCTGTTTTCTCTGATATATTGTGCTTCCTTGTGATGACTATATGATGCTGAGCATGATTCTTTCATGTTCTCATCGTAAGGTTCTCATTTGAGGGTCAGTTTCTTGGCTAGGTTCTGCATTCCAGCTCCATAGGTGACTATCAAGAGTATGAATTGGTTGTAAACATTTTGTTCTAGGACTATTCGGATTTTCTTGTCATCGGAGGTTGAGCTTGCTCAACTGAAGGCTTGCAACCCTTGATTGATTCTTCACTTGTTTTCTTCTTCTTTTGAGAATTTCTTTGTGATCGTTTTCAAAGGTAAATGTTGGGGTCTACTTTGTCCAGGTCTGTGTTTCCAATTTTGATAACTGTGTGTTTATTTTACATGATTTCTGTTGTACTGGGTTTTCGTTGCTTTTTCCATCCAGTTCGAGGTCATGTACGTTCTTTTCAAAAAGAACATCTGTTAATGTAAGCTTGCTTTGTTACCCACCGTCTTCTCCAAATCTTTTATTTTCATAGGCGCTGAATTAAAGAATGCGATTTAATGAATAATCCATTTTTGTTCATAATCGTTTGAAATTCATAGCAAGTACAAAAAAAGGCCTCAAGAAATGTAACGTCTTAGACATAGATCTTTCACAAGATTAAACAGACTTCTCTCATGGGTATTGCAGGGCCAATACTTTTTGAATATATGTAGTTCATTTTTTTGCCGATCACATTTTTTCATATAATTTCTTTGGATCGACGTTGTTAGTCGTGATGTGTTATGGTTGTCTCTCATTCTCACAACATGACTAGCCCATTGCCATTCGAGTTTATCTGTGGATCATATTATATTCTGGACCGGTATTTCTTTTAAAAACATTGTACCGTCTTCAGATCTCTCCTTATCATATCGAACATCATCATCACTTGCGTACATAGTAATTATTTTCAGTTTGGAGGTCAATATTTTAGTTAGTTGTTTATATTACAATGGTCTCTATGATACTTCTGACTTCTATTTTTTCTCTTATAAATTGTAGGCTTTTGTTATAGATTGTTAATGTGTAGTTATGTTTTCTTTTCACAATCAGCACTTCAACGTATCAAAGTATCAAAACGAGAAGTACACATCAGATATGCCACAGGTGAGAGCCCATGGTCAATTGCTATTGACATTCCAAAGATTATTCGCTCCTGTTCGACCAAAAAATTCTATTTCTCTCCCTGACTATCTCTGATTTCTCAGACTTGATGGTTCCTTGAAACTCGTTTTTGTTGATCCTCAAGTTGACAGGTAAGATGTATTTGTCTGCTCACACCTCTTGCTCATCTTTGTCAACTTCTACCTGAGATTAAGTCCACGGATATTTTGAAAAAAAAAAGTGTTGCATTCATATTTACTCTGATTTAAACCTTACTAAATCTATTTTTCCATTTATGCATGGCTTGAATTGAGAATATAAAGTATCCGTGGGAATCTGTTCTCAATTAGCTTTTGAACAAAATGTGGAGAGGGGAAATTTCATGATTAGAAATTTGAAGTACTAAGAGAAAAAAAAATAGTAAGAACATCTTGAAGTCTCACTGAGTATCGATTCTGTTCAAAGCTGGAAAACAAACTTTCATTTTTTCTCTCGAATTCATTCCCACTATGTTCTCTTTGTTTAACTACAAACTTTCATCTTCTTTGCACTTCATTACTGATGACCCCTTTTCTTGTAAAATGACCTTAATGGGCCCCATCTCTGTTAAGTCTGGCTCTGTCAATATGCAAGAACAAAAATGAATTACAGAAAGCTCTTGATAAATTTTCCATCACAGAAATAAGTGTTTGCTTGAATCCTCCATATTCTAGAAGGGGTATAACTTTGGCGAGATATTTTTCATCAATATCTCACGGATCTGGATGTGTCTCAGAATTCAAACACAATTCTCCGATGCAGATAATACGCAAAGACTTTTCGAATTTTAAGCTTAAGCAAACCATTGAGACTTTCGTGCATTTTAAAGAAACAATTAAATGAAAGAATGTTCCCGTGAATAACAGTCTCCTTGTTTATTTTTCAACGGCCAAAGTCTGAATGAAGTAAAAATAAGCAGTATTTTCTATCAGAAAATGAAGTTGTTTCTCCATACGAACAACGTAGAAGATAATAATTAATTCAATTGCACCTGAAGCTGACAATTCAATCTAAAAGACAAGCAACTAAAAGAAAGAAAAATTAAAAGAAACCAATAAGTGATAATATTCCACATACTTTCCATCCACTAACCTCATAAATCGTGATATTTTTCTTGCCCTATGTCTCATAATCTACTCTCTAATGCTGCAATTCATTTTTTTCAATTTCATCTACTCTGTAATCTTGGACCCAACCCCAATGATTTCTCATGAACTCATATCTTTTTTTCCCGAAATATATTTTGCCAGCTTCGCATTGATATATTGATGCCTGTCTTGTGCAGCTAACGTTGTTGAAAATCGCATGACAGAAATAATTATAACAGTAACTCGATATTTGCGTGTTGAGTTCGGTCACTTTTATTCGCACAAATTAAATTTTGTGTGTTCTCAATTCTCCTGACTAGCGTTGCATTTAATTTTAGTACAACGACATCATTCATCGGAAAATTAATTCCCTTTTGCCGTCTCCGATGGGAAGAAGCTGAAAATAAGAACGTTCAATCGTCTCCCTTTCGAAATAACCAAAAAATATTATGCTACCAAGTTTTCCTTCGATTTCACTGGAACAAAGCATTATTTGCGAAGTATGTGAACGCATCGCTAAAAGTATGTGGATCCCTAGGATAAATGAAAGATTTACAAATTCAGTGCCTCATTTCTATATTCAACTTTTAAGCGCTAATGTTACTTGATTTATTTTCTTCCACTGTCCTGTGAATTATCTGAATAGATTTATTGGGTTGAGTAAGGTAATTATTCCGTAATAATAGCAGTTTTGAATGATTGAAAGTGAATGATCACTAAATCTAATTTTTGTGAGGGCAAATGTATCCTCTCTGCCCTGAAGGTCTAAAGTGAATGTTTTGCATGTATTTTATATCTATTTCATTAGTTTTACACTTGGGATCACTTGTTGAAACCGTATAGTCTATATATATTTGATACTCACAAAAATTGTCTTGTCATATGTTGATCAACATTTTTGTATGACTATTCATTGTCGGAGAGGAACTTCAAGAGGCTTTGATACAAAAATATGAAAACTGATGAAACTGTATGAGCCTCCTTCAATGTTGCCATTTGCGAGCATATACGAAATATGTTTTACATGTAAAAATATATTATCTAATAATCTATCAGTTTGGCTATGGTACAACGTTACTTGATGATATTCAAATTATTCCTCAATTATTCCATGGGATTAATTGAATATAACGTTTTATTTTCCGATCAAATGAGAACGGAATGTGTAGTTTTGAACGGCTGGATATTGTTGTATATTTCTTTCTTAGCCTTTCCTGCAATATGTTTCAGATAAATATTTTTGAGAATTCTATCATTAGTCCTGAGGAGACACAAATGTAAAAGGAAAAGAATGCGGAGAATGAGGAACTGATGAGTTAATAATATTAGCGACTGAATTTCACCGTCTTCTTTCTAGAAAAAAAAAGATTCTGGCATGTCACTCAGCTTCTTGATTCGGAAGGTTTCACAGAATTTGATTAAAAAAAAATTGTTCCAAGTAATTGAAACACTGCTGTGAGGTGAACGCGCGCACTTGGACATTTGGTCGATATTCGGAAGGAAATCAAATCAAACTCTGCTGAAATTACAGATTGTACTCGGGAAAATTGCTTGGACGATTGTCGACCCTGTTTTTAAATATCAGTGGTGAAATGAAAGCTTCTCAGAAACTCACACTATGGGTAAGGATTCAGCTAATTCCTGCAGAAGGCTTACATGTGGCCTTTTACTCTAATAAGTGATCAAAACAGTTTGTAGGGGAACTTTGATTTCACATGCCTGGTTACAATGCACCATGACAGCTACCAAAAGGTCAAATACAGATAAACAAAATCAGACTTTTAGTATTACCTTGGTAGATACAAAGAAATCAGATCATATTAGGGGAAACCACCAAACTATTATTCATTTTGATTATTCTAGAAATTAATATTCCAGAAATATGCACCAGACTCCCATTGGTCACTGAACAATATTTAGTAGACATAACTCTGGCCATCTTTTACTCATGCATACGAAAGTACAGGCATTAGGCAATGACTGATATAAGTAAATCTTGAGTTGAGTAGGGAGGCAATGCCACACAAACGATTGGTCGATTTTAGCTTGATGCTCGCAGTGTAAATCGAAATCCCCATTTTTAAACGTGAAATAAATGTTATCATCAGATATCAACTTGCTAAAAAAACATGCCCACGGGCCTCAATGATATACACACAAAATGTGAGCATGTTCTGTGATTCATGGATTATGTTAAAATGAACAAACAGTCAGAATTTTGATCGATCATGGTATGATTTATATATTTATCTGATGCAATAACTGTGTGTTCGATATGTAAAAAAAATAACCATAATTTGATAATTTCGTTTAGGGAAAGCACATTTATTTGCCACAAAAAAAAAAAAACGCATGCGATTCGAGAGGATATATAACAACTATATGATTTTGATATTGTGTTATGACAGTATCGTGTCTGAAAAAAATGAGCAATCTTGGAATATACATTATTAACAGTACATCGAAAGTAAAAATATTGCCAGCAACAAGAAATTGATGAACTAATATATGAAACCGATGGATATCAAATAGCATGTCAATATTGCCATAAAAATACGTAAGAGAAACATGACATAACTCTACAAAAGAGACTTGACGAGCATAGATGGGCTTTGAGATGAACAATACACTGAATTTACACATGGTACTGAAACAAGGAAGATCACAATTACGATTTGACAAATATAAAAATGGCGAGGAAAAAATCAAATAGGGCTAAAAGACGAATAACAGAGTTGGAAATATTATCAGAATCTGAAACAATAAAACAGAAACCAGGGAAATTCTACTTATCCCCAATATTAGCCAAGCTAATGTTGAAACATCATTGAATGGAAATAAAGAACAAATAAGCGGAAACACGGGAATTTCCGCAGAGATACGATCAATGAACGTCATGAAACAAGTCCATGACTAAAAAAACATTGCATAGCAACACGACAACAAGAAACATCAGTAAAATCTGAAATTAATATCTAACTGGCTGAGGAAAAAATAACTTATCGGATATGCATACCAGAATAAAACAGTTAATAGAAAGTATAGTTTTCCAAATTTGTCGTTATTGTAATATATATATATATATATATATATATATATATATATATATATATATATATATATATATATATCCAATGGTATATAGAATTGCGATTATAGAAACTCCAGTAAGTACCCTATCGAGGGAAAATGCAATCAAGCCAAGTTATAAAGCTGCTGTTTGTGCTAAAAAGAGTCTAAATGATTATATTTTGAAGCTTCTGAATCTTAATACAAAATTAGATTTGGTGATAATAAATTCATCAACGAAGAATTTAAAAACATACCAACTTTATCGAATAATAGTTTGGAAATTGAAAGCTGATTACAAAACACATGATATTCTTCAAAAAAGAAAATTTTTCATAGAAACAACACCGGAAATTATTAGTGATATGCAGGAATGCAATTTGTGCTTTGAAGAAAAGCTTAATGTAACTTGCTTTCCAAATGATCATCAAATCTTGGATTTAAAAAATGAATCATTTGCAAACTGTTGACTTAAAAGAATATTTCCATTAAAATGTCCAGATATGGAAGCGAATAGCATTAAAGATTAAAACCATTAGTTGCACTCAATTTTCACAATTTTAGATTTAAAACTATGTTATTAGGGAACTGATTCATGATCCGACAGAATGATTATGAATTACGCTGTACTGTATCAAAACTCTTATTTGAAATGATCTAACGTTATTAAACGATGAATGTCCAGTTTAGCCAGTACAACGAAAATAGAATAAACAATCAAAGAAAATTTGGCTGCAGGAAAAATCGGTCGCGAGTTCAATCCCTGCAGCAGTACCATTTTCTTTAATTGTTCATTTAATTTCCGTTATCTACGTCAAGTGATTCATTTACCGAGTATTAACGGCAGACCAATTAGAATTGGTGTTTCAAAATGATGATATGCAATTCATAATAATTTAAAAATGTATATGCATCATTATAATAATAATAATATAATGATAATAATAATAATTGATAAAATCCAGGACTGTTTTGATTTTTTCTAAAAATGATGTGATAAATATTATGAAATTTAGATTTTCAAAATGTCGTATATATTCTTCAGCCATTCAAAAAGTGAAATAAACCTTAAAACGTTAATGTAGCGTTCTGCAAAGAGAAACGAAGTAAAGTTCGAATTTCACTCATTTTAAAAAATCATTCTAAAAAATGTTTTTGAAACTTGAATGTGTTGAGTTCGAATCTTATTTCTGCCGAATTCTCTGACTGCATGTGATTAAAAAGACTGCAGTATTTCAGGATATAGCAGGACTCTCCGGTGGCTGCGGGTCAAAGACTGAATGGATATTTCTTCATAAAATAGATGAATAAATAAAAAATGACCAGGGACTACTGACTTGCTTATGAGACGAAATATCAGGAGTAAATTGAAAGAAATGATCACGGAGCCAGAGTCTTGGAAATATTTGGAACCTCGAAGTGTATCATTGGTGACGTCGTATAAAGATTGACCTGCAAAGTCTCTGCAGCCAAGGTCAATGGGCTCACAGTGAGCTTTCTCAACCTTTCTCTGACACTCAGACATGTTTCTGCAACTTTGCTCTTTTTCTATCTTGAACGTTCCCTATGTGGTCTTCCCAGGGTTCAGTGAGATCCACTATAACCACCTGCTTCGTTGCTATTGACATCAATACAAAGTCTGGTCTGAGTATGGTTGACACGACAGTTTCGGGGAATTTTAATCGTCGACCTAAGTCGTCCAAGCAGTTCCAGTTGGATAGTCTATAGCCACACTGAAAAGTTGAAATACAACGAAACAGCTGTCTTTTGATGACACAAATATCAATTGCCATTAAAATAAATGCTCCCTTCTTTAGGGTTAAGCACTATTAAGTAGGACACTCGTCTACTAACGCTACTATGCAATGCTGTCTCAACTCTGGGATGGAGCACTTAGGGTGTTGGGGAATTATGCGTAAGTAAATATATCGTTTAATTTGGACCTGCTGACCGTCCGGTTCTGCGTAGGCCATGGGGTAGATCGTCTGCCTCAGGGTCGGAAGCAAAGGTTTTGATCTTACCTCGTGGAACTGGAAGGGATATTGGACAGTCTACAGCCACACTGAAGATACATATATCTTACAACTTAGAAAATAGAGCACTCTGTTGGTTGGGGAATTACGTGAGAGTGAATATATTGCTTAAATTCAACCATATTGACCGTCCAGTTCTATGTAGGACAGAGATAAGATGCCAGCCTCTGGTTCTGAAGCGGAGGTTTCTGTCTTCCCTTGTGGTACTGGATGGTGTATTTATTTACTGTCCCACCACAGCATAATCTGACACAAGATCTAAAGTTAACGTTGGGAAAATAGGAACCATCCATCAAAAAATGGCTCCAGCCGACGTAGCTTTGGTTTGCTAAGCAACCAAAGCAACATCCTCCACGAAAGCGTCAGGACAAGTCCCGAACTGCCCCGTTAAGTACAATGGAACAATGCTGCCCCGGGATGCCATATTTCCCGCAGCTGGGCCAAGTAATAAAAGAGTACCGGAAGGTTCCCAATCCGTGTAGTGTTGCGCAGCCTCAGTAAAACCTCAGTGGCTAACGCATTACACGGGCGCACTCGGTGTTGATACCAACCACAACTCAATCTCCGACCCATTCGACAGGCAAGTGTGAGTGCCGGCGCCTCAGTCTCTGTCGGAGAACAGATACTACACTTTGATCCTGCTGAAAAGGCCAGAAATCGTGGAGAAATCTTTCAGAAATCTCCGCTAGTTTGAAATTTGTAAGTGTCATACGTTGAAAATCTTGACATTTTCAAAAGCATGCAATTGTGATGCTGCACGATAGAAACTAATCACTGATTTCTATATACCTATCATTCAACATTCAAAGTTGGAAATCTTTGCTTGCATGTAGATTGAAAAGAAATTTCGTCTCTAAAAGCCATTTTTATGTGTCGCCTTTAGACGTAAAACACGAAGAATTTACCGAATCTAGGACGAATCAAAAAAAAAAAAAGAATTGGCGAATGATAAAAGCATTTTTTTCCTTTTGTTGGTGATGGTGAGACAGTCATTGATTTTTTGACTGCCAAAAAACTAGACGCTTTTTTTCTAGCCGTTTTGGGAATTTAATTTATGTTTTTACTTGTTTGCCATCACCACGAAACCAATTCACTTACTGGATCACATTCTGTATTGGTGGTTCTCGTTTTTGTTTGGTTTCTTATTCGCACCGATTACGAATCTATGCTGCAAGAATTTTAGTCAATACTAAATACTTATGTGTGATCAACTCTGCTTATAATATGACTAGTTTTGCTGAGAGTGGCTTTAACCGGTATCAAACTTCAAAGACTCTCTTGGAGACTATACGTATTTCAAAGAATCACTGCATGTCTTTAGTTTCATCATCTTGTGTCAAATTCAAGACAATTCACGATTCGATACAATTGAAATATATTATGCTGTTTGAAAAATAATTACTGCTATAAAATATAAACCAACCAACAAAAGCAAGACCAGAGTTGAATGGTACGAAAAAACGACTGTATTCAGTTCATCATCTTTTCTATTCGGCGGTGTATCGTTTATAGTGTTTAGTCAAATTTAACTTTTAATATCGATATCTTTACTACTGAAAGCTGAAAGAGATAAGATTATGATAGGTACTTGAGCTCCACCAGTATATATTGGAGTTCCCTTTGTGAGAGTTTCTCGTCATTTGGGTACAATGTGTAGAAACGGATTATAAGATTACACGTGAAGTGATGCAAAAAACAGGCTCTGTATCATCTTGAGGCGTGCTAATCACTGTCTGATCACGATCGTCGACGATACATTTTTCTGACGTGTCTGAGGTGCATCATTACTTGCAATGAAATGATATCACTGATGATAATCGTAGACGCATATTTTGATCGGTAATATATATATATATATATATATATATATATATATATATATATATATATATATATATATATATATATATTGTTGATTGTTGAAAGAAAAAAGTCTTTTATTTCTCTATACATTGATTCGTACTACCTAATATTTTCTGCATCTCGGTAGTATGCCTTTGACAGTTCCCTGCTTTTTAATTCAATTTCTAATGTGTGGCACTTTACCAATTCCACATATCTTATGATAACCTGCAAGATTTTACCAAACGGAAGCCGCTTTTAAACGAATTTCAAGCATAAAATGATTTTTTCCCGATTCTTTATAACTCTCAAATTTGAAAACTGTTACATTCTAAAGAACCGTTATTACATCGGAGAATATTTCATAAAAGTGTTTGCAAGGCTAATAAAAGAATTTTCAAACTATAATCTCATTACGTCCCTATCTTGGGTCTTCTTGAAAATCATCACTACCGGAGATGAATTATTCAGCATACGAGGTTCATTCCATTTAACAGATGTATTCCGGTTTATTCTTTAATTTGATTTCATGTAAATGATTGTTGAACTTCATCTGATGTTCTCTCTTACTATTTTAATGATTCAACTTTGAAGCCAATGCTTATAACTGATTCTAAATTCGAAGAATACCAGAGTAATTTTTGAAATTCAAATACAACACTGATATTCCGACAATCGGCATTTTTTTCCGAAAGAAACTGCTGCCAAATAATGTAATGTGCATTTATATCACTTGTGATCTCTCAGTTGTTTGAGAAAACGACCCTATTAATGTTTATATTCCTTCCTGCAACAACTTTGGAGGAGAAGCAAAAGCCAGTGGTGATAGCTATTCACAAGAGGCTTAAACTACTTGAAATACTGTGCTACATCTGCTCTTTTATTGTATACTATCTTCTCATGGCTATTAACATCATCATTAGAATTTTAGCGCCCGTCGTTGGACTTGAAGCTTTCCAGTGATTCACCAATCTTCTCTATCGTGAGCGTCACGGAGCTAGCACTTTTTGCACTTATGTAGTTCGTCACGCCATCTTATATTTTGTGGGCCCCGGTTTCACATGTGATCTCTGGGGATCCATATTGAGGGTTGTGATGTCTAATTGGTATTCTTACATCATAACCAGCCCAATGATGATGAAGTTTTCTTATGGATTCTACGATATCACAGACTCCTGCCTTTCATCTAATACACTGTACTGTCTTGTGATCTCTCTATGTGAAGTTGAGCATTATCCTTCCTTGTGCACATTGCATTGTTCCTTGTTTGAGGGTCTGTCTACTGATTAGGTTCCAAGTTCCAGCTGCATAGGTGACTATCGAGAGGATGCCTTTCTCATATACTTATCTTTTTGGCTCTTGGAGAAATTTCTTATGTGATTTTTTACATCATTCCTTCTTTTGAGGACTTAATTTTGTTGCCATATGTAGATGTAGTGGTCTACTTCCTTGAGTTTTGCATCTTCGATTTCGATCGCTTAAAAAAAAAAAGAGAAATCACAGGACATTTATCGGTAAAAAAATACCCCCATCCCCTAAAAAAAATGAACATGGTTCAATAGAAATCATCACGTGACTTATATCTTCTGGCAGTATGTCGTGTTTGGGAAGAATCAATTAATAACTTGAAAAAGGGGTAATAGATAAGTTACTTGTTTCGCATTTTGTTGGGTAGTGATCACTAAAAAGTCTGAATTATTTCAAAAAAATCAAGCAGACACAAATTAGAGATCAATCTAGTTTAAACATACATAGCTGATTGACTAACTCTCTAAAATCCTATTTGAGAGGGCGATTTTCAGTCAAAATAAGGAGTAAATGTTGGCATTTCTAGCTCTCGAACTGAACTGGTACAGCCTGTTTGTGCGATAAATACATACATACATACATACATACATAAGTAGCCAGCCAAACCAACTTAAAAACTGAAGAGACCTGTTTTGACCCTTTTTTATGACGGTTTCTAAAAATGATGACAGATGGTTAAAATACTGGGAATTTTATTTGATAGAATAGAGTGATGAATCAGAATCACATAAGTATACTAAATTTACTCAATGAAGTCAAGCAAATAGAAATGAAATACCAGTATTCCGGCTTTTGTGTGCATTCTTTATCGGTGAATATTTGTTGCATGTTATATAAAAGTTATAAATTCATTTTCAAGCTCACAGATTCAGTTTAAATATAATGACAAATTAACAGGACAAAATGTAGGTAAATATACTGACAGATAAAAAGAGGAAGTTATATAAGTTGGTGCTGGTAGAAGTAGCTGTTGAAGGGTTTTACCAGGAATTCTTTTTGATGAATAAGCAGCTTCAACTTAATATTTTATGATAAAAATAGAGAATTGTCTCTATCGGAGGGTTATAAACAGAGTTTTTTTCCTTGTCCTTGTTTAATCATCAGTATTTTAACGTCCGTTTTTGGACATAGACATCCCCAAAGATTCGCCGCACTTCTCTATCATACGCATCGCGGAGCCAGCACTTCCTGAACGTGTCTTACTCGTCTCTCCATCTAATGTACTGCCGGCTTCGGTTGAGCATGTGATCTCGGGGGATCCATGTCGTGAGTCATGATGTCCATTGGTTGTCTACCATTCTTGCAATATGGCTAGCCCATCACCATTTGATATTTTTAATGGATTCTATGATGTCCCTGACTCTTGTCTTTCTCGGATGTACCGAGTTATCTTATGGTTCTCCATGTGAGGCCCAGCCTAATTCTTTCATGTGCACATCACATATTTCTCAATATGCGGACCATGTTTCAGCTCCATGAGTGACTATTGAAAGAATGCATTGGTTATACAACCTTCTTTTTAGGATAAATAGGATCTTCTTATTTTGACGGTTGAGCTAGCTCTGTCAAAGGCTTGCCATCCTAGTGTGATTCTTCGCTTGATTTCTTCTTCTTCTTTTGAGGATCTCATGGAGATTCGTTGTCCTCGGTAGATGTAGTGTTCTTCTTCCTTCAGTTCTGTGTTTTCGATTCTGATCTCCGTGTTTCTATCTTTGTTTAAGATGTTGAAAATAAGGATGATAATACCTTTGCACAGCACTGCTATCTCTTTTTTACAATTACTCATCATCATCATACTGCACCAGAAATCTCGACGCAAGGGAGATGAAATTCATAATCGTATATATACAAAGCGTACATCACTACAACAGAATTCAAACTTGCTTCAATGAATTCATTTTCCGATTACTTATTGATTTCTCCAATGAAATACGGATTATAAATATTTTATTTGTTTATTTAATTAATACAAATTCCTCTGAGGCCAACCTACATTAGAAATATGCATTCGGCATTAAAATGTACATTACTTCAAGTTTGAAAAATCACTGGCTCACCAGTACAGAGAAATATTTACCAGGCACATTTTATCAATTTATTTATAATTCCTGAATATTTCTTCAATATATCCCAGTTAATAACTCCAAAAATCGTCTTATCAATTTATCAACTATCAAATATGGTCGACCATTTTTTTATCATTACGTCTGTAATTCTTTGGGCATGTTTTCAACCTGTTTGTTTGCCGTTGTACCCGACATTTTCCGAATGTTTGAATCTGTTCAAATTATTTCCATACATTACATTGAAACATTCCTTCTGTCAGATCATCTCAAGTCTCATTTGAGAAAAACTTTTAAAAATTTAACAAATACAAACGATTTAAAAACTTGTATTTTCTCCTCTTCTTTTATGTATATCTAGGCATCAGCTAATTGTGGCAATTTTGAAATACGACTTAAATACGTGTTCATCCCTATACAATGAAAATCCGCTCATATTAGATTCAAAATTCAAAGTGAACCTCAGTTCCATTGTTTATGAATGAATTCTGAAATCGCCTTTGTAAAAAAGACGATCTGTTTTGCAAATTGGACTCTTGTTATTTCATATCTTTTATTGCATAAGGAAGTGGAGATTGCAATACAGGCACACGTCGAATATGTTCACGCTTTTTAAATATAAGAATACGGAGTCGCATTATCTAAATACAGTACCGTACACATATAAGTATGATAGTTCCATCACAAGTTTGGCGACAAACGTCTTCTAAAAAAACGCACTTCTGAAGAGAAAAACTAATGATTTAGGGTAGAAGCTGTACAGAAATGTTAAAAATAATTCATTTCAAACGGGTCTCTATTTGAAGAAATCTCGCAAAGTATCGCGAGACTCTGAAAGACTCTCTAAAGCATTAGCAACTTCAAAAGACAATCTACTACACAAGAACCAATAACTCTAAGATACAAGATGAGGGCGTCGAAGATTGAAAGGTTCCAGAAAGAAGCCTGTAGTTGGAAAGAGAAATAAGATAAAACAATCATGCAACAAGGACATTTTTTTGTTAGTCGCCAGGATTATACTTTTGATATCAATATCCCGATATACATTAGTCTATTCATCCATCTTGTTGTTTATGCATTTACCAGTTTATGAAATTGATTTATTTTGCTTCTTTTGAACTATACAGTGTCTGTGTGTCTGTCGAAGCATCTGAGTTCCGTTCATGAAAATGGAGTCAAGTATAAAAATTACATAATATCAGCAGTTTTTTTTTTTAGGATTACCAAATCATTCATTGGAAAATACTAACAAATATCTCACAATCATGAATTACCTCTTTTTCAAGTCTAAATCACTTTTAATTGGAATTTGATATAAAAATGCAGTTTCAAATAATCTATAGGCAATTTTTTAAGTTATTCTTTTTGTAGAAACAGTGTCATATTAACTCGAAGAAAACTCTGAAAAGATTCTCTTTTTTTTTTTGCTACCACACAGCTGTTCACGTGAAATTCTGAGTAGACTGTCAACTTCATACGTATTATGTGATTTTTAAAAGCTGAATGAAAATGATTTTGGTCAATTGCTGTGAGCTGTCAATATCCGATGTCTACTAAACTAATTCATTAACTAACAGAAAGAAATATACAGTCGTATTAGATTGACACAGAAAATTATTACGGTTTCCCATCATCAAATTCAAAGCAGTATATCTTGGCATCGGGAAAAAAAGTTATTAGTCATGATTAGAATTTCCAGAATGTAGACATTTTGCCGAATTGAAAACAAGTGTATTAAATCCGGAAGTATAGATTTCTGGGTCCTGGAGCAAATGGATCCTACGAAAGCATTTTGAGCTGCTGTTTACTTGTTGAAAACTCTCCCTGGAAGGAACTGATCGGAAAGATGCTTGAAAAAGTGGTTCTCAATCAGAGGGAGGTCTTGCATGGAAGCTGCGTGAAGGAGAGTTCCATAGCATCACTCGTTCAATTTCTACGGGTTCATTCGCATGACATACAATTTTTACAAATTTTTCATCCACGTGTTACGCTTTTTTTGCTCTCCTGTTCTGGCACAAATGTCAAACAACTCTTAAATTGTCAACCTTGAGTTCCCTTGCAACCTTTTGAGTTGTTTTGCATATGTCCGCTCCAATAATTGCCCTCAAGTATATGTCATCGATCAAAGAGTGACGTCCATGTCTTAGAAGCTTGCGTGTCCAATTCGAAATATCTGGAACCAATCTTGAGCTACACGTTCGTTGACGTTTCCGACCAAAAACTTGGTTGTTATTGCGAGCAGTTCCCGCTACTTTAAATCTCATTTTGAACCCAAGCAAATAAAAGAAATTGTTCAAATTTGTTTTTTTTTCGTCTTTGACAGCATCAAATCAACCAGAATAAATATTGGAAGGAACGCTCAACTGAAATAAACAGAACAAATCAATGTCCGAAAATGGTATATATTCCACGAACACTCTTCTGAAATAAGCATCAAAGTTTAAAATAATAAAACCCACAACTGATTTTGAACTAAACTGATAGTCTCTATCAAAAGAATCTCTGAACCGACAAAATTACGGAGATTTAAAAATTATAGGTAGTTACATCAACAAGTCTGTAGACTAATGATGAAAAAAGGGAATTTATTTTACATGAATACATTTTCTCCAACATGCTCTTCTTTTTTGTCAATGCACTTTATTCAGAGGTGAATATCTGTTGCCCAGATTGAAGGTTGTATAGTGAATATTACAGATCAAAATCTGACTGATAACTCTATTTTAGTTATGCACCAGTTGATCCATTCTTGTATGTAATGACGATATATTAAGTATATTGTCTCAGATTCAATCGTTATATTTAAAGTCTGTGAGGTTAAGTTCAAATTCGTAGGTATGCATGAATAAAACCACAACATCCTTATAATTGAAACTATTCAGAATTGCATCAAAATTTTAAAAAAATGTTCCATACGATCTATTTTAATCAACTGTCCTGGTAACTAAATTGGGCATACTTCTAATACCAGGACCTGGGAGTTTCAAGACTTGAAACATATAAATAAGATTTTTCCCAGCGTAGGGGTGTTATTCAACCGGGATATTGTGATGTTTATGTTTGCATCGATTTACTGAGACCACTTGTCTCATCTCTAGTACCAATGAAACGTATCTATATTGACCTTCCTTAATGGCTGTCAACTGAATTCGTGAAATTGCTTTAAAAGAAATTCGTTATATTGCTTTAAAAGAAATATATTGGGTGATCTGAATATCGACATTATTTAGTAGAAGTAATAGATGCACTCTATATAACCTTTGAAAAGCGAATTGTGGGGAGGGGGCAAAAGATATTTAAAAAGAACCAAATAAATGTAAATGAAGTATTTCCAGTTTGGGTCAATGGATTCAATTATTGAAGTCATGCTTTGTAGTGCTAAAACACTTATTTTTAAAGAGGGGAAATGTTACTGTGTTAAAATGAGTGACACTTAGCAACAGATCACAGTAAGTTGCTGCCAGCATAAACATCAGAATACTCTCCTCAAATGAGACGATTCAACTGGTTGCGTTATATTTATCCTATTGAATTTTTCAAGTCATCTAACATCTAAAACTTTAGGTGGTCGATATTAAGGAACTGGCGCGCCCGAATTACCTCCTCATGATTAAGACAGTAGTAATATCGGCCACTTTATTCAAATATGGATCTACAGAATCCATATATTCTCACAAATCAGATTTATGCTGTGATGGCCGGTAAAAACTCCCCGTATCGTGTATCTCCAATTGTAACGTAGCACTATCCAATGAAATAGAGACAGTTGTGACACAATTGAAGGAATGATTTGCAAAATCCACTAAATTTTTTTACGTGTATGCATCGAGATAACTCAACAACGGACTATTGTACGATGTCGTAATGAGCCAGGAATGTTAATCTGCGTCTCGGAGAATGCAGTGTCAAGTTTAAAGTGATTTCGACTTACAGTTCTCGATATGAGAGGATATCTAATTTACCATGAAAATCAATTTTGAAAAGGATATATTGTTAGCCCAAGTATATACTACATTATCACAGAGAGAGAGAGAGAGAGAGAGAGAGAGAGAGAGAGAGAGAGAGAGAGACAGAGACAGAGACAGAGACAGAGACAGAGACAGAGACAGAGAGACAGAGAGACAGAGACAGACAGACGGAGAGAGACAGAGACAGGGACGGAGACAGAGAGACATCATGTATGACAACATCATCAATAATAGTGTGCGTCTCAAAATTTTTAATTTAAACCCCCAGAAGATTTTCATGAAACCGGGTGCACTTTTTGAACAGGAATGCCTGAGTAATTAGGACTGATAAAAAGTAAAAGCGTATTTTTACGGATGAAAAAATTACATGTCTGGAAATTTCAAGACATCATCATCATTATAGACATCCTCCAAGATCGGCAAGACCTCTCTATGATTGCAGAGCCAATATTCTCTGAACTTATTTAGTTCGTTTCACCAACTTATATTCCATTGGTCCAGGTTTCGCATATGATCTTTGGGGATCTTTGTCGTGAGTCATGATGACCAGACATTAGCCATTTGAATTTTCTATAGATTTCATGATGTCTGTGACTCCTGTTTCTTCCGTAATATTCTGTGATACCTTATGATCTTTCCATGTGATGTTGAGGGTCAATTTCTCTAGTTAGGTTCAATGTTTTAGCTCCATAGGTGACTATCAGGTGAATGCATTGGATTTATATTTTTTTTTCTGATAGGATTCCTTTGTTCTTGATTGCTGAATTGCTGTATCAGAAGCTTGCTGATATCATTTTGTCTTACTCCTTTTAGGAGCTGAAAGGGACCAGAGACTTCATTTTGCCTAATAAAGGGGCTGATGTGACGATGTATATGTTGCAATACTTTTACATGTACAGGGTCTACACCTTGTAAAGCGATAGCCTCAATGACCCTGGGGTTTTACACCAAGTCGATGGCCTTCTTGGTCAATAAATACTACAGCAAGTGGCATTTTATATTCGGTTGCTTTCTCTTTTAGTTGATTTATCGAATGGAGATAGTCAATGGTTGAGAAGCTTCTTCAAAAATCAGCCTGTTTCCGTTATTGGTTTTCATCTAGCATTTTGGTGTTTCGGTTGGCGATAATTTTGGTGAAATGTTTGTCCATGCAGTTGAAGGAGTACTTTTAATGATTTAGTTAGCCTGCTAGTTTTTAAGACTGCAGAAAATCAATTTTATTTTTGACCAGCGTTCTAGAAAGTAAAACCGAAAACAGTGCTAAATTATCCTAATTGGTTTCCAACATGGAAGTTATTGGGGCAATTAAGACTTAAAAAATACGGATAAAGTTTTTTTCTGGAGCATACGCAATTTCAAACAAATTTCCCACAGGAACATATTTTTATGTGACTTTTAAAATCTCCTATCGATTCTTGACCATAAGATAAGATAACTCTTCATTTTAAGAGCAATTAGCTTGTCTATCTACCTTTGAAATCTAAGGGGGCAATATCATTTAACACAAATAGATTCTGGGTGTTATCCAAAAATGTTCCCTTCCCCTACTATAGAATGTAAACCACGACGAACAAACGCCAAATCTCATATATGGGGAAATAGTTCCCACATTTATCTGATGATAGCAATTGAGCCGGTTTTGAATCGAGTCACGTATAAATGACCTTTCATTTACAATCTTAGATTTATGGTAGGAAGTGTAATAGCCACTTCACCGTTTTGTAAGCAACTGAAAATATAGTTTCAAGTTGTTGTTGCTTTTTTTTCAGGGGGGTTCCACTTATGTAGGTGTTTTTTGTGAAATAATTTTTTTGTTTCTGTCTTGTTGGCTTCTTGCCATTGGCGTAATGATAGCAAATCAAGTGAGATCATTAAGTCACTATTGAAAGTGGGATTGTTAGCAAAGCGCTTTTTGCACAAAACCCTCATGGCGCCCCTGAGTAGTTTTTCTTGGCGCGTCTTACAAATGCCAGCCGCTGTGTAACCTTAAAATATCATGAATGATTTAGTCAAGAAATACCCAGATAAATTCAAAAGTAACTTTGAGCTATCATTTAATTTCTCCCCTTTATTCATTCACCTCGTTATTCATTATCGCTTATTCCTCAGAACATTCATTTAGAAACCAGTATTCGTTATCATTAGAAGATTTGTCTTGAATTTTAATTAACAAAGTTTGCTTTGCCTTCCCGTTGAATCAATCATTTCTCTTAATTCTTTCTTAGTTGTATTAATCCAGTTCTTTTCGTCTTATCAATGCTTATGGATAAGCAAATTGGAATTCATAGACTTGTTTAGATAAAACTTGCAAAAAGTGGCATATTGATAATTGCAAATGTAATACAATACTACAGGGTCCACATTCTGAGTTTGTTTCCCGTTTCGAGAAAGTCAGACTTGAATGAAAAAAAAAAGATCTTTTGAAAAAATACTCATATTTGAATTGTTAAGCTTTTCAATGTAAAAATAGGACTCCGTTGATAATAGCCGATTTTTTTCACCACAACTAGAGGCATAGATGCTCTACAAGACAGTTTTCATTGATTTGTTCATTGAAACAATCATCCTTTAAACTGTTCATTCACTTTCGGCACACAGCAAACTCTTTCATTGTTTTATTAAATTTTTTATTCACATATCATTCAGTACGCCTTTTTTTAAAATCAGTTATTCGATTTTTTATTACATTCATTCATTTACAAATTTTTAAACCGATAGGAGTGGGCTAAGAAATTTTTTAAGTTAACCTGATGGTGCCATAAGCGTATTTTCAAAAGTATCAACACAAAAAAATCATAGTGCTTCTTTCCTTATCCCGTGGAGAAATGAAGAAATACTTTCCACTGTTGCACCCATTTAACCTTCCAGTTAATCAATATTTCATTCAGTAACCATTTCGAATATTATAGCGACTCTTTGAAAATACCCACCCTCAGCGAAATATGGAGTTCACGCTAGTAAAACCTCAAATTAAGATATGATTCAAAGTTTTACAGACGTAGGCTCCAGAAAGCTGGTGAATTGAATGTACCATTTTTTTTTTTGAGAAAAAACTATTCGGTTTAACTATTTTCCATGTCTTCTAATCCTTTAATGAAAGGCAGTCTAATTTTTGAATATCAAATAAGTAATTTTAGAAATGGTTTTGCAGTTTTCATTATTTTATTTACCTTGTATGTAATATTATCCGAACAGTGAGATCAGAATTACACCCCTATCGAAATAAAGGCAAAGTGAATTGAATAATTATCCCAATTGAAAAAAATGCTGCCCATGTGAAAAAAAAAAACAAAAAAAAATCGAATATTTACTCCATGTTGAGATACAACAAGGACGTTTTTAGCTTCGTACTACAAAATTCAGAGTCCACTTCTTTTTAGTGCATTTTTGTGCTTGAAAAATCAAAGATTCTTTCATCGAAAATATAGCCTATAACGATACACAGTAAAATATCTAAAGCTGGCAACCATTGATTTTGGGTAAAATGCAGAGATATACCTGGTAACCAAGTAGATAAGCGATTGTTTATTATATATACGATGCTAATTGACTGAATCCCATATTCATTATCTTATTTGCATCTGGTTTTATGCTAATATATCCATTTTTCTGACTATGCATTCCTCGTTTTTACAATTATTTTTCAGATCTGAATCGGCATGCATCGAATTATGACTCCTCTGCTAAGTGACAGCATCTGAAAACGTGATACAATATGATATAAGGCAACACAATATGATTTATATGTATTCAATTAAATGTTTTTCAACTGAAAACTCGAAATATGGATATTACCAATAAACCCGTCAAGATAAAGCCCAAAAAATGTTGAAAAAAGCATTCCTTCCAAAAGTAAAAAAAGAGAACGTTTTCAGGAAGGGGCCATTGGAGGCCTGGCGCCATTTTTACTGTTTGAAGCCATAACAGCACGATTAGGTGCGCTAAAACACACCAGCATGTAAAAAAGATAGAACCCTTTGCCACCTGGTGGCTACGCTTTAATTTAATAATAATGTCAACGGCCAATAAATCAATATTCCAGTATATATTTACTCTGATTAGCTGATAAGTGATACAGTTATAAATACAGTTATGTTGGAGAAGTCTTAGTAATTATTTAGGCCAAGGGTATCAATGAATTAAAAAAAAGTCTATTAGGTCACTCAATAGAAACTGTCAGGGAACCAATATGACGTATTTGGGTAATCAATAACGAAAGGGGTGATTAATTAATGAGTGATTCCCTTTCTCTTTTTAGGGCAGAGGTCACTTGAATAAAATCTGAATTATCGAGGAAAAAGTGAGCTCAAAGAGGGATCAATTTAGCATGAACTTACATTGCAACCTAGTTGCCCTCCCAAGATTTGTTGAATTGGGGATTTCAACAAAAAAAAGGACAACAACAAAAAACTAAAGCTTTTTCCCCAGATTTAAAAGTCCTTAATGAATAAGATTGTATTTCCCAAGCTCCATTGGTGTCACCTGCATGGGTGATACTTTTATACTATTGTAGCCAGAAAGACCGATTGGAAAAAACTGAAAAAAAATCTCATGTTGACGGTTATAGTTGAAGGTTTTTTGTCGCTAGTTTCCGAAAATGAAAGACACAACGAAAATCTCTCTGGGAAAACTAAAGAAAATTCCTTTACTATTAATCGTAGCAGACAAACCAACTTATCCAAAAGGAATTAACGACGGAAGAACGTCTCTAATAAAAACTATGGTTTTATCGGCAGCGTTAGACTTAGAAGAAAGGACAAAATAAAGGGTCATTGCCCGATGTACACAATTAGTGTAGTGAGGCCAATTGTACTTTTGATCAAAGAACCACTTGAAGTAGTCCTAACATCTCTATCATCAAAAACTAAATCATTCATAGGACATGCAGAGCTGCATTGTATTAGTCATTCAAATCATTTTTTTCTTACTTCCATCTTTGGTTTCACTATAAATGGGCCCTGTGTCAAATACTAATATTCCATTATCTATTCAGAAAGTAATGAGATTGATTGTGTAAAAAAATTGATCATCAACGTAAGATCTAGTTTACTTCCTTCGAAATCATTCCCTTGGTAGGACAAACGCCGCTGAAGATGCTGTTTCGACTTTTTGAAACATCGCCTTAAGTCTTCAACTGACGCTGTCTACATTAGCCTCGTCATTAACCTTTAGATGTTTCAACAGTTTCCAAATATCTACCACAAATTGACTTTTAATTCCATTTCTAGACGGACATCATGTATCAAAAACAGATTACATTGTCTATAACTTTGATGGGTCATTGACTCCACAAGTTTTTTTTCTTTGCATATTTGAACTTCTTTTTCTGGTTGCTGATATTGTTACCCAAACATCCCAGCCAATCCATTCAGCAGCCTTCTCCACGTGCAAAATTCTTATGGATGACAATCACTAAGGACATATAGGTCTCTCCGTTTATTTTATCACACAGACTTGATGCATTACATGATCAGTGTTTAAACATTGGAATAACAGCTCACGTACGTTGTGAAACAAGGGGGCCTTTCTGTATGATTTATTCACTTAAAAAAGCCGTGGGATACATCGGTCGAAACACTGGCACCAACAATTACAACAGCTGCCCTAACAGGATAAGAATGGAATAGGGAAAATCCATTACTTTCTCTTATAATTTGTATGAACAAAAATAGGAGAGTAAAGCGTTATGGAAACAGTTTTTTTTCTGCTTTTAAATACCACAACCATTCCAAAGTTCACCATAATTAAACAATGAATGCTTACAAATGACATTTCACGACTTTAAAACTTGAAATCATTCATTTCGTGACATGTACATTGTGTTTTTTTTTCCTGAATACTGACTCTGTTGATTAATAATTTGATGATTGGTTTGTTCATTGGCTTCAGGATAATATTAATCACTTCTTTAATGAAAAATGAATTGTTAAATCGAAATTTGTTTATAGTGTGAGATATTATGTGTAGTTTGCAAGCTATTTTCTGAGTAGTCAAGAATAGAGTGTTCAATCAAAAATGACTTCTTCTTTCAACAGATTATCCAGATGATGCCTGAAAAATCGATTTCAAAATTGATTCAATTGTTGTCTAAAGAGTCGAATGAAAGGGGCCATACTCAAATGGATATGAGAGACCCTCATGTCAGCGAAAACAACCAGATTCAACGTTCGTCTTTTAAGTATTATCGTACGAATTCAGAGGACGGTTTGACTTTGTCCAGTCTTACTCAGTTAAGTAACATGAAAAACATCGTCGAATGATTTATGGTGGAGAAAAATGCCAACTGGCAGAATTTGTAGAATATCAAATGTGATAAATCTAAGACGTCTTATCTGCAGCGAACTTTCGCCCAAACATCGTAGGTGGAAGCAATAAAATTCTAATATATCGTTAGCGTTAAAATCAATTGAGATAAAAGTTTCCTGATTTTGGGGTGCCTGGTTTATGCACAGTTCTTAACTCTGTGGAAGGAAAAATGTTTCAGTTGCATACCCACTCTTATGCCAACGGATATGAGAAATTCTTCATGAAGATGACGCACTTTGAAAAGCATAGTACTCACTTTTCGAAGAGAATATATATATATATATATATAAAACATACGTATATATGTGTTTGTGCACCCGTGATACGTGTATAACAAGATGCTTTCGAATCATCTGCTTCGTAGAGTAAAAAATGAATTATAAACTTTTTGTAGAAAGCAAGTATATGCATATATATATATGTGTGTGCATGTCTGTGTGTGTGGCTATGAATGTGTTAAAAAAGTATATACATATATAAATACACACTTCGATATATATACATAAATGAGTATAAATATATATATATATATATACATATATATATATATATATATATATATATATATATATATATATATATATATATATATATATATATATATATATACTCCAACCAAAAGTAATTAAATTTATTTTGAATTGTGCATGGGCATGTGCGTGCTCAAACTAACACCCACACGCACATACACACCCACACACCAACGTGTATATATATATATATATATATATATATATATATATATATATATATATATATATATAAAATTGTGTTTTTACGGTAAACATACAGGTGCACAGAACGCAAAAACATACAAACACGCACACAAAAACGCACACACGTATATATATATATATATATATATATATATATATATATATATATATATATATATATATATATATATATATATATATATATATATATATACATATATATATATATATATATATATATATATATATATATATGATACTAATAAGTATCATTTCGGATATATATGAAGTATGAATCCTTGGTGAGCTCTGTTATGATTGGTACAGGGTTTTTTTTACGTTAAGGGCATTGCCGTACATTTGAATGACTGTAAAACAAAATGACTCAAAAAAAATTAATTATAATGAGATTTAGAACAGCTAACTAAAGAAAAGTTTTCGAATTTTTCAAACAAGCTAACTGCACCACTCTGTGAGTAACAGAACCATCATTTAAAATTGATACAAAGCAACTTACCAGCGTCAATTTTTAGTCGTCAATTCAAAATTATTTCACAATACACACAGACCTTAAAGAAATATAACGTAACACAATACCCAGTCTGATTCAAAAAACACATAAAATATAAGGAAGCAAATACAGAATTCAATAAACAAATAATTAACAGACAATTCCACAAAGAAATGTTCGATGATATTAAAAAAAACAATACCAGAATGCTTTGAAAATTCAAGTCTGAAAAGGATTAATTGCAAAAGAAATACATTAGGGTTCAATCAGTCTTCATACATAAAAGTGGAAACCAATGTCTGGAAAATTAAAAATAATGAAATAGAAACAAAAATTCTAAAAGTACACAAATTGCCATCGTAAAATCTCCAATGAATGCAACTAGAAAGGAAAGGCAATAAGAATCATGACAATAATTTTGTCCATCCTGGTATGTTGAGAATAAACACCTCCTGTGCACGCTGTATGCTTTTCAGTTTCGATCTTTTGATTGGATTCCATGTTTCAGCTCCATAGGTGACAACCAGGAAGATGCTTTGATTGTATACCCTTGAATTCTGTACCTGGAATGATCTTCTGCTTGACGTCTTGTTTTGAGGATTCCATTGGAATTCTCGTCTTTTGCGAATGCAATGGTGTATTAACTCCTGTTCTGTGTTTTTGATTTTGATTATTGTGTCTTTCTCTTTAACGAGTACGTTGAACATGGCATTTTCCTCCCTTGAACCATGTAGAGAGCAACTTATTTGCTTTTTTCCTTTATTACGTATAGCGTTATTTGGAGTTCATGAGGGTTCCCAGGAAAAATGTCTATGCCATATGCAAGTCAAGGTTGCTCTTGTATCTGCAGTCTATTCTGATTCCTTTATTTTCACAATGGAGAGACCACAAAACAGCACAGCACATCCAGGAAAAGACAAGAGTTAGAGACATCACAAAATCCATAAAAAATCTCAAATGGCGGTGGGCTGGCCATGTTGCAAGAATGGCTGACAATCGATGGACCACATGCGCAACCAAGGCCGGCAAAATGTTAGATGGAGAGACGAGCTAGACAAGTTCAGGAAGTACTTGCTCCGTGACGCCCATGATAGAGAAGTGTGGCAAATCCTGGGTAAGGTCTATGTCCAACGACGGACGCTAAAAGACTGATGATGATGATGAAGTTTTGGAACATCATCTCGAGACAGGCTCTAAACAGTTTGGGTGATATCGTCTTATTACTTCGACTAGTTAGGATACCCTGACGTATATGGGGTCTGTGACTTGCTGAATAACAGCATCTATAACCTTTGGGCTTTCAACAGAGTTAAAACACTTTCGAATTCTACAAATGTTATAGCAAGTGGCATTGTATAATCTGCTGCTTTCTTTTTCAGTTGATTTACCAAATGAAAATAGTCAATGGTAAGCATGTTCATGTTTGGTTTTCATGTGGAGCTTCGGTGATGCAGTTGGTGATTACCTAAAGAAAAAGGTTTATAGATGCAGTCGAGTAGACTTATCGGCCTGTACCTGTTGAGACATTTCAGGTACATTTTTTAAATATATAACTGCATTATGATTGCAATGTTCCGATCTTTTGGGTCTAGGCCCCGTTCGAGATTTGTTGGAAATAATGGCTGGCTCTCTAGTGATGACTATTAGGTTGGTCGATGGTGATGGTATTCAGTGCAGTGGCTTCTCTTCTTTTTTTTGGCTTTGCATTTTATGTGCCAATGTATAATGCTATTTCTTTTGGCCATGGCTTATGCATTTCTTTGCATAGTTGCCCTTGGAGCACACCAATCCCACTCAAAGCAAGTGATGTGGTTGGGCCTTTTGAGGTTGCTTACCCAACAGGAATGGTTGTTTTGGTGACGTTCTTAGTGTTGTACTTGGGTAGTCAGCCTTGATGCACATCACTCTCATCCAAAGCAAGTGATGCAGCTGGGACTTCTGGGACTGATGGTCCAGCAGGAAAAGCCAGTGCAACTTTGATTATGTGATTAATGAGGTTTGTTTGGAGATGCCCCGCAACGCTGACAAATTACCTGTTGGTGGTGATGGGGCTTCATGTATTGGTTACAGCTGATGTCAATCAGAGTTGCTTCAGAGCGCCACCTTCAGCGGTAATTGCATCCACTTCTGATGATGTAGGGTATTGGTGTTTGCAGTAACGTAAGGTATAACATGAAACTAATTATACATTTCGAATGCACTTTTGGTATCGTCAGTATGTTTATTATCCGAGGTTCCACTGTATCAACACGTTTACCTATCAAATTTTGAGGCAATAAATAGATAAATCAAATGTTTACGCAAGTACGACGGAGTTCTTATTGGGGTTAATTTTCTCATATTTTTCTCTACCAGGCCATTGTAATTTATATAGCTAAAGTTAATAGCAAGGAGAGTTTAAATGATACAAGATATTATGTCTGGGCGTCTAAATCTAACTTCAAATTTAGATTTGGCTATCCCAAATTATCATTCAACAACAAAATATATAAAAGGTGAACAACTCTAAATATATTTCAAAATTGAAAGATGATGTTGAAACACCAATTATAATATGACACTTTATGAGAACAACACCCGAAATTATTCGTGATATGCAAAAGTGCTATTTATGCTCGGATAAAAAGTTTAAAATAATACCATTCCCAATGATCAGCAAATTTTTAATTAAAGAAAAAATAAATCAGTTGCAAAATATCGACATAAAAGAAGCATTTCTCTTAAGTAAGTCCAGATATGAACTCGAGACACATTGACATTGGAGACTGAAATCGTTACATACGTACAACTAATAGATTTCGTCAACTTCCAAAGTTTGTTTATGTAAAAGTATATATTCCTATAATGATGATAATAATAATAATGATAATGATAATGATAATAATAACAACAACAACAACAACGACAATATAATAATAATAATGATAATAATAATAATAATAATAATAATAATAATTCACCACACTACCTCAAAAGATGACCCTGAAAGCAATTACAGGCCAATCACGTGCTTACCACTAGCATGGAAAATCCTGACTGGACAAATGGCGGGGAGAATGTTTATATCAATCGAGAGACAGGGACCCTTACCAGAAAAAACTGAAAGGATGCAGGAGAGGAACCGATGGGGCAAATGACTTGCACTACATCGATCAGGCGATCTTGAAAGAAGTAAGAAACAGGAAAAAGAACATTGCAATGGGATGGATAGACAATGAGAAATAATACATGATTCCACACAACTGGATACCTGAATGCCTCTAAATGTTCGAGATCAGTTAACCAGAGGTGAGACTCATTGCCATGAAAAACTATGAGTAGATTTGACAGCCACAGGAGAAAATTTAGCTGTGGTAAATATAAAAAAAGGAATCTTCCAGGGAGACTCGCTGACTCTGCTATTATTTTTTTAATGATACAGCTCATCCTGATAAACATCAAAGGATACCATTTCTCTGAAACAAAAGGAAAGATCAACTACCGAATGTAGACGGACAATATAAAATTATTTGCAAAAAAATATGGGTGAGTTCGAGACGCGGTTCAACAAGGTGAAAAAAAAAACAGTGATAACTTTGGGATGAAGCTTGGAATATGAAAATGAGCAATCATCGTAATGCACAAAGGAAAGCTCGGAACGGCAGAGAAAATCGAACTTTCAGACAACAGGAAGATTAAAATGCTGACCGCACAAGACCGATACAAATACCTAGGATTTCTTGAATTTGACACGATAAAACGCGGAGAAAAAAAGGGGAAAATAAAGAGAGAATACCTTAAGCGTGTGAGGAAAATATTACAGACCAAACTGAACAGCAGAAATCTTATAAAAGCAATGGACACCTGAGCTGTATCGGTAGTAAGATACACAGGACAATTCCTTGGATGGACAAAGGAAGAACTCTGATCAATGGACCGACAAACAAAGAAAGCTTATGACAATGCATAAAGCCTCACACCCTAGAGATGACATTGATAGACTATACGTTAAGAGAAAAGAAAATGGTAGGGGATTCATCAGTATGAAAGACTGCATCCGGAGAGCCAAAGCAGGTCTAGAAAGTATGTGCAAACAAACAGTGAAAACGTCATAAAGAGTGCACGAAACAGCGCAACGAATAACATAGTGGAAAACAATGGAACAGCACAGCAAACAAGAAAAGGAAAATGGGAAAAGAAAATTTAAAAGACGGGTACATGATGTGGTAGACAAGATATCATGGATATGGCTACGAGAAGGAAACCTGAAGAGAGGAACAGAATCACTCATCATTGTAGCTCAAAACAAATGCATCAAACAAACTATATCAAAACGAATATCGACAGAACACAGACAAACAGCAGGTGCCGCCTATGTAATGAAAAAAATGAGACTGTAATCTACATAAATAGTGTATGTAACCAACTAGTCTAGGAGGAGTATAAACACAGACAGGATTGAGTAGCCACAATGATACACTGGGAACTGAGTAAACGAATAGGATTTAACCTTACGGATAATTGGTACCAGCACAAACTGTAAACATTCCCGGAGAATGGAAACCACAAATTACTCTGGGACTTTGACATCCAAACAGACCACCTCATCCAGCCAACGAGACCGGGCCTTGTAATCGTAGACAAGAAGATGAAAACTAGGTAAATAATAGGCGTGAGCGTGCCTGCAGACCATGGAGGAAATACGAAAGAGAGTGAAAAAAAAATACCATGATCTTGCATGATCTAATGTCTATGACACTAAATGTTACCATGACCTAACAGAGAAGGAAAGAAAACAGGAGAAGGGATGACAATCACAGCACTGGTGTAATAGGCAAGGGAGGAATGAGATGTCAGCTGAAAACTTGAGAAGATTTTCTGTCACTCAGCTTTCATCAATGACAACCGGACAACTGGTGTGAAACTGTAAAGCACAGTTTTGCTGTTGTCTATGAGAGTGTGGAGAGGAGGGCTGGAGACTTGAGGAGACTTGCTGTCACTGAACCTCCAGCGGTAACCACTAGGCAACTGGTGTGAAATTGCTGGTAAAAAGACTACTACTACTACTACTAATGATAATAATAATAATAACACCCAACTGCTTGCAACGTGAAAATAACAAAGCCTTAAATTATTTTGTGCGATTGATGAGCATAATAAAATTTGAGATAAATTTTGTTTGAGAATATATATATATATATATATATATATATATATATATATATGGCAAAATATGAAAAACGATTTCGATAATCTATTTTCATTCACGCTCTTTTAATGGGTTATTAGCAGCTTCAACACATCGTTGAATTGATTCATGTGACTTTTGGACAATATCTACAGGTTTTATTCTCACAGTTAAAACCAGTCTTTAACAACCTTAGCAGTGTGGATGGATACATAATCCTACTGAATAACTGCACCAACATCGAGAAAAACAGTTTCCACCGTGTCATGCAACTGGTCAGCCAAAATTGATGGATCGTCCTAGGATTTCATGCTGTTATTCTGTGCTACTGCAAGTACAGAAGAATTCCTTGATATCGCCACCGAAATCACTGCAGAACCATATCCAGGCTCGACAGTTGGAGTGATTCATTCATGATCAGAAGCCTATTTCGGCTGCCTATAGACCTACACTCATCCAGAACATAGCAAAGAATGACGTTTCATGTTGATATGTGAGAGGAAACCTTTCAGTTGGTCCGTAGTATCTAACTCCATAAAGCTCGGTGAACCAATATGAGGTAAATACAATAACATTATATTTAATAATCCATTACATTCAAAGAGGTTTTCAATTCAATCGAAGTTTTATATAGTATCAATATCAATGTAGTCATGAAATACAGAGAGTGAAATCAGCAGGTGTTTCTATCGTTTTGTCGATCCCGTATATATATATATATATATATATATATATATATATATATATATATATATATGTGTGTGTGTGTGTGTGCGTGTGAGTATTTGTGTGTGTGTGTGTGTGTGTGTGTGTGTGTTTGTGTGTGTGTGTGTACCTTTGAATTCTGTTAATATTCAAAAAAGAATCTCTGGATTGCATCATGTTAATTCTTTGAATAAAACTCCGCTGCCAAAAATGCGAAATGTTTTGGAATATCCAGGATTAATTCCTTTGAGATCTGACGTGTCATGTTTTTCTCTTACATTTTATCTTTTCTTTCTGTTCGTGGTAATTCAAATTTTCAAATCCTCGTTTTCTCCTTGGAATCCTCTTCCTTCATTTCGCTCCTATTTATTCTTGACGTCATTCCAATACTTTCCTTTGTCAATTCATCTACCTCATTCTGAAGAGGCTGGAGAGATATATGTATTCGGTTCTGTATGCCTGTCTTTCTGTCCATACGATATCTTCAAAGGTTCTCTGTGGATTTCAGCGAAGGAGAAGGAGAAGTGGCCAGCGGGGTAATAATTACACGTTGAAAACGAATAGTAAATATTTGATTTACCTAGAATGAAAAAGAATTGAGAATATATAAGAACATTTCGAATTTTCGACATCGGAGTGGCTAAAATTTGGTACAGATACAGGAATATTCTATTGATCGAATGACATTTTCCTCATTTTCATACATTTATGTTTTGAGAGAAGAGACGATGTGGAAACTGGGTTTGTTTTTTTTTCATTATTTCTCCATTTCACTGTATCGCAAGGTAAATTACATTTAATCGTTTACCGTTGATTCCTGTATCCGTTCCTGTCAGTCCAAATGATGTCTCTAAAGGGATTTCATTTAAATTTCATGAAAAAAAGGACAAAACACTGTTGTAAGAACGATTTCAGGGCAAATTCTTGTAACTCAGAGGAAAGATTAGTGTTTTCTAGTTCGTCTTTGTATCATTCCAATCCTCTTTCTTTCATTCTATTCTTTTCCTCCATTTTTCCGTTATTCCTCTTTATTCCTGAGTCTCTTTTCTTTCTCTTGAAATATTCTATTTTTCTTTATTTCCCTATTCCCTTCCCCCTCTTCTTTATTGCCTTGAATCTTCCATTACATGCATTTCTTCACCACTACTTTCTTTCATTCCTTCATTTGCATTCATTTTTTGTATAGTCTTTTCATCTATCACTTTGTTCACGTCCTCTCTATATATATTTTATTTCTTTCTTTTCTAATACGTCTTCTTTCAATTGTTTATTACATTTTTGTCCTCCCATTGGTATGTATATTTCTTTTCTTACTTCCCTTACTCCAATCCTTCTTCTCTTCCTGCTTCCTTCCTTCCCCTTCTCTTCTTTCTTTCCTTAATTCCTTTCTGTTGGATAGTTGAATAACTCTCGTTACAACTGCAATGTCTCTGCTTACGTTCAGCAAAAGAAATAGATGTGTTAAAGGGATTCACTACAATTTGCAATATATAAAAATCTCTCGAAATGAGAAAAAAGGGAAAATCTTAATCCCGTATAATGCATTCTTCAGCAAAATGCAATTTTCTCTTGATCCGTAGAAAGGCTTGAAATGTTTTGCAGGAAAAAGCGTGGCAGCTATTAATAGATCACACCCTGGCAATGAAACGAAAGGATAACTCTTTTTTTTTCAAACTATATCGTATGTGTTTTGACATAGAACCCTTCATATATAGTTGGCAGTTGAGTGACCTCTTGAACGGAGCAATCATTTATTGAGTAGCGCTCAATTTAAGAAGTAAAAATAAATGCTTTATCGTGAAGTTGAGCCAAATCCGATGAGTCAAATCGAAATCATGGTGAATGATGCATAGTTGAAATATACTTCAAATAACCACAAGCCTTTACTTCAGTACAATTATCATCAGCAGCTGTCTTTTAGGGGTCTGTCGTTGGACATAAACTTTCCCTAAGATTCACCAGAGTTCTCTATTATGATCATTTCGGGGACAGTACTTTTATGAAATACATATCGGAAAACGACCCACAAAATATATGATATACCCAGACAACCACTCAATTAATCAACAACACTACTTAACCACAGCTCCCAGTCTACTTACATATACACCCGTTTTCTAGTTTTGAGAAAGCTCTTTTGATGAGCAGGCCGTTGAAACATTGGCATTTGTATTAATCAACCTTCCCAAGTTGTCATTCCACTAACATATATGTACGTGTACAAGTCTGTTGAAATTATGTCATTCATTTTAAAAGACAGCAACATTATGATCAACTTGAATTTTTTGAAGCAATTTATCATGTAGTAATTACAATTTCAGTACTACTACCTAAATACATCATCTTGTTGTTAGACTGGAGGATCTTTTAATTAAATACATGGTCAGTGAAAAAGGTTTTAGTAGTATGTATTTCCCTGATCTTTAATTATGGACTGTTTTATAATATATCATACATTAGTAAAAACACAAGTAATATTGATTCAAGTCTTATGGATATCGACTCATATGAGGAATTCATTCATTTGGCTATTATTTCGTTTTCCCACTTCGACTGAACTACTGCTATCGGAACTTCTCGAGATATTGTTTATTTTTCAATTCTCCACCAACAGATGCCCTTGAACGTTTTTTGTAAAATTTAAATTGGATAAGCTTTGCTAACCAGTTTCCAATGCAGAGTAGCTTCTTGGAGAATAAATTTGGAACTGAATGTGAATGTTGACAAGAGGCATTATTCCACGGAAATTTTTCTTCGGTTTGAACCAACAGATAACTCTATAAAACCTCTAAGTGAGGCAGTGAATTCATACCAACTCCATCAATAAATAGGTCACTTTTGCTCTCCGATGATATATGGTGATATATTATTAATTGATAGATGAAACATTACTGGGTGTTTTAATGTATGGTTTGAAATCTTCAAAGTATCATGGTTCCCCCTGCTGGGAGTATATTGGATGTTGCATTCATCGCTGACAATTACTTTTCTTCAATCTCTACAGACCACAACTTTTATTTCATACGCAGTTCGGTTTTGGCCAATATAAGGTGTTTAGTAAGGAGATACTTATCAATCCTACGAGCACTTACTTTTTCAGATTCTTTCAGTAATAGTCTAATTATATACTTGCTGCATTGCATGTTCGACTTCCACTTCAGAATGGACAAAGAAGAGTCTTTGTTTTTTTGTGAATATTTTGGAGTTTTCCATCTTGTTTTAGAGTACTCATACTTAGAAGCCCAGTATCCCTCTTAGGTACGAATGTTGATCCATCATTAACCTTTTTCAGAACATTTGAGACACAAAATTGACCAATCTTCATTCCTAACACCCTTTCCATGGTGGCCAAGCCCTTAAAACTTGGGTGTCGGACCATATTTACTACGAAGGATAGAGTATATTAACAGAAAAAATACTGTCTATAATCTCATAATAATATAATTTAGTCTAACTAAACGATTCGGATAGATTGTCATTTGATCAAAGAAACTGTAGATTAGAACGAATGCTTCGAAGATATGATATGTAATTTGAATAATCCATGGTTGGAATCAGTGTGATTGATGCTACTGAAAGCCTTTATCCTCCAATGACTTCCAACGACGACCAGATGATATGCTTAGGTAACACTATTACTATACATGAGTGTGTAAAAAAGTAAATACTAATTATAATGTTGATCTTTTCTATTATGAATATGCTACAATTCTGAATCTATTCATGCATATATATATAAATATATATATATATATATACATATACATATACATATATATATATACACATATATATATACATATATATATACATATATATATATACGTATATATATATATATATATACATACATATATATATATGTGTGTGTGTATGTATATATATATATATATATATATATATGTGTGTGTGTGTGTGTGTGTTTGTGTAAAGATTGTATCAGATAAAAAAGTGTGTGAGTATGTGTGTGCATGTGAATCGTAGTGTTTTTAAGCAAGCACGTGTGAAAAATATAAAAAATCTTTGATCAACAGAGTATCCCAAAATATTTGGTATTTCTGCGTCTGGAATTCGCACAATGATTCAATACGATACCATACTGTGTCAACCATGATGAATAGAGTATAATTTCAAGCATCCTATGTCTCTTAGAAAAAAATCAAACTGATCATTGATTTGGTTTCCGGTTCTCAGAATGTGTTTTCTTGCAAAATATACAGAAGCCCCCGAAAACAATTTTACGACTTTGCTCGGATATATAACTCTGACCTGATTAAATTGCAAAGGAAACATTGAAATAAATCCTTTTCAAATAGATGGCCATTCGTCTTCTAAAAATCACAGAAGTGAGTCTGTTTGAGTGCCAGGACTTGAAAGATGTTTCCTGGACATGTTTTGAAGAAAACGACATCATGCATTTCCACATATGAATGAAGACGGAAATATCTTTGTCGCAATGTTCATGATCGAAGGAAAAGGAATAAAAGATGAAAAGAAGAAGAAATGAAAAATTGTTAGAAAACGTAAGGAGAAGGACGACAAGAAAAGAATCAATGACGAAAGATAAGAAGGTAGAGATGATAAAAGCAAGAAGAAAGAACAAAAACGGTAACGCCAACAACAAAAGAATAATAATATTCATAAAAACCAAATATATACTATTGAGTGTTTAGCTTTACGTGTTCACATACTACATGAAAGAACAAAGATTAGAGTAAATTTCGAACCGAAAAGGTAGACGTGAATCACTAATCGGTCATCATAAACTAAAGTATTGTTTGTGTCATTTCAGAATTTGTTTAGCTCTGCAGCCGTATCCAACCATTGTGAAAAGCTTCCATTGATATATCGATACAGAATTCATTCTCTTTCACACGTAATTGTAATACGCAGAACCAGGTGAATTGCAG
>OY735225.1:43183782-43203782 GCA_963457665.1 Thysanoteuthis rhombus | reverse complement strand
AAATCTATACAGTTCAAAACTCTTATATCCTAAACTGGCCATTGCATTATTTATGAATAACTCTAACTTGCTTGAGATATATGCATGTAGATGAACATGAGGGATTGAAATCTTGCAATTAATTTTTGATGCAGTGATGGGCATCTGATTCTGCAGTTTCCTTCCAAATATCATGATTCAAGGTAGTTGATCTTCCAGAGAGATGCTTATCAGAATGATTACAGTCACAATCTTAAAACTTGCTTAACCATCTCTGGCATTTGCACACGGTCACCGCACATTGGCATAAAGCACAAATAATCTATGATGTTTTAATTACCGGTTCCATTGATATGCTTGGATTGTTGACTATACGTGTGCGCTGTGTTGGTTTCTCTAAGAACCATTAGATCATCGGGGATGATATCTGTCATGTTCCACCAGATACATAGTAAAACCCCCTGTGGATGAAATTCTGATTTTAGTGTAGGTATAAATTCAATATTCTATGAAAACCATTGATTTTGCCTGTGTTGTTAACATCCAATACAATTTCCCCTTAATTTTGTAGCAACTCAGTGAAGAAAAAAGGGAGGTCAACAGGCTGTTGCAAATGACTAAACGCTCAATTATCTAATAAGAGTTCCTGAAGACGCCAAGTGTCTGCTTTAGATTAATTTTCAATTTGCTTGAGATATGTGCTTATGATTGAATACGATGCATTGAACTCTTGCTTTGAAACTTTGAGGCAATGACGATTCGTTTCTTCCGATACTTTTCAAATATCATAATCCAAAGCATCTAACTTTCTCGGGCAATGCTTATCCGAATGAATACAGTGAACGTTTTAAAACTTACTAAACCATCCCTGGAATTTACGCTCAGCAACTGCAGGTGAGCATACAACACGTATAGTCTAAACTGTTCAAGTCAACGTCTCCATAAAAGTCTCGATTGGCAATTGAATCCCATCAATCCATGTATTGTACATTGTATTCTATAGAGATTCGTATAGTCTATCAACAATGGTACCACTATTGACACCAGGGTAACAGTTACTGTACTTCACATTACCAAGGGAGCATTACCATCCGACTGAATAAAATGGGGCTGTGTCGCCCAGTGAGAGGAGTCACATTTCCAGCTTTTCCAGGCAGACGGTCTGAGCGTAAAGGAGACCATAAAGTTATGGATCAAGCCTGTCAGCAAGGTGGTCTACAGACTGGTTATGGTTCGGTAATGGTATGGTCAATATTTGTTCTGAGTTCCCCAGAGGAGGTTGTCTTATACAGATCTCATTGCAAACCATTTGTAACCCTTTATATTTGCGTTGGCGATGGCTTTGTCAGGAAGAAAACTCATTCCTCTTACCGTGTTAGAATAAGACTATACTAATTGCAGAAATATTTGTAGGATTTACCGATGTTCCATTGCCTCCATAGACACTCATTAAAATACATGCGTACATATACATAAGCACACGAAAACCTATGGACATCCATACACATACGCACACACGCATTTATATACATATCTTTAGAAAATAATTATATAATCTGACAGAATAATTATGAATGTGTTATATTATTTGAAACTGTATTTTAAAATGAGCTTCAGTTGTTACTCCATGAATGTGTCATTTGGTTCAAACGGCGTAAAAAGAATTTTAAAAAAAGCTTTGCTACAGGAATCGAACCTGTAACCAATTAGATAGCCGCTCCACGAGGTGTTACTCGTACCAACGAGCAAACAAGTTTGTATTGTTGTGCCCCAACGTAGACAATTATATCATTAACATTTGATATATTATCCGCCAGATACCCGTTTAAAGAAATTATCTTCGTATTCCTGAGATGGTAGTGCTTATTCTCACTGGGTAGAGGAAGATATCTGTTTTTAATGAACTGCATTCGCTTAAGCATACTTTACATAAAGAAACACCGGTCTGTACAGCCACATACACATTTATCCATACATTTGAGCGTGCGTGCACACACACACACACACACACACACACACACACACACACACACACACATACACACACACACATGTATACATCTACATGCCAGGTACAGAAATACATACACATACAGTGTATACTTGTAAATACAAAATCAGATGCATGCACATACAAGGTGTATACAAATCATACACAAAAAAAGATCTACATGTGAAAAGTCATATGTTTGCCCCAACTACAATCCGGTTATTTTAGTCATATTTATCATTTCTCTCAAAAGAACTTTTGATTTCATAGCTCTGAGGGAACCTGGAAAAGGTGGAAGTTGAGTAGTTTATAAGACTTTTTGATAAAAACATGTACTAAATAATTTCAAGTATTTTTCTTTTTCCATATTGTCAAGCACGATATATATATATATATATATATATATATATAATATGTGTGTGTGTGTGTGTGTGTGCATACATATAAACAATAGGAGGGAGCTTGATGGTACCTGATCCAGGAGAATTTACTTTAACGTTACTCGAAAAAAAATATTTGTTCATAAGGGTAAACGTTCAGTAGAAATCACATGGACAGTGATTTGTTTTTCAGATAACTTATGTAAGTAATCCCTGTTGGAAAAAATGTTTGTGGTTGAAATAATACCAATACACTATATACATGATACTTTATATAGAATGACAAACCAAATATATGATGTAAGCTAAATAGTAAGAAAGGGCTGTGGTGTTTGATCAACGCTGTCGGGTAGGGGTATTAATATATCTGTTTTGATTTTAAAATTCCGAAACGATTTCATGGTAAACAGCTGATGATCCAAACAAGACAAGAATTGTACATTGTATTAGATAATAATTAATATGGGGAAACAGGAAAAAAACAACTAGAGAAAGTTACACACATTGCATTGACAGACTTTAGGAATATGAGTAATTGGGTCGAACCGAAAAAAATTGGAAAAAAAATTCTTTAAAGTTTTATAGACTATATATGTAGTGATAAGTCACTTCTCATAAATGATATATTGGATCAGAGAACATTTTTGTCTTCATTGAAGTCAACTGGTGATGTTTTCTGTATAATAACACCTGTTCGTATGTCACATATTCAATGCAGCAGTATTTTATACCCCCTAAGTGAGACTTAAATTTTATGCAAGGGTTTCATGCATCCCTGGCGGAACCTTAAATTTGCAGTACCAGTTGTTTTCGAGTGCCGCTTTTCTTTGAGTTATATCACCTCCAGACGATAGCTCCAGGCTGTGCATCTTATCTGGTCGGCAATTTCCAAGAATAACAACGAGGAACAATTTGTCATAAAAAAAGCCAGTGGATAGAAAATGATGATGCTCTCTCACGAAAAAGATGAATACACGATTTAGATGCAAAGTGGCATAAGGTTATAGACAGACGTACTTTGATGATAGAGTAATGATCGGATGATTAGTGATTGTATAATCACCCAAAGAAAATCGAAATCGCTATCGTAGCAAAATCATTTGCGAAACGAACTCAATCACCGACTTACAGTTGGTGCCAAAGAACGTTATGAACTTATGGGTGTATCTGAGAAGAGTTTAGTTGGTGTGAGTGATTGATACTTTCTTTTGAACGTCTATCGATTTGTTTAGGTTTTTCTTGGTCAAGGCTACAATATGTAATCCTATATTCTCGTCTCAACGGTGGGATTTGTAAAAACAGTAATTAGTTATCATTATGTCCTATTCTCTCATTTTGCCCCCGTCTGTCACTGTTTTGCTGTCTTTGTCTGTGTCTATCTCTGTCTTTCTGTCTCTCTCTCCCTGTAATATCGTCTTTTTCTCAGCAGTTCTCCTGTTTTTTGTTGATTGTTCGTTCATATCATCAAATATCAACACCATTTTTCCTTTGTTTAATTTTACATGCTTTAATTTTTATGATTCAGATTAGTATTGCCTTCCTCTTTTCCAATTTTTTTCTTTCCTTTGTGAATTTTTTCTCTTCTCACCTAAGACCACTTCATATAGCCATTCACCCTCTTTTTTAGTTTTCTTTTTATGCTCTTTTTTCTCCCTTTCTTTAGTTCTTTTGTTTTTTTCTTCCTCTATGTATTTCTTCCTCGTTAGTTTTTTTCAATTTGTAAATTTTTCCTCATTTCTAAAGGTATCAGTTTTCTTTCACATTTTGTAATATTTTCAACATTTTCTTAATTCCTCCGTTTTGTGTCAAAGTTCATTCGTTCTCTTTCATCTTCATTAATTTCTTCATTCATGTTCCTCTCTGCTTATTTTTCCTCCTCTATCTTATTCCCTAAAATATATTTAATTTCTTTTTCTTTAACACTTTCCTTCTCTCTATCCGTATACAGCTAGTTCTTTCCCCCTCTTCTCCCCATTTCTTCTCTCTTTGCTTCCTTTCAGTCATTCATTCCATTGCACAGTCATATCTGTCTGTCTGTCTGTCTGTCTGTCTCTGCCTCTCTCTTTCTTTCTGTCTCTCTCTTTCTTTCATTTCTGCACGTTCTTACAAGATCTCTTTCTACTAAATCTCGTCGATTCGTACAATTATCCTTTTTGCAATTTGACGCAATCAAAAATGGATAGGTGGGAAAATCTTCATCGATTTCTCATTCCTCCGCCAACGCTCTGTGTCTGGTGAGGAACAAAGCGGGTACCCAGAAGAGAAGGAGAATACGGGGTGAGCGTAGATTCCGAGGATTTATCGTTTGTTATGGTTTGATGAGAAAGACAAAAACGAGAGAATAACTGCAAATTTCATCCTGATTTCCATTAACCCATATTTTTTTTATCAACACAATGAGAAACAGGTCTGGTTAGTCAATCAATAGAGACCATCACTCGACTTACATCTTTTGACAGCATGCAGTATTAGGGGCGATCAATTGAAAATTGGAGAAAAGAGCCATTTGTCTCGCCCTTTGTTGAAAATAAGAATCAATTTAGCATATTGCAAATTAACCCCTCCACTAAAAACATATTCATGTTCAAAAAATGAATAAATAGATAAAAAGATAAATAAGTGTCTATATTTTCATCCCTTGTCAGCGTTGCCAGTACGCGTGATACATAAATAGTCAGCCAAACCAACATAGAAACTGATAAAACATTTATGATCTCTTTTGGTTGATGGTTCCTAGAAGGCATGTATCAACAAAAGTCTTCCGCAGTTACAGACATGTTTAAAAAATAGGCAGGTTTATTTTTCCTTGAGCACAATGACCAGATGTGATCGTTGTATACAAGGTGAAGCGAATCTGACGGATCGTGAACATGACTGTGTCCTCAGACAACATAGTGAATATGAGACGATGAAAAACAGGAAAAGTACATAGCCTGGAAGCTGAGAAAAGTTAGGAACATGAAAGACCAGGTAGAGCAAATTATAGTGGGCGCAAATTGAACAATGCCCAAGATATTAAAACAAACAGTGGATGAATTGGAGCTAAGAGGAAAGATTGACGCTTTGCAAGTCACATCAGTATTGGGATCTGTAAGAATGACCGGACCGCTGAAAATGACATAGAATGTGTTGAAAAATTCAGGAAAGTTCGGACAGTAAAAACCACATCGTTGTTGTGATAGGTCAGGATGCTGAGAGGAGTGCTGGAGGTTCGATGACCCACAATATCACTCAGTGTTCAGCGATGACCTGCGGACATTTGATGAGGTGGTGCTCTCAACTGTGAGAAAGCCAAGAGGAGATCTGAAGGAATTGAGATTCCATCTCTTTTAGTCACATGCAATGACCATTAGACATTAGACGTTTGATGAGAATTTGCATATAATAATAATGAGAATGGAGATGATGATGATGATGATGATGATGATGATGATGATGATGATGATACTAATAATGATGATGTTATTACTTATGATGATTACAATGCTACTAAAAATGATGCTAATGATATTGATGTTAATGATAATAATATTGGTACTACTACTACTAATGATACTGATAATAATAATTGTAAGAGAAGAAGAAGAAGAAGAAGAAGAAGAAGAAGAAGAAGAAGAAGAAGAAGAAGAAGAAGAAGAAGAAGAAGAAGAAGAAGCAATAATAGAAAGGGAACGACGAATCGTGTGAATATCTCGACCTGGTGATGAGACTGAAAGGTTTATGAAACATTAAGGTAATTATTTTGTCAATTGCCGTTGGAGCACAGAAGATGACTGGAAATCCAAAAAAGATACTGAAGCATCAAGACAACGACACTACTGAAAACAGCTAGAATACTGGAGAGAATGCTAGATTATTGAGGAGATTGCTCTTACTCAAAGTCAAGCGTAACCCATCAGTTGCCATTGATGTGAAAACTTAATGAATATATTGGTAATAATGTGAGTTACTGGAAACTTCAAAGAGAATTGGTAACAATAAGATATTTGTTAGTTGACATTGATATGAATAGCGAATAATATTCAGTGCGTAATGCTTGAATCCCTGATGAAAAAAAGGTAAAAGAGAAAGATAACACTGAATACTCCATATAGCCAACCAGGATATTCTCAGGACGCTCAGGGGTCAAATCGGTTAAAGTATTTCTATATGAATTGGTGCAACTAAGTATTAGCTGGAAAAAACACAGTGCAGTTACGAACAAACTAGCATCAGTGTTCAAATAGTGTTCTTACTTGTGCATTTTGGAAGCGCTTACAAAGAAACAGGATGAATGTGGAGGAAAACCAACAAGAATTGCCCCAGAGAAATTTTTTTTAACAAACTAATCTTTACAATGTAAATATTGCCCAAGGAATGAATAATTATGAAGTTTCTATTGTCAAATATTTGGGATCTATATAAAACTTGGCAACAGAAGAAGCCAAGAATTTGGACCAAAATAAGAAAGCTGATGTCAATGCATGACACTTAACATCTGAGAAACGACTTCGATTGAAAGTATGTTCATCTGTTTGTCTATCACTAAAACATCGGTTCCTGCAAGTCATACGTCAAGGCCTGCCAACCAACCGATGGTTTTATTGTCCAGTGATATAAGGCCCGCAATTCCAAGTTTTCGTACAGTTTGATCTGGTGTGGTTAAACTTGGCCAATACCTTGCACGGAGAGTTGTGTACGGGAGGAGATACCTTATCATCAAGTCACTGTAAAAAAGAAAACACCCAATCAAAGAATGTGTACGGATGGACTAGACATAAAAGGTGACACGTCAGCATCTCCGATCAAGGAATAAAAAGAAGAAATATGAAGATGGAAAAGGACCTATCAGTATCGGGGGATGTATTCAAATAGTTGAAATTAGATTTGTATGATATGGAAGATGTTCAGGACACTTCTGAAACTTGGCAAAAGAAAAACACAGAAAACTAGACATCAAAATAAGAAATCTAGTGGCAAGATGATATTGATAGAAAGTATATGGAGAGTAGAAAGAAACAAAAAGGACTTGTCAGCATCGAAAATTTTCATCAATTCCCCAATCGAGAAGAAGAAGAAGAAGAAGAAGAAGAAGAAGAAGAAGAAGAAGAAGAAGAAGAAGAAGAAGAAGAAGAAGAAGAAGAAGAAGAAGAAGAAGAAGAAGAGATTAACATCGAGGACTGTGTTCAGTCAAAATTGGATTTGCAAAATATGCATAACATAGCAGTAAAATATCCTGAACGCTGCTCAACGGCGCGCAACAGGAGACATTCGGACTACAAACTCTGAGGTTATGAAAAGAAAATTCCTCATAGTAAATTTAAGAGGCAGAGAGAAAGTATCCCAGACGATACGTCATGGATATAGTTATGCCGTCGAGGGACGAAAAGATAAATTGAATTTCTTATCATTATAGCCAAGACCGAATGTATCAGAAACAACCATATCAAAGGAAAGAATGACAAAACCCAGAGAAAAAAAAAAACAAAACAAGCGCCAGCTTTGTGGACAAGAAATATGAGACGACAAACTGCATCATGAGAGATTACAGCAAGCTGACTCCAAATGGATCTGAAACAAAGCACAACAGAATAAGGACACAGATACACTGCAATACATTGTACATTGAACTAGGCTTTGAAATATAAACGAATGGTATCAAGTCCAAACCCGAGGTCGCCCTAGAAGATTGAAAGGACCCAGGGACTTTGACATCTAGACCGACCAACCCATCTAAGCTGGATGACTGGATCCGATTGTCTTAAACAAGAGAAAAAAAAAGAAGCCAACTTAGTAGATTGTTGGTGTTGTTTTGCTAGCGGCTTTCAGAATGTACGTGAAAAAAAGAAAAAAAAAACAAGCAAAAAAACAAACAAACAAAAAAGCAAACAAAGAAACCCTACGACAGTCATGGAAGTGAGAAGCTGTGGGACTCGAGAGTTAAGGTTATGCCCATTACAACCGACGTTCTTGGAACAGTGCCGAAAACACGGGAATCGAGATAGAGTGAACGAGGAAAATCGACCAGAAGTTGAAACTGCACAGACTACAGAAATGCTGGAGTCAGCTAGGATAATGAGAAAGTTTCAGAAGATTTAGGGAGATTGGATGTCAGTCGATCTCCACTGACAGAATGTTAACAATAAGCGCATCAACAACAGCAATAGTAATAACATAAAAACAATAAAAATAAAAAAGAAAGAGCTATGACACTGGCTTAATTGGGATACTAATTGTTTTTCGGAGACAGTGATGTTGGTGATGCTGATGATGGCATAAAATCAAATCACTGTCAAATATCCGAAATCATTTTATCTAATTTAGTGGCAACGACCGGCCATGAAGGAAAGGAGGAATGGAAAGGTGTAATTGAGGGAGCGGTGTGTTATTAGGGAGAGGTAGATGCTTACCGGCCTTTCCGCATCAATAAACTGGCAAAGACTGTTTTTATCAATAATCGAGCCAATTCTTTGGCCTTAGATCCCAATTTAGATGAGAGAGAGAGAGAGAGAGAGAGAGAGAGAGAGAGAGAGAGAGAGAGTGAAAGAGAGAGACAGAGGAAGAGAGAGGGAAGGAAATGGGGTGAGAGAGAAGTAAGGAGGCATTCATATAATAGAGAGAGATAGTATGAATATATATATATATATATATATATATAAATATATGTGTGTGTGTGTGTGTGTGTGTGTGTGTGTAGGTGTGTAAGTCAATACGTCCGTAGCCTAATGTCAAGCGAAATATTCATTTAAAAAAAACAAATACTTTAAACAAGAAATAATGTTTTTTTTCAAAATGATCTTCTACCGTATCAAGCCATGTAACTTTACTTGTTTCCCAATCAATCGCATAGATCAGCCACAATCTAAAAAATAGAAATCAGTATCAGGTTGTAAAGTCATTGATTCAACCTATATATATATATATATATATATATATATATATATATAAATATATATTCATATATATATATATATATATATATTTATATATATATATATATATATATATATATATATATATATAGATAGATAGATAGATAGATAGATAGATAGATAGATAGATAGATAGGTATAGACAGATATGGATATGGATATATATAGATAGATAGATAGATAGATAGATAGATAGATAGACTAATAGATAGATAGATAGATAACAGATTTAATCGACACTCTGGATAATCACTACACCAGATAGGACATAGACCCACGAGTACTACCCGTTGTACTATTTACTAACCCGGCCCCACTGGCCGATTATTAAATCGGTCAATTCATCTGTTTCAAATCAATATCCCCTACATTAGGACAATGCCCTAAATGAAGTAACAAAATACATCAAACTATCACCCTAAAATGAAATAACAAGATAAATCAAAGAATCGAATTTTGTGGAAATCTGATTATTATCAGCACTGCACGGTAAAATAAATGTTCTGTTGTTCAAATATCCACAAACAGTTCCATGGTAAACAACTGATTAGTCCGACTAGAGAATCCTGCGTATAGTACAATAAGATCAGATTCTTTGTGAAAATAAATCCCTTTGAAGATCTTTTGTCTGAGAGTTATTTGTGAATAATTGATCTGCATAACGCAAATGAAATTAACTAATAAGCAGAGACAAAAGAAAATCTGTGTTTAAGATCTTTAGACAAAATTTACTTTGTAACTTTTAAGATGCTTTGAGACCGGGAAGTCCTATAAATCAATAGAAGAAAAAAAATAACATTTTCATGGCATATATATATATATATATATATATTTATATATATATATATATATATATATATATATATATATATATATAGTAGAAAATGGATCCACTACACAAACATGTTGATGTTTCTGTGTTGTTGAGGCCTCTGCAGGCAAATTCGCCTGATTTGTCTGAAGAAGCCCAAACAGAGCAGAAAAATAAACGTGTTCGTGTAGCAAATCTACTTTCTAATATATTTCCAGATTTACTCTTAACCATCCAAACACTTAAATTTGAATGTATCGAGCGCTGTATGAAAAGAACCAATCAAATATAAGACATTGCTTTATATTATTTTGTATTATGCTATATGGCAAACCTGATTTATAATATATATATATATATATATATATATATATATATATATATATATATATATATATATATGTGTGTATAGTAAAAATCAGAGATGCAATATAACACGATATGATATATTGCAATATCTGGTGTATGACGGTTTCATTTCACAGGGTGCTCGATATATTCAAATTTGAATGTTTAATTGGTTAAAATTAGAGCTAGAAGTGTAATAGAGCAAAGACAGGAGCATGTGTTTGTGTTGCAAATCCTCAATATATATATATATATATATATATATATATATATATATATATACATTTACACACACATATCGGATAAATATAGATATACATCCGACTAGATGATGTGAAGAAAGTTGACAATTTGGAAAAGAAAAGAATTCAAGCTAGTTAGACTTTGAGATTGAGTAATCAGACACTAGTATTTCTTTTTTGAAATTGTTATCTTTCTTCAAACACATATATGCATGTGTGTTTGTGTTCTTGTGTATGCTCATACCTTTCATCAGATAGATTTCATACTATAATGAAATCAACATCCAAAAATGAAATTATCCGTGAAACCTGTCAGATTAAAAAAAGGCAGAACAGTAAAATTCATTGTCAATCCATGACTATTTGTATTGTCAATACGAAATTGTTTAGTTTCATCATCATCAAAATCATCATCATCATTTGCAGCAGCAGCCTTCTAGCGTCTGTTGTTGGAATTGGACCTTCCCTGAGGACTGCCGCACCTCTCTATCAGGGGCATCGCATAGCCAGCAATATCTTAATTTCTGTCGGCCCAAATTTTGCAATTTATCACTGGGGATCCATGTTGTGAGTCGCGATGTCAAGTAAGATATTTTTGCAATATAACCTGCCATCTGAGTTTCCTAATGGTTTCTACTATATCTCGGACACCTTTCTTTTTTAAATTTACTGTGGAATCTTACGATCTTTCCATATTTTGAGCATGATTCTCTCGTGCACGTTGCATGATTTTCAGTTTAAGGTTAAGTAATTTGGTCAGGTTCAATGTTTGAGCTCCATATGTGACTATCGGAAAAATGCATTGGTTGCATATCTCTTTCAGGACTAATGGGATGTTTTGTTTTTGAAAGTTGAGCTTGCCCTACCAAAACTTGCCAACCTAGTGTGATTCTTTGCTTTATTTATTCTTCCGAAGACTTCATAGAGATTCGTTGTCCTTTCATCGGGCCTCATTGTTCAGTTCAAGAGATAAATAAATATCGGATTACGAACCACGTAACACCACATGAAAATTCTGCAAAATGCTGATATTTGAGCTTCTATCTTGCCTTTGTTATTTACATTAAATGTATGTGTTTGCTGTCTCCATTCTTGAATTTGTTTACTGATTCCACTACCAGAATGGTTTGGTCGTGTTTTGCGAGTGACTTCTAATTGTTTATTATTTTTGCTTTTTTTTCGGATTTTTTTTGCTGTGTTCTTTATAGATTCCGTGGTTCCTTTTGTTCATTGTCAAGGATTTATTTGCTTAATGTTATCTATGCCTTTCATTATTTCGGATGTTTGTATTGCCTCTACCCTTGATTCTTTGTGGTGTAGCCAGTTCTAGTTTGTGAAGTCTGACTTCATAAGGAAGGTCTTTTAGTACCAACACCATTTTGGTCGACCTTCAGTAAATATTTTCTACTTCTGTGATATCTCTCTTGTGTTGCATATCCTATGTGTATTCTAAGTTAAGTCTGATATATGTCTTGTACAGTATCTTTATTATCTTTGTGTCCAAGTAATCGAAACTGTTGAATCTTATTCCTTTCGAACTGATCATTAATGAATCCTATGTTCATCAGCGTAGCTTCTCTTGTTACTTATTGCCGTTTTGAAAGTGTTGATATGTTTGCAGCTGATCCGAGGCACGCATTTAAGAGATATTAGTCAAGAATGAACAATAGCTGGCAATGCTTCCTCTATTAGAGATATTAATAACGCTTCAGGGTGAATCTACATCGTCTCAATTATTTGTCACAGCCTTGTGATCGTTCCCACAGCTTCAATTATCATGTGTATGGCCTTCCCTTCATATTCCTTAGGTTTTGCTTCTTACAAGTAATGTCTTGTTCATTAGATTTTAATTAGTATTTGTACACAGCGAGTTTTGAAAACAATAGTTGCTGTTAGGTTTCTATAAAAATCAGGCGGCAGCAACTCCCCTCAGTACTCTTTCTGGTATTATAACGGATTATCGTTATATTGTCATCTGGATACTTAACAGCTGTAGCCATCAGAAGAAGGGTTTTGAACCACTGTAGCTACGAAAGGTGGCAAAGTGTTCTACTTTTTTTTCTGTTATATTTGCGTGTGTTCGTATTGTTTATCTAAATGTGCATTCCCATGCTCCTGGTGTTACTGTTCTGTCTGTAGATTTGAAAATGGCTTATGTATACCACTATACTCATTGTTAAAGTTTTCTTAAAAAAACAATTTTGAACGGTCAGGTGTCATTTTAACATGTTTATCGATAGAATCTATATTCTCCAGGATCAAACTGTTCTTTGTAATTTACCAGTGCAAAAAAGCCAGCCTTATCATAAGTATAATCTGTTCCGGACATTTTTTTTAATGGATTTATTTCACACAACATTGAAACTTGGCACTATGACGATTCAAATATTGACTGCGATGACGAAACTTGCGTCTTTTTAACGTTTCCTGTCGTTCTTACCACGTTGATAAGCTTTTTTGAACTGGACTGTATACCCAAACGGTGAAAATTTAAACTGTCATTTTTATTTTCCACAGTTTTCAATCTCTCGAGCAAGATCTCAATTTTTATCTCTCTCTGCAAGTTATCCTCAGTCTACTGACAACTACTAACTCACAATTCTCTCTCTCGTTCTGGTTGTAATGGGGTGATCTGTTTAAATTTAGGGTCTTGGAGAATTCTATGTTTTTTTTTTCAATTCATTACACGAGATTTTTTTTTATAACCAAGCAATTGGTTAACATGCTGAAATGTCAGTCCTTTGCTCAGTTCTCAATCAATCATCCTTCTCACTTCGCAGTTCCGAATTTCATTTTCTTCAGTCAACTTTCTGAACATTCATCATCATCATCATCATCATCATCATCATCAACAACATCATCATCATTATCATCATCATCATCATCATTATCATCATCATCATCATTATCATCATCATCATCCCCCCAGTTGCTTATAAGCAAGGCCAACTGAAATATCAAGCACCTTTGTCAGTATCTCCAAAGATCGTAGCATTCTCGCGATCAGGATAGTCTCATTTCCTTATCAAATTTCTAATTCATTCAGTTTTGATTCTACTATTTTTTGCACGATTCCAAGTGCGCTAATTATCATGGACACGACCCCCAACCTTCAAGCTTCAGTGTGCCGCTTTCTTTTGAATCCACTCTGCTGTCCACTGGTACAGGCACATATGTGATCTGATAGGTCATCTTCTTTCTTGTTTACGACTATCAGATCCAATATTCTCGCTTGGATAGGGCGGCCAGTCTTGATGTCAAAAGTCTCGGAGTACCTTACTCTTATTCAATTTTCCTAAGAAATATTTGTTTGTGTTGATACTATTTATGTTGATGAAACTCATTAGTTCCTGTTAAAGGCCAAATGACACCGTGTCCTTCCAGTTTTCGTACAACTATTCTCATTTTTCCTTTCACTTAAGAAGTAATCATTATTCGGATATTAATGACTGCAATTCTCCTTTGCCAGACACAACAGTCCCTTGGTCAAGAACGTCTTCCGCGAATGTCTCATTGTTCTAATCTCTTTACTAAATCCGAGCACACCTATCTCATTTATTTTCTGCAGCTTTCGGGTTTACCAACTATTATACAGTTTGACCTGATGATTGGCTCCGATATCCATTTCTATTTCGTGACAGATTTTTCTTTTCATCAACGCAGCAGCACCCTTCTTAACGAGGATAGTCCATTCCACCTCACGTTTCATGAAAATTCGCTGAGTGAATAAGAGAACTTATTTCTGAGATTCGTTCCAAATAAAAATATCGGAGCCTGGAAACCTCGATAATTACCTGTAAATGAAGTATAATGTACTATTTACTTCTTGAATAATGTATAAATACAATTAGACATGGAAACAATGTAATGAATGAATTAATGATCTTATTATAATTCTTGAAATAGCTGTCCGTCCCTCTGTCTGGAGAAGAGCATCTTCATACCAGATATAAATTTCGATAATTCTTATTGACATCCATATAATTTGGGATAATTTCGTAAAATTCCGTAGCTTTTTTTTACTTGTGAACTGGAAATATTTGACTAAGATATTCATTTGGTGATTTGGATCTCTTGCAAAGTGAAATTTAGTTATAAGAGGCATTCGCTATGAGAGGCACCAGTGTACATCTACTTCATTTGCATTCACAGCTCTAATAGAGAATATTTCCAGATTTTGCAAATCAAAGTTCATACGTTTACTTGTCTCCTTTCTCAGATTTAACATTGCCTGGTATTTTCAACTGCTGATCAAGCAGAACAAAGTCGTTTTTGAAGTCTAAAATATATAATAATATTGTATATATTTAATTGGACATTGGTCTGCTCTCTTTCATTCTTGTTCCCGATTTAATTGATTATTTTCCCAAATAAATGGGTCGCTTACACTATGTCTTCTCAAAATAGATGATTGTGTCCACGATCATTAAACTGCAAAATCACAGAAGTAATAATTCGTACAGCTAGATTCACGTTAAGTAGTATTAAATGACGAAGTTGAATCGGTATGTTTCCCTTCATGAGAAATATCATACGATTCATACGTTTACGAATGCATTGCACAATTTTGGGGTAAAAAACTGTATACATTTTAAGACAACTCAGTGTAATTCAAGCTAATTCAAGTGAAATAGATGGCAAATTGAGTGCTTTGTCTCTTTGACCAAAGAGTGCCTATACTCCTATGACACTGTCATTCGGATATAAATCAGGGAGCCTACTTTTGCTGCAATATGCTTCTATCCTTTGAATTCCTTTAAGAACCGATGTTTGAATTTAATTGATGTTGAATTCCATGTGGGTAATACTTCAATTCGGACCATGTCACAGAGACCATGTCTTTAAGATAAGCTAAAAGTAATCTACATAGCAGTGCACCATTTAAGAGAGTACGAACTATCCTGCTCTCCTAAGCTGTTAACAACGAACATTTTACACATGATGTACAGAGAATTTTAATTTAACATCAGCTATACAGTTAGGAAAAAAAATAATGCTGTCGGATACGAATTGACAGAAATTGAAAATGAAGTTAATTGAAATTTGGAATGAAAAATGTCTAAACCCTGGAAGGATCCTGTGCGCAGAAAACCCGAAATAGTCTCATTTACAATTGTGATAGGTTTCGAAATGACTCCGCAAAGGAAGTAGTCAATTCTACATCAGAACCATTTTTAAAAGTGACTGAAGATCATTCGATTTGTGATTCATCTTACGTGTCTTATGCAACCAGACTCACTCTAACTATGACTCAATCAACAGCCATCGGTAACATTCAGTGAAAAAAATGTCATCTAAACGGTCAACGTAAGTTTCTCTTGGTTTTCAAGCTTTTTGTGGCTATCTAGCTTCCTGTATTTCCTTCTAGTTGGTTATGTAAGAATAAATCAAGTGTACAAGTCGGATTGATGAAGTTAAACAAACATTTTTTTAGAGGGCTGGGGTTCAGTTTGCAATCTTAGTACATGCTAAGTTGATCCCTCAGTGTGTATCTGGTTATTTTTTATTTTGAAAACTTTTCTTGATGTAAAAGTGAAAGGTGGAAAAGTTACTTATCCCTCGATATCCCTATCATACCATCGTTTCTTATTTAATACCCCAAACAAAATGCACGATCAAAATATATTGGTTGTGTGACAATTTTACATATGTGTTTTTCAACGAAATAAACAAAGAAAAATGATATTTGTATGGCTTAAAATTTTTTTTAAAGGAAACTCGAACCTTATTGACTAATATTACATTTATGTAATTTGAAATAGTCGTCATTGATTGGAAACAAAGATGGAAAAAAGTTTCCAAAATTATCAAGAAACAACAAAACATGTGCATCCACTCTCTTTCAAGAACTGAATGTCATCGATATAAGATCCTTAAAGGATTATCGACGTACGACAAAAATCAGAGATTATCAATTATTTGATTGAAAAGGATCCCAACCTCTTCCTGTTCACCTCAGTTGTATTGGCTTGAAATGACCATACCTCAAGCTTGGTATGAACAAAAAGTGTTATACCAACTAGGAGACCATTGCATGTGTACAAAGATACGGGACCATTAGCTGTGTTAAGGAACACTACTTTTGACGGTATTTTGGGCGAGGGATTCATTTCCTAGGTGAGTCCATTGTTAGGCTTGGCGGTAGTATTCTAAAAGCTTGAAAAAATGACAGACGTTGATGAAGGGTCCCCATTAGCCTTTAATGGTTCGCTGCAAAAGAATAAGAGGCCAGCAAGTGAACGAGAAAGTGGAAAGAGCAGTGTCTCACGAAGACGTAAGCGAGAAATAATCACCTAATTCTTTGTGTTTTTTTATACTGATGCTGTAAGCCTTTCCTGCACTTTGCTACTTAACCAGCGCATTTTGTGTTTAAAGATATGTTGTCAGCTACAAATTGAAGAAAACGTAAGGGAATGAGTCCGTTGATTCGATGTTGAACGTTGCTGTCTCGACAGTTCTCAAAATTTCTCTCCATCCATCATATCACAATTCAACAGACATTCGGTACACTAGAAAAAAAAAGGATAATTAGAATGATGTCAAAATGTAATTATTCCTTAATGAAATTTACGAACATCTAGTTATAATTATTATCATACATCGCGCTAAATTATGATTTCTGTCAAACCTGATGAAAATTCTTCTACATTAAAACACGAAATATCGTTATTCAAGATACAGAAGTCAGTAATATAATTTTTAATCAACAAAAGAACCTGTGAGCTTTACATTTTCCCGAGCATGTTAAAATCGAAAAATGTAGCGGCCGAATTATAGAATGAAGCAAACGAATTAAAAATGCTGAAAAAACAAATTGAAAATTAGAGTGAGTATATGAAACTTTTAAAGGGAGAAATTAAACTATAGCGAGCTAATTTGAAAATACAGGGAGCAAAAAAAAAATATGGCGACCAAATAAGAACATAGAGCTAGTAAATAATTGATATAGAATGACTTGATTTTTAAGAAAATCGAGGGAGCAAATAAAAAGACAGAGGTGGTATATGAAAAAGACATAGCTAGCAAGTTAAAAAAGATAGCTAGTAAATCAAAGGAACGAGCAAATCATGAAATAGAGCAAACAAATTTTTTAAAAAAAGGGGAGAGCAAGATAGAAAAAAGACAAAGAATATCAAAGATAAACCAAGCTATTTGAAAAATAAAACAATCAAATTGAAAGCAGCGGCAATCAAACTAAATGGATGGAAAATAATAGTGAAATAATTACCTTTGCTGGTTCGATTGCAGTAACTGTTAATCTTTAGAATTGAATTAATTGAAACTTGTCCCTCAATATAATGTATGGACTTTGTTATATTTCGTGCAAAAAAGCATTTGCTTCAATTAGTTTGCTCTATTTTTCAATTCACTGGATTTAACATTTAATTTTTTTATGAGTGGTAAAAATGATTGCACTATTCAAACTTTCATAGGACATCCCCAAAACATAATTCTTTGTGAAGTAGTCACCTTCAACAACTCAGCCATTCATATCTCACTGAAGCTGTAGAATGGTGTCAGTTGAGCCGCTCACAGACCATTTCTAATGCAGTTTGTTCCTTACCAAAAACCCAACACAGCTGGCCTCACAGTAGGTTTTTTTAAACACACTATGCACTTCGCCCTTAAGTACCAAACAAGCTAATACAGATCTCTGTTACTGTAATGTGCGTGGTTCTCATTTGTTGAGGCTTTATTGCAAGACTTATCATCATCGTCGTTGTCATCATTTTCTTTTTAGCGACATCAATTCCCCAAAAGAGCCAGTGCCTTCTGAACTTGCCTACTTTGTCACTTCATCTTATTTATATTCTACTGATCCCACTTTCGCATATAATCTCTGTGGATTCACGTGAGTCTTGATGTCGAGGGGCTGTCTAACAACATAACCAGTCCAACACCATTCGAGATTTTAATGAATTCTATATGTCTGAATCCTGTTTTCCTTCAATGCATTGTGCAGTCCTGTGATTCTTTCTTGTGATGTCTGTGCACACTGCATAGCTCTTATTTTCTTTGGTCAATATTTTAGCCAGGTTTGATATCTCAGCTCTATATTCACAATAACAGGGCACATTGACCTGTAATAGTGGTTAGTAAGCTAATATCGCTGACCATCGCCACTGCAATGGGTTATATCATCTTTCGTTGCCCCGAATTCGTGGCTTTTTTCCAGATTTGGATCATAATAATCAACACCCTCCACCTGTAATGATGTTTAATAATTTAGTCCTGCAGGCCCATTGCGACTGAGGTGAGATCTACTTGCATTGGATGCTTAACACTTCAGATGTCTTTGTGAAAGTTTAGTAATTACACATTTTAACACTGTCAATGAAGTCGTTTGAATCTTGTTGAGAAATTTACATTACTTCGTAATCTACGATTGGCTGTCATGTATATCAAATCTCATGGAATCATCAAGATCACTAACTTTCAACCTCCGTCTCTTCAGAGCCTTGTGCTGGTTGATCTTCCAAAACTTAGAATGGGAAGACAAATGAAACAGTATAGACAGTGAATACCCAAGTAACCCCAGATTCGCTGACGATATTGTCAATTTGCTTAGAACTCTCACGATCTCAAAATAATGTTTGACGAGACGCAATGAAGGAAGAAACAAAGTTAGTCTCAACATGAACTCCGGCAAAACAAATTCCATGTACAGCCAACAAGTTGGGTAGAAACACTTAAAATTGAAAATGCAGAGCTGGAGACAGTAGACCACTACATCTACCAGGCGTAGCGAGTCTCAATGAAATCATAAAAAGAAAAAGAAAAAAGCGAAAAATCACTTTTGGATGGCCAGCTTTCAGTAACACAAGAAATCCCATTAGTCCTATCAAAAAAAAAAAAAAAAAACGTATACAACCAACGTATCCTACCGATAGTTGCCTAGAACCTGTCCAGAAGATTGACCCTCAAACTGAGAACCCTGCAACATGCACATGAGAGAATCATGCTCGACCTCGTTTGGAGAGATCATTAGACAATACATTACATCAGAGTAGAGATAAGAACTCGATATATCATATGTTAGAAAGCTCAAATAGCAATGGGCTGGACATGTTTCAAGAATGTCGGACAGCCACTGGACATCACTAATCACAACATGGATCTGCCGAGGTCCTATGCGATATTGAAGTCGACAGAAAGTAAGGTGATTTGACGAGTTTGATAAATTCGGAAGGTACTGTCTCTGCGATGCCTATGATAGAGAGGTTTTGGAAAGAGTTTCTATCTAGCAGTAAACGCTAAGAGAGTGATGATGATGATGATGATGATGATGATGATGATGATGATGATGATGATGATGATGATGGTTGTGATGATGATGAT
>OY735225.1:43078782-43178782 GCA_963457665.1 Thysanoteuthis rhombus | reverse complement strand
AAGTCTTCTTCAATAGTAGTATTAATGATGAAATATAATAATGAAAATCTCATTGTTGAATTAAAAACCAAGTTTACCGATCGGAAATTGTCCAACTATTCCTAACCGTGGGTTGCTCATCCTGCCCAATGCAGGGATCCTTGAAAGGCAAGGAAGGGAAAAATTGCTTAAGAATTCATCCTTTTTTTGCAGAATGCTTACTTGTGTCTTCATCTGTGTATTCCAGCATCAAAACTACGTCAGTATGACGTGTGCTTGTCTGGTCACCGAATTCCACGAGGGGATTACCAACTTAAGTACTTAATTGGTTGCGTCGTCCTTCAATCACTTGATTTTACTGAATATAACAAATGTGTTCTTCGATCACGCCAGCCATGATCTTCCCTGTTCAAGCTACGTTGAACTATGTGAACACACACACACACACACACAAACACACACACACACACACACATATTCAGATGCATATGTGTATATAAAAGAGATGTGTCAACCAACTATCTGTCTGTTTGTGTACCAAGCCACGGAAACCATCTAAACATGGGTGCAGCCCAACAAGCCTCCGCATGCTAACTCAATCAAGACAGATAACGACTCTAAAGCTCGTGGTTCCAAGAAAAAAAAACTCTTCAATGTGAATATAATGCTGAGCTTGACAAAATACTTCCAGTTAAACGTGCATATATTCATATTTTCTTATTCTATGAGTACATATCTTTTGTAGGGGGATAAAAATAAATTGAAACTTTTTTCCAGGAGTCCAAGTCGAGGAAAACTTTTCCTATTTCAGAGGAGAAGGGTTTCTTTTCATTTCATTCCTATATATAAATATATATATATATATATATATATATATATATATATATATATATATATATATATATATATATAATTCTTTATATTTATATGTATATAGTTTTTTTGCATTCGAACAAACCATCGTGATAAACTAAAGTAATCTCGTATGTACAAAATATGGTCTTCTGGAATCGTAATTCCACTCATATATATATATATATATATATATATATATATATATGTTCATGCATACACATACAAACACAGAAACACACACACACACACACACACACACACACACATATATATATATATATATATATATATATATATATATATATATATATATATATATATATATATATAACCGTGTGTGCATGTGTGTTTTCGTATGTATGTCTAAATATAAGTATATAAGGATTTACACAGATATGAATGAAAGTGGAGACGGAAAGATTTCTCTCTCTCTCTCTCTCTCTCTCTCTCTCTATGTATATATATATAGGGAGAAAAACCAAGAAATTATTATCAATCTTGTGGTTTTCTCTTCAAGCAAATCTCAATAATAGAAATGCAAGCTTCGTACAAGGAAGTGGATCTAAACTTTTTTTTGCACTGGGCAGAACACAAGAGCACGAATAATTGATGGATTCATGAGGGAAACACGTGGCAGTGTCGTACGCGCAAGGGCGAAATCGATCTTGCAAGGTGGGGATAACCAGACGTGAAAGGAAGCATTGATTTGGCTTCCATTTTTTGAATGATGATGTGGTACGGTTCTGGCAAATGATAGCATGGTCTATTTTTCTTTAGCGAACGTTACAGACTTTCACTCCTTCCAAGAATAAGAATAAGAAGAGAAATGGAGGGAACGAAATCTTGAATGAGCAAGAAAGGTCTTTTGTCTGAAAAGAACCGTGCAATATGTGTGTGTGTGCTATTGTGCATATCAGCCTGCTTGTGGTTGGTCCCTTTATGTTTAACCAACGCAAAGAGCAGCCGTTGTTACTTGTTGCTTCCGTTTATACGGATCGTTGATAGACTGCTATTACAAAATCTTAGTATGAATTTTTACTCCACGCCCATATTTAGATGGTTTCTGTTGCTGTTATCCCCTTTTGTGCATTGGAGGAAAAGATATGGCCTAGAGGCATCAAATAGAAAAAAAGGACGTCTCCAAGAAAAAAACATCCTAAAAAGAGTAGCAAAATTTGGTTAAATATGCGTAAGTTATTTTTTACAATTATATTCTTCCATGTTATTTTTATGGAAATATCAAAGTTGCTCTGTGATGATTCAAAATTAGGACAAAATAATTCAGGAATTTGAGTAACTCAAAGATGAAAATATTTTCCCTTCTTCCATTTATTGTCGAATCAGTCTGCACACTCATATGGCATTGATGAAAAGGATTATCATTGGTTGTTTTTTCTTGAAGAAAAAGTAAAATGTACTCAGTCTTAGACAGGTTTAGTTCATCGATTCCCCATTGCATTAAAAGAACAGGGTCATGAGTTGCCCCACCGTCATCATGTCACTGTTTGCAGCAAATGGGTGATTTCTGCTTTTGCGTATGTGTGTGGACCCTCACTTTAACTAGATCTTACGTCACATTACATCCTCGTATGACGTTGAAGGCATATATACTTAAAATTATTGATTCTATGTATACACGGTGGCTAGAAAAGCCAAATAAGAGACCGTCTTAAATTCTAATTGCGTCAAGTATATTCAACTGCTGAAAGCTCAGTCTTCTATATTGCCTCTGAATAGCAAACACTCAGTGATCTGTATAGAGTGTAGCAAATTGCAACAACGACTGCTCTCTGCATCGTTTGAACATAAAGAGACCAGACCAATACCGCTCCATATTTATCGTAGAAAAATTTTCTCCCAAAACATAATGAAAACTTTCTGCACACTACTGCCGATTGCATTGTATTCAGAGTCAAAGTTATATCAACCATCAACGTACATAATAATGTTTACCCAAGCATGAATGGTTGTTATGATCGTAACTTGTAGCTGTAAAATCAATGTTTTTTTTGTGGGGAGGATGTTTGTGAATGTTGAACATATTTCGTAAACTGCCGATGCGAGGGTTGGTGAGACTTTTCTATGATTGAGCACTATATATTAGTTTTGATCAACGTACCAAAAACGAGAAAAACATTGTGTCCATTGAAATGCCCTCGAGGTGTTTTCAATGTGAACACTTTTGTAATTTGATACTTGAACCTGGAAGTCTAGATTTTTCATCAATTCTGTTGGGACATATCAACACAATAATAATCCATACTGATACCGAAATTCTCGTTTATTTTGATTTTATTATTGTAATAATATAAAGACCATGAAATGTTCATTAATACCTGAGAAAATGGAATACGATCGATACATTTTGAAATGGAAGTCCGACTTAAAACAATTGAGAAATACCTGAATGTATACTTTTAGAGTAATCAAAGATATAAAAAAAGTATAAAAGAATGAAAAAAAAATGAATGAATTTGGTGAAAGAAAAATATAAACGAGAGAAATAACAAAAGAAGGAAGAAACCGGCTAAAAGGAGGGAAAAAGATATAAATAGAAATATGAATCAGAACAGGTCTTTTTAGTCATTAAATACAAAATGTTACAAGAACAACATATTTTGGCAGCAAGCCACGTTGGAGTTGATCAAGGATAAAATTGGATGAAAGCAGGATCAATAAATCCGTTACTTCTCTCAAATTTTCTCCGGCGGAAATAACAAATAAATTAAATGTGAAAAAAAATATATATTGAAAAAAAAAGTATGATCAAATCAGCATAAACTTAGATTTCGAAATGACCCCCCACTAAAACTTATTTAAAAGGATTGAAAAAAACAGGATTAAATGTTCTTTTCGTGACATAATATAAAGTAAATATTTAGATTTCCAGCCCTCCAGCTATACCAATGAGAAAACGGGTAAAAAACAAACTATTTTGACAGTCTTGGTCGGTGGATTCTAATCGTGGGAGGAAAGATCGACACAAGAGTAAGAAAGAAAGAAGATGAAAAAGAGCTTTGAGGAAGTGAGGGGAGATGAATAAAAAAAATGAATAAGAATGAAAATAAGGACAAACAATATAAAGCAAGGAAAAAACAACGAAAACAATGGAAGCTCGAAATGAAAAAGAAAACACATCGAATCAAATAGGATGAAAGAAAAGGAGAAAAAAGTATATAATGAAGGAAGAAAGAAAAACAAATAAAGAAAAAAGTAAGAAGGAAATAGAATTAAACAGAAATAGGAAGAAATAGAAATATATAATTGAGGAAATGTTACATTAAGTACATATTTTTAAGAAGGAAAACAAAGCACAGAAGAGAATATGTATATACGTACCCACAGACACACACACATATATATATATATATATATATATATATATATATATATATATATATATATATATATATATATATATATATATATGTGTTATTAACACGAAGAAGGCAACAGAAATGAAATAAGATGGCGTATAAATAATGGCGGTTAGGGATGATTTCCAGTTCAAAGAGACATAGTGAAAAGCTAATCACCAATTTGCTAAGAAGGTAGAGTTTCTAATCAATGCACAATACTTAATATCAATAATGGTGTTTGGGTGCAAATCTTGGAAACTTGTGACACAATCAGATAACAAACCCAGAATAACAGAAAGAGAGAGAGAGGGAGAGAGAGAGAGAGTGAGAGAGAGAAAGAGAGAGAGAGCCATGGGAAGGCAGAGTTAGGAATAACTCTTAGCGATAGAAAAATATCAATATGGATCCAACTGAGGTTCCGATTGAAAGAAAAGCAATAGAGCAATTAAGAACGGGTCACATAGTGAGACAAACAGACAACAGAAAAGACAAGAAGCTTATCGATTAGTGCCTGTGGAACAGTAAACGCAGTGGGTAGACATTAGAAATGTTCGCCTGTAAAAAAAAGCTGAGATCAGCATATATATATATATATATATATATATATATATATATATATATATATATATATATATATATATATATAGTTGAAGCAGGTACATTATCAGTTTGCATCGTGCAGGAGACCAATTTTTCTTGAAATGTTGAGTGTCATTCCCCCGGTAGCTACTACAAATAATTTCTAATAAGTCTCAAATGATTTAACATGGAGTGGAACACTCTCATGGATGAGGAATATATGCAATAAATAAATGTATCGCTTATATTCAATGTTACTGACCGTCCACTTCCGTTCAGTAGAGGGAGGATACCAGCCTCTGGGTCTGAAGCTGATGTTTCAATCCCAACTCATGGTATTGGATGGGACTATGAATAGTCTCCAGCCACACTGAAGACTTGTAATACAACGAAACAGCAGTCTGTGGATGACACAATATATATATATATATATATATATATATATATATATATATATATATATATATATATATATTGTGTATCTTGAATGCTAATTTTCAAGGCAAACAATGCTTCCATGGCACATTGACACTTCACAATCTTTCTATTGCCTTGACTAATTGCGTCTTGCTTTTAAGCCGGAATAATAATAATAACTAAGCCTTTTTCACCGTGGCAAGGAGATCGATAAAGATGGGAAACATTTGATAGAAAGAGTTGAGAAAGTAACAAGTCAGCAAAAGTGAGAGAGAACAGGGAAGAAAGGGGAGAATAGATTAAGCCAAAAAATCAAAGGAAGAGGAGTTACAGAGCATAGGGCATCGATGAAGAGCGAAATGCAGAGAGGAGTCGGTGTAAAAACTCAATAAAAAGCGAGAAGATCTTCTGAGAAAAAAACTAAGCCAGACCAAAAACTGATCTCTGAACAACAAAAAAAGGAAGAACAATATGACAAGTATTGATGGAGGGAGTCAGGTTGATCAATAGAATTTAATCCATCATCACTAACCTCTCGAGTCGAAAGTGAGGCTCTACCGACCCGAAAATCAACTCTAATAACTTCTGACTTATTCTGTTTCTAGTCATCGCTCAATTCCAGAGTTCAGTGCCCTGGAGCTAACCCGCTTCTCTAAACAATAACATGTCCACAATGGACACAAACAAACACACAAATAAGTGAATTGACTAATGGTAAAAAATACCAGGGAGAATCACATGCTCATAGAGAACAAAGTGATTCCGAGAAATATAACTGCGGCCGATTGAGCGGATTATCATTCCAGCATTATCTTGCAAGTCTTAAGAGAGAGCAAGTCTCTTCACTACCTGTGCTCAATATGCGATTATTTATTACCCCAACTACTTCTGTCATTATTATTATTATTATTATGGAATCTCACACCAGTTGCCTGGTGGTAACCGCTGGAGTTTGAGTGACAGCAAGTCTCCTCAAGTCTCCAGCCCTCCTCTCCTAGTACTCATAGGTCGCAGTAATTCTACGATTTACAGTTTCACACCGGTTGCCCAGTGGTTATCGCTGAAGGCTGAGTGACAATAAGTCTCCTCAGGTCCTCAGCTAACGTCTCCTCCCTCTTTTGCATATCATGAGAGCTACTATTCGTTGCAGTACTTATATCTCTAGCACCTTCCTCAGTATTATTATTATTATTATTATTATTATTATTATTATTATTATTATTATTATTATTATTATTATATGATTTCAGTTTCTACACATCACTGTGGAGTGTGGTCTGACAATGTAGCTGAACACTCTCTACAGTACTGTGTCGTACTTAGATTCAAATGATGTAACGATAGTAATGATAATTATATTGCTATTACTATCATCATTATTAATAGTAGTAGTAGTAGTGTTAGCAGCAGTAGTAGTATTAGCAGTAGTAGTAGCAGCAGTAGTAGTAGTAATAGTAGTAGTAGTGGTATAAATCCAAGAAAATCAAATACGTAAAAAATAAACTGTAAATTTTGGCCGTAGAAGATATATAATTTTTTGAGGATTTTCGGTTTTGTTCAACCATATTTATCATATATTCTAGGAAAAATCCAGAACAGAATTAGTTTTTTCTTCCTTCCAAAACATTAACAAGCAAGACATAATAAGTTGTAGTACAATTGCTACTACTACTATTTGTTATAATTTAGCAATAGTTACCTAACCACAATTTGGCAAGCAGGAAAGATAAAGCGTGGTCACTTTGAATCCCTGCAGCGTTCCAAGCCAGATACAGATACTTAATTAAAATGATAAGAAGAGAAAGAAAGTGAAAAGGGCTTGGTTAGAAAAAGGGGAAGCTTATTCAAGGATTCTTAAAGGAGGAAGAGAGAAAGATAGCCTGTAAGTTTAATAGCATGAGAAACAAGAGAAAATTGGTGGAAGGAAAATATTCGATTATGATTTAGTCGTGGAGTAGGGTAGAAGACTAGTGTATGTTGATTAAGCTAAAAGTGATAGTCAAAATCCTCGCCTATAAGTTAGGGGACCAAATATTCGTGGGGCAGAATAGTACAGCGACAGATATATAGGTAGTAACCGACTAGCTCTTGGCTGCTGGCTCAAGGCAGTAAAAAGGTTAATTAACCAGTCACTCTTCCCCTTTCGATCGACATCAGCTCTCCCTTTCTCTCTCTTCTTCTCTCTCTATATATATTTATGTTATTAAGAAATGGATATATGATCCGACAGAATGATAATAAATAGCATTATATCATATAGAAATACCTACTTGAAATGATCATCCATTATAACACCATTTGGCTCAAACAACGCAAAGAGAATAAACAAAAGAAATTGATGCATCGCCCTTACCTTGTCGCGTTTAAACAAACCAACAGGGAATTTGGATTTTAGACATTGATTTAGGCCTTTGTATTACCGGTGGCTGTTTAGCTCGATGGTAAGAGCAACGTTACGTTGAAATTGGCTGCCCTATCGATTGCACGTTCTGTTCGGCCCGCAGAAGTGAAAAAAAAAAAAAAGAATCGACAGGTTCAATTTTCAATCCTGAAACGTGTCTTGTGTCTTTTGCTCCCGGTTGCATATACAATAAAACACATACCGACACAGTCCGTGGAAATGATACATGTTATTACGTAAGAATCATATATCCGCCAGGAATGACGGTTTTATTTGTGAAAGGATCAATAATAAATAGACTAAATCTCTTTAGGTGATATCTTTAAATAATCCAAGTATCGTAACTTGAAGTTCATTTAAAGACCAAATGAACTCATTAAGTCTCAAGTTTTTGTATTACGTAATCTCTATTGTTATGACACAACAAACGATATCATATTTATGTAACCCTTCAATTGTTTTATTAGCTATGCCATTCTATTTTACAATAACCGATCCATTAAAAGTTTCAGGTTTAAGTAGGAATCATACACAGATAACTATCAACCAATCATACAATTCAATATGGTCATTTGTATGCATGGCTTTCGTATGGGTAGATGATATTTCGGCATTGTGTGAAATTATATATTTTTTTCAAATTTGAGTTTTGACAATATGCCAGCAGAGACGAAGCTTGTGATGGTTCTAATGTTCAAAATGCAGCCATTTACTTCGATTCGAACGTCGTCTCTATTACTAGAAAAAACAATCACCAATGATAAGCAGGATATTAGTGGAGTCTTTTTTTCTTCCTCTTTTTCTTCAAATTATATTTTTAACTTGGGTATATTTTTGCCCGTTCTTTCTGCACAGCTTTTTGCTGGATTAGTTTTCAGTCAGTTACACGAGAAAGCTTACATAGTCGCCTCTACAACTGAGACGCGCTAAAACGGATTTAGTGAAGAGATATAGGTTTGCGTACGGCTGACTTAGATCAGAGCTTTGCCTGTCGCAAAATGCAAATTCATTTTCACCCTTTACTATTTCAGTATCTCCTACTTCGATCGATTTTCCAAACTTTCTATCCATCTATCTATCTATCTATCTATCTATCTATCTATCTATTTATTTATTTATTTATCCGGAACCGTCAACTAATCTGTCATCAAGATTAGCAAAATAGATTTCTTCATTTTTAGGTTGGTCTGGGTGACTGTCGCAAAATGCAACTTCATTTTCACCCTATACTATTTCAGTATCTTCTACTTTGATTGATTTCCAAACTATCTATCTATCTATCTATCTATCTATCTATCTATCTTTATATCCATATATTCAGAATCGTCAACCAATCTGTCATAAAAACTAACAAGTTGGTTTCTTCATTTTTAAGTTGGTCTGGATGGCTGTCTATATATGTATCTATCATACGTACAGGCCGTAAAAAAAAAGCTCAAGAGCTCAAAATCCAAACAATTTCACCTTATTCAGTCTATCAAAACTGTTCTAATCCCCACGAAAGGTTTTTAGTGGAAGGATCGAATTGTAATGTAAGTTTATGCAAAATTGATCACTTTGTGCCCAGTAGCGTTCACGTTTTTTTTTTCCTCGATTAAGGCATCAGGATCTCTGCCCAACAAGAAACAAGAGAAGTTACTGATTTATTGATCACCCCCCTCTTCGAAATTTAATTGATCATCCCAACACCAAATGCTGCTAAAAGTCACTGGTTGCATGATCGTTTCTAGTGAGTGATCAGCAAGACCTACCTACTTATATATTGACCAGCTGTAACGACCAACGGAGGTGAGCGATCCCATCCTTTTCATTTATGCGCACGTAATTGTGTATTTGTCAATGTGTTTGTGTTTTTTAGTGCTCCGGTTCATACTCTTTTGTCTACTGACTTGAAAATTGGCATTATTTTCAAAAATTATTTCTCTCAATATTCAGAGGAAGGATCTATTAATTTGTTTTGTGTTCCAGTGTTCCTGGTCCTAAAGTTTTTTTCAAAAAATTTGAAATATGGCATCGGCGTTCCTCCAGACTGTCTAAAAATGTTCTTATTAATTCATTTTTTCTGAGAAAAATGCTTTCTTGACCTTTTTAGGGTTCTACTTTTACGGGTAAAGTTCATAATTGACGTATACAATCTCGATAATGGAGATCTTATTTATAAACTACTCCAGACGTTTGTTTTTTTTTTAAAATTTAGATTCATTCCAGTGGCAAACGCCGGTGTCATGTCATGGATAAATTTTTTTTTGTCCATATTTTTTCTACGATGGTCTTTTCTTGATTAAACATCTAAAACTAATGCTACAGCTGTTCAATTATTGTCTGTGTTGGCAATTCCATCAACCTGTTGGTCTCAATCTTTTATCCTTTCTTCGTATAAACGAACTGACAATAAGAAGAGGAGAGGGAAGAAGAGAGGGGAAAAAGAAATAAGGATATATACTAGCGTGTCTAAACGAATCTGTTAGTTTTCCAATCGGTATAATATATCTATCTATCTATCTATATATGTATATATCTATATCTATATCTATATCTATCTATCTATCTATATATATATATATATATATATATATATATATATATATATATATATATGAAAACGTTTATTAATTTATGATTGTGTGTATCCAATCAGTCAATTGATTAGATTCCTCATTTTCGTCTAATCATTAACAATCTATCAAAGAATCAATCTCTGACAATCTTATTACACCTATCTATCAGTCAATTAATTGATCTAATAATCCCAGTTTCCTCACCTATCTTCATCAATCAATAAATATATTTTGAACACCAAGAATGCTGCAATAATTAACAAGCAGCAATATTGAGTACTAGGATTTGTACATTACGTTAAGTTTGGGGAATAAAAGTTTAGTGAACATTTACTTTTTGATCATTATCTTTTGTCTTTACCCACAAAACTTCCAAACTCTTGCTCAATCTTCAAATGACCTTTGTCATATCCGACCACTGTAACCTCTATCTTCCTCTGACATTTACAGCAACGTTTTGATCTCAACATTTGATCGAAAACCAATGCGCGTACAAGCCATTAGAATATCTCCAAGAGCGCTTTCCCTGCAAACCTATAGACTTGTTTTAAAATCTATCAGAATGTCCCATTAACTACGAACCAACCCAAAATGGACGCCCTCAAAGCTGTTTATCCGAAACTCAATTCGTCTATGATTACTTCAACAGCGCCATGTTACTTGGTCGCGTAAAACGTACCGTTTGCTTAGCCATTCCACTCCCTCGGCTTCTGGCGTGATTTGCCAGGATTCTACGTGAGTGCCATAAGTGATGACGCTTTACCCTTGTATCTAGAGGGTGTGGAGTTTTTTTTCCAGACGATTTGTTGGAGACGGAAAGCCGACTTTCCTCCTGGTTGCCGGCCTCAAATCCGGACGTCAAATTGCGCCAAAATCACACGCGAAGTTGCAGTCGCCTTGGTAGGAAATCCTGGCGAGTAACGATCTAGAACGCTGCACCAGCTTACCAAAGGAGTAGATAAAAAGAACATAGGAGAAGCAAAAATAAATTAAGAGAGGTAGAAATAGAGAAACCCTATCCCTAAGATTTTCAATCATTCTGGAAGAAAGTATCAAAAACATGTAAACTGCGATAACTTTTACTGTTATGATCGAATTGAAAACGTTCTTTCTTCAACCATTTCTTCTTTTCTTCTTTTCTTCATTCTCTTCTGGACTTGAAATATATGTATATCAACAACTGTAATCGAATATAGATGATATACAATACTTTAACAAAAAACATACTCATGTTTTATTTAATTTTCAAAAGGTTTCCGACCTATCAATTGTTTGGCAAAAGTTCAAAATACTATTCTTTTTATAGGTTTGCAGAGCTTATTGTCTGACACAGTCACCTGGAATATTTCGGGTGTTTGATCGAGCGGAACATAGTCAAACGCAAACAACAACAAAAAAAAAAGAGATAAAATATTCTGAGAAAAGTGAAGAATACACGACACTGATTGTTACAAAAACTCATTTTAAATTGACACATTCATGTGAGATGACGTATCACCTACGCCAGGAATAAAAGATAAAAGATATATGAGTATTAGGCGTGATGAATTATTATACATTTAATATGTGGAGAATGTGAAAAAAAGTGTAGTGAACTCACATATGTGAAAAACATTAATATCATGATAAGTCAGTCAATCAAAAGTGACAAATTGACGTTTTGAGGGTAGCAGTACACAGGTTATATTTAAGGAAACTCTGAGAATAATCACGCTACATTAATAAGAAAGAATTGATATACTTTGAAAAAGTGATTTTCAGATTTAAACTCATTCTAACACAAGGTTACAGTGTTGCTGTACCGGAAAAGAATTTGACTGACGGCACTAACAATAATTTCAAAGATTAGCAGACGACCATATTGCAGTGATTGTTTAAAATTGTTTCCTCACGGAAAAGAATGTAAAAAAACAAACAATGTTCATTGAATATATTTATAATCGTACGTGTGTTCTGGAAAAAAGTGATATATACAAAAAAATTTTAAAACCTCTCTAATTTGTAACACACAAATCTATCAGTATATCTCTATGTGATATTTATCATACGACGATAAATTAACGTCGAGGCAAACTAATGAATTTAGTTTAGCAACCACGTTTTCAACAAAGAACTCTCTTCAAGTTGGTCCGAAGAAATACTACGTAACTCTATTTTCAGGGTACCTATGCAAATCATAATAAAAAATACACATGTATCATTTTCTACAAAAAATCATTTCTTGTCAGTGCACTTAATCCAGTGATGAGTATATTCACATAGATTGAACATAACACAGATACAATTTCACATGAAAATTAAGTCTGTAAGTTACTTGCTGGGTTACGGACTGAAGGATACACCCTTGCATATATCAGGACATCCAATATATTGAGTTCTTAATCTGATAGCGATAGAATGAATAATTGTTTTGCCATTTCAAAATATATGAATCGTAATAGAACTTATTCATACATCAACGCACAGTTCTAAGCAAATAACTTAACGTATTCAATGAACAATTTAACTAACGTAATCATTACCGCAACCCTTTTAAAGACTGTCGTAACACTATGTATTCAATCGTGCCGCTGAAACATCTTGAAATATTTGTGATGTTTGTGGAATAGGTTCTTCTGTACAAGATATCTGGGTTATGGAATATATTCTTTGAAACAAAATACATCACCTAGGAATGTTTGAAAGGTTGAGAAAAGATGAGTTTAGCTCAAGGGATGCGTTGTGAACAGATCCTTAAGTTTGTTTATCGGTGACTTGCTTTTGTCTGAAATCGATAGAAATAGTGTTGTTGCCCCCCAAACTGAATGAGGCCATTTAACGATTCACTGTCATCTGCAGCAACTTGAAGAATTGCTTAAAGAATGGTTTCAGCTTGAGCTGACAGAAGTCAACCATAAATCAACAATGGAATTTTGCACTTCTTTGCACACTTTTTAACCGTTCACACCATTTATTGACAGATTACTGATTGATGACGAGAAACGTATATTTTACAAGAATATAAAGTTATGCATGGGAACTGCTTCACATAGATTTTTTCGGCTGTTGTCACCGTCGCGTGCTCCCCTGATATTCCCAACTGTATTTTTCCATCCAGTAATTTGTATCTTGCATGTGAAAATCCATCTGTCACGTCGTCTGAAGTGTAAGTTAGAGTGAACATGATACCTCTGTTGAATACATTGCATTTAGTGCGCATGCATGCAGCATGGCCACCGGAATTCAACGATTAATACGCATGCGTGAAAAATAGATGTAACGTATAAATTACGATGACCTTTCAGTAAGAAAAAGTATTTTACTTTCCTTTCTGCTGTCCTTGCCTGTCTTTCTTCAGGTCAGATGCGTTTATCAAGTTGTTGTCATTAATTGTGCATATCGTTCTTTTTCTAATCCTTTCATGGATACCATCGAAGACGACTAAGAAGAGGGAGAGTAAGATAGAAAGAGGATGAAGGGAGAGGAAGCCTAAGGAGATAGCATATACAAAAGGGATGCGTGGTTAAATTAACACCTATTCAAATCGTATTTACAGTAGGTAGTAACATCTGGCACGTAGGAAAGCCCTGGATATCTTTATAAGTATGATAAGGATTTTCCAACATTTTGCGTTTTGGTTTATTTCTTTTAAAGGATCCAACGCTAGAAAATCCTAATGAAATCAATATGATATTTCACTTACGATGTTAATAAAATGTTATCCTTAATATGTTTTATATGCTTAGCTGTAATGATGTTACTCTATGTGTCATAATACTACTCTATTCAGGGTTGAACACTCTTTAAGTGAGGTCACTCGTCCATTGTAAGCTTATGCAATGCTCTTCCATAAGAATAGAGCACTGTGGTGGATGAAGAGTTTTTGCGTAGATGAATATATCGCTTAAATTCAACCTTCCTGACCACCCGGTTCCGTAGTCCAGAGGTAGGATATCAGCCTGTGAGGGTTTCATTTCTGCCTCGCGGTACTGAATGGGATAAAGTCTATAGCCACACTGAAGAGATGTGGTACATCGAAACAGCTGTCTGTGGATGACACAATTATATATATATATATATATATATATATATATATATATATATATATATATATAATGACAATATGGGAAAATTATTATACTTTCTTTTATACTTCATTTCCAGGATGCGTTCTGATGTTCAACATCTTTCTCACACTGGGATATACTGATTTCAAATTCAATTGTGTTCTTTACTGTCATGGGAACTGTCCAAAGGTTTTCTTACCATGGTGTTATTGCTTGAAGCTGCTGATGTTCTTTAGCCAATGCTCTCGTTCATTTCTATTCTGTCTTCTTTCAGTATCATCATATTTCAATTTCTATCCTTAACAGTATTCTCCTCTATAGATTGGACCTAAGTCTTGCTGAATTCGATTAAAATTTCGTAATTAACTATATTCATTTTTCAGACATAAATGATTATTTTTTCATATAAACGTTGAAGAGTTGTTTATCAATTATATTTGTTGAGAATTTCAATAAATTTGAAATGTGATGGTTTTTAAAAATGTAACCATTTCAATTATTTTAGAATTAATTACTCTTCTTTATTGCTTCCTTTGCTTATTTGTTTCTATCGTGGTAATTAAATTATAAACTGTTACAGTGTATTTGTTTCCTTAACTAAGACCACGAACAATTTGTGTTTTAGTCGAATAAGGATTGGGATTTGAGTCCAGTTCTCCACTCTAATTATGAAGCTTTCTCGCCCAGTGATGGTTATACTTGAAATGAACGATGTATTTTATCGAAATACATGTACCGATATTCAACTATTTTTTTCTAAATATTGGCCTGACATTATCTATACTGTTACAATATTATAGCTATCTAGCTCTGAATTAGTCATTCAATTCTAAGACATTTCAATATTTTTCCAAATATTTAGGTTATTATTGATCTACCGTAATTATCATTGATTCTATTTCCGATTTTTTGAAACTATAGTAAGTGGGAACTTCATAACTTAATTTTTCTTTCATTTCCATGCTTATATTAGAGTTTTATGAGAGAAATTTGGAGAGATACTTTTTGAGTAAATTATTTGCGTTATTCCATTTTTTATTAAGTTTTATATCCTCACCCGTAGTGATGTACGTAGTCAATGTAAGATGTAGTGGTACTTGATGGGATAATGGATAGTCTATAGCCATACTGAAGAGTTTCAATACAACGAAACAGCTGTCTGTGGATGACACAAGGATATATATATATATATATATATATATATATATATATATATATATATATATATATATATATATATATATATATATATATAATTTGAAAATTGATATATAATCCGATAGAAATAATCATAAATTACATTATATTGTACTTAAACTATTCAAAATGATCTCTGGCCATTACACGGTGAATGTATCATTCTACCTAGACGACGCAAATAGAATAAGCAATACAAGTAAATGAGGCTACTGCAAGACTTGAACCTGCCTCTGATGGGGTAGCTGCTTCAACATAGCACTACTACCATTGAGTTAAACGGCCAAATAACTGCTTTAAAATACATCTTTTTATTCTGATATTTTTTTCTAATTCTCTTCTCTCCTATCAAACGGATTATTGAATATCCATGGTATTACGTACTGTTGTTTTCTCCTTAATACACTGTGCCGCTTTGAGATCTCTCCGTATGTTGTTGATCATGATTTTCTGCCGTATACATTGCATAGTTTTCAATTTGGGGGTCTATCTTTTGGTTATGTCCCATGTTTCTTCTCCTTAGTTAATTATCGGGTGGATACATTGATTGTATACTCTTCCTCATATTGGGATTTCTGGAATTGGCTCTACTGAAATCGTGCCATGTGGTTCCTCAGAGATCACATTCGAAATTGTAGCCGGCAGGATATAAGATTACGAGCAAAGTAAACTAAACTAGAAAGAATTGGCTTTGCTACACCTATGGTAAAGAAGTCTGGCGAATCTTTGAGCGGGTATATGTCAGAATACTCCAACATATATACAGTCACAGCAACTCCTTTATCAGATTAGATAAAGACTCTGAACCCCTCCAGCTCAAAAAAGGAGTATGGCAAGGTGATACAAGCGCATCCAAACGTTTCAAGGCCTATCTCGAGTTGACCCCACGAAACCCGGACTGGGAGAACAGAGGAATCAAAATAGACGGTGAGAATAGAATTCAAGATGAAGAGATGAACAAGATAAATTTAGAAAATACTGGATCCTGGGGAGAGTCTATGTCCCATGACGAACAATAAGAGATTGATGATGATGATGATGAGGAGGAGGAGGAGGAGGATGACAATGATGGTGGTGTCAATCAGAAAAGTTAAAAGGCTGTTGCTGCTACTGATGATGATGTTTGAATATCTTATGTTTCACTGTTTCACAGTGTTAAACCTTCTTGAACATATCACCATTCAGCTTTTTCTTCTTTCTCATTAAAACAATTTTTTTCATGCCATTTCTTCTTCATCAGTCCCACTTTCTCGATTTCTTCCACAGAGGCTCTTCTTCTCCTTTTCCTTTCCTATTTCATATTTCCCCATCCCACATCTCTTTCTTCCTTTTTAATCTTACGAACACTATTGAAAATCTTATAATTAAATTGATATAAAATCATAATGAACTGAATAATTTAATCGTCAGAAACAAATGTCGGAAATTTTCGTAAACAACGTTGCAATTTTTGAGCACAATCTGTTATGGTTTTTCCAGTTGCTGATCCAACTACTTTTGTCCCTTCCCTATCTACCAGCGTTCGTATTGCTCCTACAAGTTTCCCCCATATATTTTCTCAATCTGTTTCTCGACACAAGTTCTGTTTCCCCTTTCTTCCTCAACTCTCAAATGCTTTCTTTCACATATCCAACCCCTTAATCATTAGCATCGATGAGAAGTAAGCCAGAAGCATCCACCAGTATTTGAAAAATCAGTTTCGACGTCAACTTAATTCAGAGTTCACAACGAGACTTATCTTTGTGCTTCCTCGATCCTTCCCACTTTATATATATATATATATATATATATATATATATATATATATATATATATATATATATATGGTTGTACGTGTGGTATGTATATACATATGCATGTGAGTATATTTATGCACATGTATATGCATATATGAGAGCACATATCTGTATGTATGTATGTATGTATGTATGTATGTATGTATGTATGTATGTATGCATGTATGTATGCATATATGTATGTATATATGTATATGTGTGTGTGTGTATGCATGCTTATATATATGCATATACTTTCTTGTATATGTATGTATATGAATAAATAAATCTCAGTATACATATATATCTATATATATGTATGTGTGTATTTATGTACATGCGTTTGCTTATATAGATATACGTGTGTGAGGATATATATATATATATATATATATATATATATACATACATACATACATACATATCAATATGCACATTTGTACGTATATGTGTATATATATACATATACATATATGTATGTATGCATGCATATATATAAGCACAGGTATGCGTATGTGTTTAATATAAGTATGTGTGTGTGTGTGTATGTGTGCTTGTGTTTGTGTGTGTGTGTATACATTCAATCAATCTTTATACGTCAGATTTTTTCCGTTTTATTCGTTGATGTTATCTCAAGTTGCTGCTCACTGCTGTTGGGGCAAGACGTATTGCTTGATGAGTGCACAATTTTGTAACGAAGTTAATAATAGCTGTTAAGCAATTACTGGGAAAGCAGAAAGAATAATTTTAGGTTTGCAGGTAAATAAGATCTAACTCTTGCAGGCAGATAATGACTCAAAATAGATAATTTTAATCAACACAGTATTGTTAGAATTTTAAGCATTATACTTCCCCCCACATCATTTTAAAGGAACATGGTTGAATCGATGTCTAGATCACTGGGTAAATCGGAGAGGATATGTTTCTGTTACTTTATCTTTTTCGGTTTATATATAGATCAATTGAACGTAAACACACACCCACACACAAACTTACGAACATGCACCCCTCTCTCTTTCACATAGACACATATGTGTATATATATCACACAGTTACGCATACAAACACACACACACACAAACTTATACACAGACACAGACAAAGACACACACACACACACACATATATGTATATATATATATATATACGCATATTCGAATTACACACTACCGGCTTTATATCGATTAAAATCATATATTCAGTTAGTTGCTCAATAGTAACCTTCAAATAATGTTTTGGCAGCATCTTGTGTTAGGTATGATCAATTAAAAGATTGGAAGAAGGATATGATGTATGATACTTTTCACATATATTTGGTGGTACAGATCACCAAAAACGTCAAAAATGAGCATGTATAAAATAAAGAATCAATCTAGTATTAATTTGCATTGCAAACTGATGCAACCTTAAATAAAGTATTGTGGATGGTTTGAAATAAACAGAGAAACAATGTTTCTGTAACCATACTGAGGAGTCGATTTTTAAAATCCCATCCCTTGAGCTACATTGTTGAGACCTGTATGTGTGATAGATGTATATAGACGGACTAAATTGAAAACTGTTGGAACTGATGTCGACAGTTTTGGTTGACAGTTTCTGATATGAACGTGTGTATGTGTGTGTGTGTGTGTGTGTGTGTGTGTGAGTGTGTGTGTGTGTGTGTGTGTGCTTGAGCATTCAGTTCTCTCGAAAGACAACTTATGTAATTCCAACGTGTTAGAAAAGCCAAGAGTTTTTCTCTTCTCTATGCAGTTATTTGGTAAAGACATTCATTAACATATTCACGCTAAAAGCTGTACGTAGCAATACGGGAAATGAGTTAAGAAAAAATGTTAAATGCTCAAGCAGAAACGAGCACATACCTCTGTACGTGTATGCCATTTTCAACGGAAGAAATATACCTGAATCGCACTCAAATATATGGTAGAACCTTGTATTTCGAACAGGTTTTGCCCTCTCTCCGAAAGTAGTGTTTCCATGAAACATTCCCTTAACTTAAATGGCTTGACATGAAGAAGCAGATACTATTAATTTATATTGGAAAATGTTTAAAAATAACTTTCTTCTTTATTTGCTTTCCCCCCGCTGGGCATGGCATACTCACAAGCTCTTTTTTTTTTTTTTTTTGATATCTTAAGAAGAAATCTTGACGACATACGTACAAAATAGATGGAGATGCAAACGGGCATAGTCCAAAACTTTGGAAATGAGTGTAGTTCGTACTTTGGTGTCACCTCTTTCGCTGACTAGGTGCGCATTACCTTTACAATGGCTTACTGAAAAACAAACACCATTTTCCACTTTTTTACGTAAAAGCAGAAAAAAAAAAGAATTTGCGGATATCCTTCAGCTGCACCCCACCTCCAAAATGAAAAATAACGTGTAATATTATGAACAAAGTTTAGGAGAATGAACATCATAAAAACAAGGGATACCCACACTACACAAAATAAGACACATTCTACTGGCAGCTGTTTAGTTCAATGACAAGAGCGACGCAACGTTGCAACTACGTCGATCTCAGGTTCGATTCTTGCTGCAGGCCCATTTTCCTTAACTGTTCATTCTACTTAGGTCGTCCAGACCTGAGTGACACAATGAATGAGTAACAATGGGCAATCATTTCAAATAGGAGTTTCTATATAATATAAGAAAATTTATATCCATTTTGTCTGATAATATGTATCCGTTTTTTCAACACCTGCATAAAAACACGTGCGCACTCACACACACAAACATATAAGAATTTAAGAAATGGACATTTTTGGTCCAACATAGTAAATTATAAATCATGTTATATTGTATAGAATATACTGGATGAAAATTTGGGTAGGAAGCTGTCTAACTGAATGGTAAGAACATTAATCTGTTGTTGCAGCTACCCTGTTCGTAACAGGTGGCATTTCTGAAACAGCCCCATTTTTAATTGTTTATCATGTTTGCTTGTCGAAAATTGAGTGATAGATTGTCCATGTAACGACGGGAGATCATTTCAAATGAGTTTCTATACAATGAAACACAATTTATAATTCATTCTGTTGCACCAAATGTGGGCATTTCTTAAATATATACGCATAAGTATTTATATTTTTCATACACATGCTGTCAAACCAACAAATGTGTCAGAGGATCATTCGTGGATGAAGCATAATTTTTGACATCGCTATTAACCCTAAACACCTCATCATAACCTTATAATGCTGCCGAGTTTTATTGGTCGTACGACATAGTGCAGAAACGGCGAGGGAAAATGCAGTTTCGTCATACATCTCTTGTATCCGCAACATTGCAGTCAATATTCCTGATTCCACGAATGAAATGTTAATTCAATGATGTTAGATTTGAATCAACTGACTAGATGACAATTCCAAGACGCTGAGTGAGGAACCTGAACTCTTACTAATAAATCATGACGACCTTTTCCATGATTCAATCAGAAATGACTACCGGTCTCCATATATTTAAATCAGTAGCTTGCACCAACAGGCAATGTGATCGTGTGTAATGTGTTATTACACTGTGAGAATACCAGCTGAAAATGGCTTCATCTCTTTCTATGTTCGTTGATCTATCGATCTGTGTGTGTTTTTGTCCGTCAATCTCTCCCCCCTATATACACACATATATATATATATATATATATATATATATATATATTGATATATAGATATATTAATAGATAGATATATTGATAGATAGATGGATAGATAGATAGATAGATAGATATGAGTTTGTAGAGAAAACGTGTGTTTTATGGATTGTCCATTCATGAAAACCTTTGAATAATAGATGAGGTAAGATATACAAGTTGGGTGTTTTCTTCCCCAAATCATGAGTGAATTACACACAATATTTTATTATAAACATCCTGGGCACTTTCACTTAAATAAGAACATCAAATTCTTAAAAACTTCTTTTTATATCAAAACACATTGAAAAATTGTTTCAAAGAAGTAGTATTCTTGCTATAACATCAGTGTGTGTGTGTGTGTGTGTGTGTGTGTGTGTGTGCGTGTGTGTGTGTGCGTGTGTGTGTGTGTGTGCGTGTGTGTGTGTGTTATCAAAAATAGATATATGATCCGATAGAATGATTATAAATTGCCTTATATTATACTGAAAAATTATCAGAGATGATCTCCTGTTATCGAACGGTGAATGTATCATTGATCTCGACACTGTAAATAGAATGAATAATTAAGGAATCAAACTCACCATCTATAGGGATGCAGCTTCAACGTACCCATACTCTGGCCTTCGAGCTAAACAGCCACAGATGATGCAAAAGCCCAAATGTCTGTTTCAACTCCAAATTTTCATTTTCATTACTCACGGTCTTTATCTGCTCTATTCGTTCCATTCAACGCAGACAATCATGTTTTTAAGAAATGAATATACGTTGAAATCAATCTTGTTATCCAGACATACTTATTGTTTTGGTCCAAACGGGCAAAACAAAAGATATTGGTTCACATATGTTATACTGTAAATTATCGCACTAGTTGTTGGGACCGGAAAGGGAAATGAAAAGTATTATAAAAAAGCATTAACAATGGATGTGTATAAACCAGTTGAGCATCTCTCAAAAAAGGGAGGAAACTGTGTTTTACTTTGAGTGTTCGACAGAGGAGTCTCTTCTTATCTACTGGTTGGCGGAAGAAAGTAATTCTGCTTTGTGTACTACCTCAAAACAGCAATGTCAACCAATTTGCTCGGGGGGTGGGGGGACAAGGATCACGTACTTTTGCCTTTCGATGAAACATTGCCTCGTCAACTTTATTGTTCGTGGGAGCAAAAGCCCTGCATCCTTCTTCTCCAGTCAATACCCATCTCTTGTAAACTTATCTAGCAGATATTAACCACGTTTATGTTACCAGGCCGACACTGTGCAACAGGTAGATTTTGTGTTGGCATAAACCAGCTCTAACCTTCATCCGTTGGAGTAGCCAGAATCCCCAGTGAGGAGTTATCCAACCCTAATACCCAAAACTTTCCTGATAGGTTGTCTTCTGGAACCTTTTTGACTCCGTTACAAGTGATAAATTAACCAATATATGTATGCAAACACACACACACACACACACACACACACACACACACATATATACATATATATATATATATATATATATATATATATATATATATATATATATATAATTGAATAATTGTCTCATCCACATACAGCTGTTTCGTTATATTACAACTCTTCAGTGTGGCTATAGACTCTCCATTATCCCATTACGTACAACGAGCTAGGATTGAAACGTACGCTTCAGACCCTGAGGCTGGCACTTCATCTCTGCTCTACGCAGAACTGGACAGTCAGTGAGGTTGAATTTAAGCGATATATTCACTCATGCATAATTTATCATCCACCAGAGTGCTCTATTATTAGGTTGGAAGAGCATTGGTTCATATTATACATTCTGTTTCCCAGAACGGGTTCATTTGAAAAATTTTCAATTGGAATAGAATGTACGATCTGTAATGAACCATTAAAAATATCTTATTTTAATTTATTATTATTTATTATTTACTTATTATTTATTATTTTATATTTATTATTATTTATTAGATTATTTTATAACCGCTCTACCGAAGGTATCTAGCATTTTTTTGAACAGAAATCTTCTTAATACACTAATACATATTTGCACGTTTGTTGTATATTCATTATTCTTCTCTTATTCATATTTGTGTGTCTAATCTTTATCGAGGTTTTCATCATCGCCTTTATTATGACCCTGTTTTGGTACTGTTAAAAATGATTGCTTCGTATGGTTTTGTTCAGTGCACCTCTTGTTTCGACATATCATATTGATGTGTTCTGGGAATTTTATTACATTTTCATGGCTCACAAGAAAAATATCTTACGGAAAAATCTATATGGAATTAGCTGTGTATATTTGAAAGGAGACTAATCAACCCAACGTTTTTTTTTGTTGGAGTACCGTTTCATCCAATGTTTTTGAATGAGTTCGGTTGCTTCAGACAATCATCAATATTCTCCAATTACATTTGGCATGAAATATTTTATTCTATGAAAAGAAAAACAATCCTCAGAAAATCGACGCAACGATCAAATTTCTGTAGGAAGTAAAATCAAATTAAAATTAATCAAATATTTTGAAAGATTACTCCTCAGCATAAAAGGTAAAGAGTCTACATGTCGCCTTGTCTTCAGTAGAATTCAATGTCAATGTCTGGGCTTTTAGAACACAACTCTGATTTTCAATACATATATATATATATATATATATATATATATATATATATATATATATATATATATATATATATATATATATATATATATATATATATTCAGTTTGCATTATTTGTCTTTGAAAAAAGAAGCATTATTAATTTCATTTTATCTAATCCCAAAGTATCCACAGCTAAGTGCCATACAAGTCATCCTTAATCCGATCAACGTCTTATCCCATAGTTTTTTGGTTCAATTTCAGGATGTTGACGTATTTAGTTACGTTATAATTTTTTTTTGTGATTTACTATGTTCATGATGGGGTTCGTCAGCTATATTACTATAGCCTTGTCACACACACGCACACACACATATATATATAGTGCTCATTTGAGTATGTAATCGGTTTTGACAATTTGTTATCCAAGAACTTTTTCTCTTATTCCAAAAATAGTTACAAAATATTACAAAAAAGTTACTCATTCGACGTACATTAAGACAAATAAGTGTGATTACTTTGGAAAACGACCAAGTTCATGAAACACAAAGTAATTGATGCTTGAATGAGCTTTGCCCATGATACAATCATTTCAACTGCTATATGGAGCAGCCTCTGGATGCAGTGTCACCACTGGTCTGATACAGCATGTAGCATACAATCTACAAAATGGGCGTGAATCAAACCTAACTTTGCTTGGGTTGTTTACTTTCAAAAATAACTATATATATATATACACGCGTGTGTGTGTGTGTGTGTGTGTGTGTGCATCCAGGCAACAGTTCTGCTTTGATACTTTTTTTTCAGTCATCTTTATACATTTGACTATCACTGATCTTTATCAAATTTGTTTCCAATTCACAATGCTGTTTTAGCACCAGTTTTCAAATTTTTGACTGTATTTATCAGATACTGTTACATACATCACTTACGGTTGTCGAAAAGGGTAGCTACATTCACAAACGACAGGTACGACATGAATTTCGGAAACTGTGTACACTCCTTCAAATCGGCTATAAAGGTCAACATCCAAAAAAGTTAGAAAAGCTTACTTGTAGGTTTCATCATCATCATCATCATCATCATCATCATCATCATCATCATCATCATCATCATCATCATCATCATCATCATCATTCTTTCAACAGTCGTCGTTGGACATAGACCTTCACCAGGATTCGCCACACTTCCCTATCACGGGCGTCGCAGAGCCAGTACTGCATTCATGTGTCTATATATTTGTATGAGTGAACGTGAGTATTTTTCTCTCTGTGTGTGTGTGTGCTTGTGGGTTAATGTTCCCTTGTAAAGTTATCGATATATAATGAGAATATTTTCAATTTTTTTCCTTCGCAGTAGTCAAATAGTACGTAAGTATCGATTCATTTCTTTCTGATGCATGAAACGACATATCTATAACACTGCTTAACTCGGAGATAATCATTTATCCTGATATGAACGCTGATCTTGGGAATTTAGGATGGTGTTTTAGAGAAAGAAATTGTGAACTGCTGAAATCAATTTCTTTTCTTTTTGCTGAACAACTTTCCGTAATTTTCTCCCCCAGTTTAGCTTTCATTACCTAAATCCTGTCTTTAAGTTTTCATTCCGTTTTTACGCCCGTTTGAATTACACCGACAGACAAGATTTTATCATTCTGTTGTTACGCCTACTGACAATAACTTTTTTTCCTCCAGCTGCTACGCCTACTGACAATAACTTTTTTCCTCCAGCTGCTACACCTACTGACAATAACATTTTTTCCTCCAGCTGCTACGCCTACTGACGATAACATTTTTCCTCCAGCTATTACACCTACTGACAATAACATTTTTTCCTCCAGCTGCTACGCCTACTGACGATAACATTTTTCCTCCAGCCATTACACCTACTGACAAGAACATTTTTCCTCCAGCTGCTACGCCTACTGACGATAACATTTTTCCTCCAGCTATTACACCTACTGACAAGAACATTTTTCCTCCAGCTGCTACGCCTACTGACAATAACATTTTTCCTCCAGCTATTACACCTACTGACAATAACATTTTTCCTCCAGCTATTACACCTACTGACAATAACATTTTTCCTCCAGCTGCTACGCCTACTGACGATAACATTTTACCTCCAACTATTACACCTACTGACAATAACATTTTTCCCCCAGCTGCTACGCCTACTGACGATAACATTTTTCCTCCAGCTATTACACTGACTGACAATAACATTTTTCCTCCAGCTGCTACGCCTACTGACGATAACATTTTTCCTCCAGCTATTACACCTACTGACAATAACATTTTTTCCTCCAGCTGCTACACCTACTGACGATAACATTTTTCCTCCAGCTATCACACCTACTGACAAGAACATTTATTCTCCAGCTGCTACGCCTACTGACGATAACATTTTTCCTCCAGCTATTACATCTACTGACAATAACATTTTTCCTCCAGCTGCTACGCCTACTAACAATAACACTCTACCACTTGCAATAGCGTTGTCTGTTTTTTAACATATTTTTCTCCTCCGGCAAAGTTTTTCATTCCAACCTAAAATATGTTTTTAAGTTTTCTCTCTCATCTTACACCGATTTTATTAACACCAACTGACAACTACAGTCCTGCAGACATTAACTCTAGTTCCGTGGTCCCGTAGGCATTAACTCTTGTTACTAACAAACACGATCTGCTATTTTGGTGAAAGCTACTGGTTTCTGCTAATGTTGTGTTAGAAATTAGAAAACGTAAAAAAGCCCAGTGTTTTTTGTTTTTTTTTTATTTAGAAGATAATTGTTGCATACTTTCTTCCCTGCCTTTCTCTCTATCTCTGAGTCTCACAATTTCTCTTTGATCATATTTACGTACATATATTTGGAGAATGTGTATATCAACGTGTCTATGTTTGTGTCAGTTATAACACACGGGCATAATAAGTAAATTCAAACGCAAATGTCAATGGATATATATATATATATATATATATATATATATATATATATATATATATATATATATATTATATATATATATATATATATATATATATATATATATACACGGATCAATTTGTTTTATTGATGGTTTCAAGATGTTTGCTGGCTTAAAGATTGAGTCAAAGCATTACCTGCCGATTTAATCATGAATAAACGAAGGCAATTTCTAATCCTCAATCTTATTCTATCAAAGGTCCCTTGTGGGACAAAAATTAAATTTCTTCATTCACAAAACGCCTTGTACGACGGATAGATTTTTATGTGCTTTCCTTCGAGAAAAGCTCCCTTACGGCTGTAAACAAAGTTCGTAAAAGATAAACGATCAATTGTTTCAACGACATCATCTTTTTTCTTCCCTTTTCCTTTTTAAATTTATTCCCTGGTTGTATCAGGTGATATTCCCGGCAAAGTCGTCAGCATGCAATCTTCCAATGAATGATTGTGAAATCAGCATTTTCGACAATTCGGTTGATTTTCCCCACTATAAGAACTTTTTATTACAGTAGAAACTGTTTGAAACCTGCGTAGATATGTGAACGCTCTACATTCTAAAGATTTCAAAAAATTTCAAACACTTGTGAATTTTAAAACGGCATTTTAAATTGAAAAAAACAAAACAAAAAACAATTCCAATCCCTAAACAACCTAATCTTAATCCTAAACTTAACACGTCAACAAGGACAAAAATAAATGGTAAAAAAATATAAGCGGTTTAATAACAAAGAATATATATATATATATATATATATATATATATATATATATACACACACATATATATATATATATATATATATATATATATATATATATATATATATATATATATATATATATATATATATGTGTGTGTGTGTGTGTGTGTATATATGTATATATACGTATGTAGTACATTTCAGGTTAGCAATATAGCATAATATATAGCTTATATAGCGAATCCACATCTTATATATATATATATATATATATATATATATATATATATATATATATATATATATATATATATATAGAGAGAGAGAGAGAGAGAGAGAGAGAGAGAGAGAGAGATAGAGGGGGGTGGGGAATGAAATCGTTGTTCTATGTTAAGAAGGGGATTATAAAGATGAAATGGAAGAGAAAAGCAATTTTAATAATTTATTTTACTTCCCTCCCTTTCCTCCTTTCACCCTTTATGTTTCATCTGTTTATAGTGATTGCTTCTTTCCCTATTGGTGGGGTTTCGAAGACATTAAGCTCCTTCTTGAAAAGTTCAGTCTCTTTCTTAAAGGAGTGGATCTGGTGTCTTACTATTTAGAGGAGTGGTTCATCTAATCTGACAGGTTTGCGTCTAACCCAATCGTGGAAATCTTGAACGCAATTTCAAGTTGGATTAATCCTTGTCCTTCTGAAGATCTTAGTAGGTAGAGCCTGTCGACATCTTCTTTCGGGACGTGTATCTTCTCCTTACTATATATCTTTATTGTCTTGATGTTTGGTGTCATCCCGCTTCGGCTGGACGGTATTACTAGAGATCAAGTGACAGCAAGTCCTCTCAATATTCAAAGACTCTCCTCAATGTTATGTACGGCTTTATTCGTGCTGTACTTTGAATAGTCTTAGTTCTTCTTTAATCTCTAGTTCCACCAGCATTTTTTCTAGTTTCTCTCTCGTCGTTCCGATAGTCCTGGCCACTCTGGGTACTGTATCTCCTCTCATGTTCCACACATCCTCCAACTCCCTGGTAAAGTCTCGATACTCATCCAACTTATCCAAAATCATCCTTCATCTTCAGCTTGTGGTCCGCTGGGTCAGGAAAATCTACCATTAAACAACTGTTACCGTAAAAGATGGTAAAATGTTTTATCCTTTTATATACGTGCATGTGTAGTTTTTTGTTTGGTCTTTTTGTTCAAACGCTCTGACCATACCAGTTTGTCAACGCACTTGAAATTTAGCTTCAGTACTCCACTGATTCTTTCTGAAACTGAATGGTGGAAAAAAGGTTTCATCGTTTTGTGGCCTTAACCTAGGCATGTTGACAAATAACAGCTGGATTCTCTAGAATTTCGATGTTTTTGGATGTTTTTTATCTAACTCTATTTTGGATAATCACTGGTGATAACATAAATCAAATTTGTTCTGACAGTATTTATTCTCTAACGGAAGGTTTCTATAGGACTGCAAATTTCGATGTCACAATTTTTCAATTATTGACTGTGATTGCGAGTCTGCCGCATTTTTCTAAAGTCACAATTACTCTTGTAATACATCAACAGCTATTTTCATATTTTTATCAACGTTTTCCGTGTCATAATATATACATAGAATTGAACAGTTTTTTTTCCTAACCACGAAAGTCGCTAATGATCTCACAAGAACAGGACCAACTGAATGTAGATCCGCTTTTCGATTTACGCTGTGATCCCAGCTCCAGAAGAGTAGCTGAAAGGGTAGGACGCTATTTGCAAATACCCCTAAATGGATGGCTTCAAAAGCTTTATAATTTGTAACTCATCTACTGCATTCCTACTGACAAATCTCACTAAATGTTGGGAGGGTCCCTAAAGGATCCCAAATCCCCCAAATCGGAATCCATGCCCCTGCTCACTTACTGTCCTGTAGCATTAAGGGGATTTCAAAATTCTAGTTCTCAAAATAGAACAGCCATCTTTGCTGTTTTGTTCTGAGCCCAGTATACATGTGCGAGTCTGCAAAGTTGTAATCTAGCACTGAGTAGGATTAATAGTAAGATCTACTCTGTGCACCGCCACATGGCGTCATTCAGCTAATCGATACGATCCAGAGAGAGTGTTCTGTATGCAAATCTCTGCTCACCATTCACTAGTTGATTGAGGAGGACAAAGAAATCTACCTAACTTGGAGGCCGGACATGTTACAGTCAATAGACGGCGACCTGTTGCCGTCTTTTTAAATACCAATTCCAGCTAAAATCAGACGGATAAAACCTCTTTCGGAGGAGAATATCTGCAGATTTTAAACCTATCAATACTTGTCGTTCATTATCGTCAAGTAAAGATGGTTTATTACTAATCTGATTAGGATCAAGACGAGATTTCAAACATACGCATAATTCAATCAGAGTCGAAATAGGCTAAGATCACATTGACAGCGTTTAATTCCATATGTTGAGGGCAAAGACACGGAGATTGTGCATTTTGTAAAAAAAAAAACTACATGATCCCAAAGTAATGCCGGACAAACTGAATGAAGAAAGCACGAAAGTTGGTCCCCACATGAACTTTAGTAAAGCAAATACATGAACAATAAACATTTAAAGAACAAAGACAGGGCAATCAGGATCAGGATCAAAACGCAGAGCTGAAGAAATATATCACTACCTCTACCCAAGACAACTAATCTCACTCCTCAAAGAATGAAAACTAAGCTAAAAAATCACTCTTTATTGACGAAAACAACCAAAGCATTTCCCTGATAGTCAGCTATAAATTCCTAAACTGAAAACCATGTAACGTGCACAAGGGAAATAAGGCTCAGCCTCACATGGAGAAATCATGAGATAACAGAGCATTTTATTAAAAAAAAAGCTAAATGACCATGGGGTGGTCATGTTGCAGGAATCTCAGACAACACCCGGATATCAAGACTCAAAATGTGAATACTCAAAGATCATTTGCTGAACCGTGGTCGAACGAATTTGGAAGGCGTTAAAAATGAGATAGGTTCTGAAAGTACCGGCTCCGTGACGCCAATGATTGAGAGGTCCAGCAAATCTTCGGGAGTTCTATATTCAATGACAGACGCTAAAAGGCTAATGATGTTGAAGAACACAAAAGATTTAGCACATTTTGTCTTGGTTCCTGTATCTTTTATACACTTTTATTCAACAATGTTTAATTTACATTTCCTTGGAGATTATTATTCCATTCGTTTTTGACACGTTCAAGTAGTAATGGTTTGTCCTATCGCACGATAATACACATGCAAACCCTTCCTGAGGCCCAAGCTGCCAATAAATTCATGAACTTCTGCAATACTGGCTTGTAATTGTTTTCTGTCTTATGGTCAGGTTTTATTCAAGGTGACAAGATAAAAAATTACATGAGTACATCATAGAATATAAAAACCCATTTCACTTTTCAATATCTCATCGTCTATCAAATAACGTTTATAGGAGCAATTTTTGTGGGTTGCAAACTTTGCATACGAATTTGTTCAGTTTATTTAAAATACAGGCATATGTACTTAGAGAAGATACAACTAAACTTGACTCTTTGTCTGCATTCACTGATCATTCTCAATGTAAATCTCCATATCTTCAGTTTTTTCCTTTCCGAATTGCAATATGTTCGCTTATTACAGCTTCATATTATTACAGAGAAATCGAATGCATTTATAATCGAATCCGACAGAAATATGAAAATCTATTCAATCTAATATTTGAACGAGACAAAAGATAAATAAGAAGATAATTTGTGGTTTGGTTCAGTTCCTACTAACATAACATTTGTACGAATGCGTGATATACTTTAAGAGCATTACAGAATAGAATTTTAATTTGTCTGTAAGATAATGAGGTGTTGATAATCACGTATAACTCTAATAGAAGGTGAAGTGATTTTTTGACGGATAGAATGGTTCTGCTATCACAAATGTCTCAATTATGAGCACATAAATGTGGCCCCCATTACAGTGTTCTGAATTCTTTTCAATTTTAAAAACATTTAAAAAACATAGTTATTTATGAGCCCACCTGAAAATCAAGCAGTATTTTTCATAGAATGCAATTCAAATGCAGTGATTTTATCTTCATATTATAATTAATAATTTAAAACGAAGAATCATATCTAGAAGGGAAACAGTATTAAATGACAGACAATTCCAACATCTGTGGCTCATTGAGTAACGCTCAAAACCTGACTATCTTTATCTCTTTGCTAATTAAGGGCAATTCTAGTTTGCTTTATCCAAAGACAATTGAATACTCGTCTGAATTGTAATTATCATATTTTTTGTATAATTCCTACTGTAGAGTCAATTTTATTTTCCTCTGGTAACGGCAATCACAATGAAAACAACAATGAATCTCATCAAAATTGAAACCATTTAAGGTTCCTGGTGAGGCTATAATTTGACGCACAACCTCATTTCAACCCCATCGGCCACTTTATTAGTTTCAATTCATATAAAGAATTGCCATAAATCATATCTACAAAGATCTAGACTTTAATGCCATTTATTTAGAGAACATATCTTGATGATATTTCATAATATTCACACCCATGATCAAATTTAAAGATATTTTTCAGTTAAGATAGCCGTTTTTACAAGAGTTGAGATATTTAAAAAATCTAATGAGCGAAGTAATTTATGTTTCTGTCGGAGTGAGTTTTACTCCCTGAAGCAGCCGGTCTTGTCCGTTTGGCATTGAAAAAAAGAACACTTACTCATCTATTCAATCGAAAAAAAAAACAAACTCATTTTGCAAGCTATTTTTCACCAAAAAGAGAAAAGATAAAATCCATGGTGCACACAACAGCATTTTGTGATTAGGTATCACCCAGGAAAATTAATATTTGAAACATATCCAAATCTTTTAATGTCAAAACTATTATTGTCAAATATCCCTAACAGTACTTCTGATCACACTCATCAATATTATAAAACAATCAAGCTAAACTGACATCCTCAGCAGAATAAACATCAATTCAAGTTTCTTCAGTTTTTAAGATGGTATGGCTAACGGCCTTAAGTATGATTCTTTCATTTTTTCAATGCTTCAAGTCTCGTTCAAATTCAAAAAAATGAAACCAAACCTCTCGATTGGTAACAATGGACTCGATCTAGATATTGTCAATATTGGGCAAACAGATTTGAGAGAACAAACAAAGAAAAAAAAATCTAAATTAGCAACCCTTGTTTGCTATATATGAGTCATTCTCACAGGCAAACCAATGAAGCCAGAGGGTTGAAAAGGTTGAGTTTTTATAGATTATTGTCTAAAACGTTTTTTAACCCCTTCAAAAACATGTTTTTACTGTAGGTTTCGGATTCAATGTAACCTTATGCGGATTTAGCCCCTTTGTTTTTTTTCTTGTCAGACAATACCCCTGCTTACATCTTTGGTCATTTCAGATTATTTTAATGATCAGCACAAATCAAAAGCCCTGAGAAGTAACGAATACCGTGACACCCTTTTTCCCGATCTCTTAATTGATCATACCCTCCAACATGGCATACTGGGTGGACACATTGGTCTCACGACGGTTTTTATTGAAGACTAGCAGAAAATATTTTGATTATTCTTTCTCTCAACTTTTCTTTATAGTAGTATTACTACATGCTATAGTGTTAACTTGTCCAAATTTCTTCGCAAAGTCGGCTTGACTTTACCATTTGTTGGTGGGTTCTGTGGTGAGTGATAGTTTTGACGATAATATCTCTCTATATGCATCAACTTTGATCAGAACAGGAAATTCGTTGATATGTATATATATATATGTGTGTGTGTGTGTGTGTGTTTATATATATATATATATATATATATATATATATATATATATATATATATATATATATATATATATATATATATATATATGTATGTATGGGCAGATAAGGATATGCTGTTCTTATCATTGTTCACTAACGAAAGATACAAAAACAGCACATCCTTATCAGCCCACTAGCTGGAAACAACACCAAATGAACCACAAGCCAACAGTTAAGTGGAAAATTCTTAGACAATCCAATACATGCCAAAATTTAGAAAATTCATGCAATCTCTGCCTTAATGAAAAATTTGAAATTCTAAATTTTACAAAAATCACCCCCCCCCAAAGAACACCTACTGAATAGAAAAATGAAACCATAATACAGTGCAGGCACCGCTCTAAATTTCTTTTAATCAACATGAAAGAACACCAATATATCATAAAGTAAAGTAGACAACTCGCCCCCCCTGTCCATCATCCCCAAAACTTCCCATAACTAGCCTTTACCTTCAAACTTACCCAAGCACATTGTAAATTAAACATCAAGATTAATACTATCCACTAGAGCAATAAAAGGCACCAACAGGAGCAATAAAAACCCAATGCTAGGATATCTAAGTCAAAATAGAAATCACTCCAAGACCACTACTAAGCATCCTTGCAGGAATGACCCCTAGATAGAGTTCAAACCCCTTTTACAAAATGAATATCCCCACAACACCTACTACCACACTCACAACATTCTCACCAAATTCTCAATAAATACACCCCAAAAAACATAGAAAATCATTCGCCTAAAGAGGTCCAGAGAGAGACAAAAAATGAGCTAGTTTGTGTATCGAATCCACAACCTACTATTTATTTCCAGCTCTACTTTAAAACAACTCAACTCCATGAATAAAATGTTGTATGTATCGAGCACTCTATGAAATAGATCCAAAACATTTCAGAAGTGGCTTTATATCATTGATATATAATTATGTAGTGTTATACTGCTAGCCTGATTTGTACCACTTATACCGTGTGTATATATATGTATATATATATATATATATATATATATGTATATATATATATATATGTATATATATATATTGATTATTAGAATATATATATATATATATATATGAACATATGTATACATATATATACGTAAACACACACACACACACACACACATATATATATATATATATATATATATATATATATATATATGTATAGCCGGGTGTGTGGGTGTAAAGCACTATTTTTACACCGTTTTTGGCGTTAAGTAAGACTTTCCTGCACATTGAATCCATTTTAAGGTGAGCATGAATTATGGTGTAAAAACTAGAAACTATAGAAGTTTTGTAGAAGATGCATTGGGGTCAAATGAGGATGAAAGTTGTAGTTTGGCTGCAAATCTCTTGAGGATGCATACGTAATTTAAGGATTTGGTTCATGAAAGAAATGCTTCTTATAGATGGAAAATACGTTTTGGGATATCACTGAAGATCACAGACTAGATCAACTGATGATAGAACTGGACATCATCATCAGGCATATGGTAGGTATCAGTAAAACCCCAAAGGAAAGAGAGAACCTCACATAATCATATATTATATGCCGAGGGACGGGTTGATAACAGTTTCAGAGGCTTGAGTTTTTAATCAGTTATAAGATTGCAGGCAACATTATAAGGTTGTGAGTGGACTCGAAAAAATGCAAAATCGGTTCTATGATAATTGACAAAGATCAATAACATGGAATACGTTTCAGTTATAGAATGGAAGTAGAAATCGGAAGAAGTCATATAATAGTAGGACGCAGAACTAAATTTAACTTTAAAATTAAAAAGAACAAAATGGATCTTTAAGAAACAAAATAAACAATGCCCCGCTATGATAGAGATAGGGGACATTACCGATTCGTATCCTGGTGGCATGGCTACAGTAATAGTGAGGGATAGAGTAACATAACTGATGGTTGGCAATACAATCGTGAACAGGAACTCGGGGGGATACTCTGAAGCAGCATTATTATCATCAAAAAAAAGGAGAAATTTTGAAATAAGATCTAAATTAAACAGATATTGATAAAAAGATAAGAAAAAGGAAACAAAAAGAAAGGAAAAAAGGATGACAGAGACTATCAGACGATATAATAGTTCAAAACACGCCCCAACCGAAGAGTTTATTGACAAACAACAGATGTTTTCCCAAAAGGAAAGAATGATCAAATTGTCGAAAGTAGGGTAGAACTGTTAAGAATAAATAAAAAAATTCTATGTTAACACAAAAAGGGAACGATAGATATTAGATACAGGAATTAAAGAAAAAAAGTTTGCAACAATGAAAAGGGAAAGTTCTAACAATTTCAACATCATGGAAGGAGATGGGAAAATCTTTTGTTCAGCAGTTAATATAGCTGATGGGGATGATTATATATATATATATATATATATATATATATATATATATATATATATATATATATATATATATATATATATATATATATATAATCATATATACGTAGATTATCTATATATATGTATATATACATATATATATATATATATGTATATATTTATACATATAATCTATGTATATATAATTATATGTATATATATATTTATATATACATATATATACACACACACTTATGTATATATTCAAATATACACCTGCATTTACACATATGTAGTCACAAACACACGCATACACACACATATATATATTTATGTTTATATACACACATTTATACATATGTACATACATGTACCAACATATGCATATACATATGCATATATATAAGTACCCCCCCACAGAGACATATATATATATATATATATATATATATATATATATATATATATATATATATATATATATATATATATATATATATATATATATATATATTGAATAAGACATTTTCTTTCTTATTGCTTGGCTTTGATAGTTATAAAGGGAACGTTGGGCAAGAAAAACATGCGTTGTTATGTTGATTGCAATAAAAAAAAAATTTTCTTTGCATAATATTCTTATTCTAACTCTAAGGACCAAGCGATTAGAATGTCTAGTCATCAGAATACATATAAGTACTGTATATATATATATATATATATACATATATATATATATATATATATATATATATATATATATATATATATATTTATGTATATATCTATCTATCTATCTATATATATATATATATATATATATACACACATATATGTTTGTGTCTCTGTGTCTGTGTGTGTGTGTATGCATGTGTGTGTGCATGTATGCGCGGCTAGGTGCCCTCATGTGTGGGTGTTTGTGTGCATTATATCTGTGTGGATGCATGTCATTTTAAAGCTTTTCTTACACCCTCATTTACCTCGAATGTATCTATTGGCCAAACAGCAGAGCTCTTACGTGATCATTCTGGAAAAGGCAACTCTAAACAAAAGTGTTTGGTTATCTCCCTCGATGGAATAAAAGCTGACCGTGCTCCCAGCTATTCATTGACACCCTGTTTAAAATGAACCATCTCGACCTTTTGCAAAACAATGTAAGCACATAATTCCAATATAAAATGCAACTCACTCATCCTAACCTGTAATCGATCATCAGACTGAGCCTTCAGACATAGTCTCATATCAGCCAAGTAAACGTTTGGTTTTTTGGTTATGATGTACCAATGTACTTCACGCCTGCTGCCTAATCAGTCCATATTCTGGTAATTATATCATTACTTTAGTGTGAGCAAAGAGTGTAGAAAGCTCTTCATCAGGACAGAAATCCCTATACTAAATAACTAATCGAGTAATCTGTGAGATTAGTGCAGATGTATCCCTTCAGTGGACTTGAATCCCGCCACGAGAGTGGTCATACAACCTAGTGAAAATAAAGTTCTGGTCTCGATCAGACTTGAACCTTGCAAGGATCACAAAGTTGACCAATGTACAGGAGCTTGGATTTCATCATTAGCCTCTATAACTTGGTCAATAAAGTAATTCACTGAAAACCTGTCCTACAGTCGTTTTTTTTTTAAATATTTTTCGTTGAAGGCCTTGATAGGTCACATAACCCAAATAATATATGAAGTCTGTTTTTGTTTTTTTAATTCGATATCTCCTGTTACAATGCAGTAGTTTGGTTACTCAAAAGTCACATACAGACTGACGGAATCAGACTTTTAGTATCGAATTGATAGATTGAAGGATTGATAGATAGATAGAAATCAGATCCTTATAATCGATGTGTGTGCGAATGCAGATCCCACATTATCATTATCTAGTTGCAAATCACCTGGGTGTCTTGCATTCTTTACGTTAGAACATTTTAGAAGTGCTACAGTCAACCTTCTGACTACAATGTACCGGTTCTGCTACTTATAATTCTCATAATGCCAAACAAAATAAGACTTTTAGTATTGGATACATAGATAGTTAGATTGATTGTTCATTATTTCATTATTATGGAGGTGTTGGCAAGCGTTGGCCAGACCTTATTTATTTGGGGGTTCAAAAGGAACGTTGCTAAAAACCTATCATGGAGTCCAATCAGAATTCACTGAAAAAAAATAATCGAAAATCCTTTGAATAGTTGTTTAGTCACAGACGGACATTTGATGAATTATTTTGGAATACAGAGAATTAATGGATTTTCACAGAATTTTTCTTGTGATCTGCAGCAAAAGTCGACAGTTCTCAAGCAGGATTAGGTTTCATGTTAACACCAATTTTAAAATCCGTCAACGATGTTTGCAAGGAATTAAGTGATCCAGAGAGAGAGAGAGAGCGGTCAAAGAGAGATGGATAGCGTTTTTTTTCCTTCTTAATCGGTCAGTGATGAGAGAAAAATAAGATACCGTGAGTGGACAAAAAAAAACAAGTATTTTTTTCTTTCATTTTGGTCACACTACTTCATAAAACTCTTCGAAATCCAGTTTGAGATGAAAAAATTCTGAGTACAAATAAGAGAGAGAAAAGAGAGAGAAAGAAAAAAATAAGAAAGCTATATCCCATGTCTGTGTACTCTCTTTAATTATATGTATAATTTTCGCATTTCGGACAGTATTTTTCATTTCATTTTACGTGCAATCATTATTTTTGTTTCGGACGTTTAGCCGGTGCTTATTTTGATATGAATAGATCATTTACAGAAAGACACATAGAAAAATGCTGAAAAAAATGTATTTACAAAGCCGCTGTTTTTTTTAAACAGAATTTCTCCTTTCTTGTTATTTCTATATCGACTCGTTAGAAGTCTGTCTTTGCACAAATACACTTTTACTTAATGCAACAGCCTAAACTTGTCGCTATAGTATGAGAGAAAGTCAATGGAAACTATTAACGATTCTGTTACGAGCAGTTAGATCAATTTTTAGGTTAGAGTGGCTGACTGATTTTGCATATGTGTATGTACACACATACGAATCACACCAGACGAGCTAGACGGCTGAAAATATGCATATTTTTTTTATATATTCTTCCTGAAAGGTTTCTAGTTAGAGTTATATTTGCAATGTATGTTCCTTGCAAGATTGACCACCAGTTTTTGTACAGCAACATTAATTTTTTTCAGATTCAGACTTTTTCAGTCACTACTGCTATATATCTATATTTATATATAAATACATATATATATATATATATATATATATATATATATATATATACACATACATATATATATATTTTTCTATATAAATATACATATATATATATATAGATAGATAGACAGATACATAGATACATACATACATATATATATATATATATATAGAGAGAGAGAGAGAGAGAGAGAGAGAAAGAGAGAGATGGCACAGAGAGAAAGAGACACAGAGAGAGAAAAAGATAGAGAAAGAGAGGCTGAGAGAGGCACAGAGAGAGAGAGAGAGAGAGGCACAGAGAGGTAGAGAGAGAGAGAGATCAACTTATTCATCGTTCACCCAATATTTCAAATATCTTATTTTATCACACCAACGTAGCATTGACATTAGTTACATAACAGTTTCCTATGAATGACTAACCAGCCCTTTTACTCAAGTGCTTCTGAAAAGCTCCTTTTGACTGAAGAGGATTTTTTTCAGCCGCTTTTTTTTCTTTTAATATATTGTTTTTTTTTTCTTCTTGTGATGATACCGATTTCCATGATCTTATACAATGCTCCCAGCCCATATCCAACTGCACCCTCACTGTTATATGACGGGTTCCCGGGAAGACAATGACTCGTCAATTTTCCGAATGGATGTCTGTGTTTTGAACAAGATGTTTTGTCTCAGTCACGTTGTCGTTATGTTTCTGTCCTCTTTTAATGAGGTCTTCTTTCTATTACCACCCATTCTCTTTGAGTTCCCATTGTACAAGTAGCGTCTAGCCATGTTGTTTACAAGTTGCTTCTGAGATCAACGACTTGTGAAAAAGCATATTCCGTTTCGTCTTTGTGTTTATTTACTATCTTCAAATAATGTTTTTTCCCTAATCACAAATAAGTAATCACATTTAATATTTACCTGTCTGAAGAATTCCCACGTGTTTGACTTTTTTTTTCTTATATCTATGCTTACTCTTGTGGGTGAAAATTAAAAATATTATTTTTTTAAAGAATGTCATCGAGATTGATATTTATCTATCCCATAGGAAAATCAGTTTACATCACCTACTTTATAACACAAATGATGCAAACACAAGTCGACCAGGCAGTGCGAAAACTACGACTGGCTCAGCTGAGAAGCAATGCGACGGTAACAAATATTGAAATTCCTTAAGAAGGTGACAACAACTGACTGAGTTAGAAATAAGGGCAATACAAAAAGTATCCTGCTTAACTTCCCCGGAACGTTATGGGATGCAACAGACATCTGAGGAAGGCTGAAGAACATAGCTGTGAAGGATAAAGGAACTGCTTTGAATCAACTGCTGTATATCATTTATTTAAGTTACTTATTTCATAGTACCCCTGTACTCAAGTACTTTTAGATTCCCCATAATCTCGACCTTTAGAGCTTTATATGCCCACACGCATGCGAGTCCACAGTCAAGGGCACTCTTAGAATATATGAAATTCTCATTCAGCATTTCAATATAAAAAATTTACATCTTATATATATATATATATATATATATATATATATATATATATATATATATATATGCAATGCTCTCCTATAGGAATTGAGCACTCGTGGATGAGGGATGTCTACTGCCTGTCCAGTTCCGTAGTCCAGAGGTAGGATATCGGCCTACAGGTCTGAAGTCAATTCTGCCTCTCGGTACTGGATGGGATAATGGAAAATCTATAGCCATACCGAAGAGATGTAATACATCGAAACGGCTGTTTGTGGATGACACAATAATATATATGTATATATAATATATATGTATATATAATATACATGTATATATAATATATATGTATATATAATATATATGTATATATATATCTATATATATATATATATATATTTATATATATATATATATATATATACATATACATATATATATATATATATATATATATATATATATATATATATATATATATATATATATATATATATATAGCCTTTATGCACATTTTATGTCTGGTCATCGATGACACATTTTATTTGTTAATTTCTTTCCTCAATATGACATAGCAATGGATATTACGTCCTAAAAAGTTCTTATATTATCTTATGTATATATATATATATATATATATATAGAGAGAGAGAGAGAGAGAGAGAAAGAGAGAGAGAGAGAGAGACAGACAGACAGACAGAAAGACAGACAGATGGACAGATGGACAGATGGACAGACAGACAGACAGACAGAGACTTAGACAGAGACAGAGATCAGAAGAGTGGAGAGAATATGTACACAGAATATATCAGACTAATAATTAGAATTCACTTGTGTGTACGAGGGCTGATCAACACGCGCATAGAATGAGCGGTAGATATTAGCTGTGTTTAATCTGAAATCTTTACTGTAACATGTTTTATGTACGTGATCAATAAATTGTGTTTGATTCAGTGCATTGACGAGAAAGCAAATTATGAAAAATGGGTTTTTCTTGAGTAGAATAAATGCTTTTCTCGATAATAGGTCACTGATTCGTTCATGTACCTTCCTATGTAATTATTTGCGCTGGGTAAGACATGGAATTATATCTCAAACCTATGGCTTGATTTCATTGATGGAAATCACGGAAGAGTCTCCATGTTTTTGAAAGTCTGCTTTTAGCCAGAGGAAACCCCAGAATGATACAAGTTCTTTGACGGCAACAGCAGAATATCAGTCAACAGGAAGAAAGCCCCGTCTCACAACGTAACCCCTTTATTATTAGGAGTGTGGAAAACCCTCATGTCTATGCATTGATATTTATGAAAATATTTGGATAGGATGTGCATGATATCGGTTAGAACTTTTGAAAAAAATATCGAGGGATTCTCTCATATAATTTACCAGATGGTGGGCTATTTTCTTTCTTTTTTTTTTTTTGTCAGTAGCATTTGTCAAGAGAGATAACTAATGACGATGATTAAAGAGTAATCTCCGTTAATTCTTCTGGAAAATTCATGCTAAACCCGAATTCATTCTGGAAAAAACATTGGCCGGAAAATACCGATAAACATCAAATTCTTTTAGGTTCAATGTTTTTGCAATTTTTTCATGTCCCTGGTATTTTGTTACTGGTCGAGTAAATTACTTCTAAGCGATAAAACAACATGAGCCATTGATTATCAAGTACATGTAACCTAATTAAATCTGGCAACAGTGCTACGTATTCAATGCATTAACAACAAATCCAGCCGTTGGATATCAAGCATCAATTTAAAATTGCAGACTATTCTTCTCAGTTTGAAGTCTGAGGGTACAACAGATTTTAGCCTAATTTTGCATTCTTAATGTGATTCAAAGAAAAGGTCAAAGCGTCATGTTATAACTTGAGTCAATACCGATGTGTCAAATTGAAACTATTGAGATTAATATAACACCTGTCCTTCCTTTATCACGAAAAAATATAGATAAATCTCTCCTGCAATTTTCGTGGAAATAAATTTGAAAAGAGGGGTAATAATTGAAGATAAAACTCATGTTGAATAACAACTACATTTTTCTGCCTTTAGTCTTCCGCTTCTACCAGTTAAATAAATTAAATATTCCCAAATAAATTAAATATTCCCCAAGTGCAAAGCAACGGTTTCTTGGACGGCAAATCAAAACAGTTTAGTAAATCAAAACACCAAACATTGAATATTGCATTAAGAGAAGATGATCTTATGACCCATCTGCTTGTTTCTATTCTATATTCATTTTCTAACCACTACCAAACTGTACGAAAACACTTTTTTCAATTGCTTTCATCGTATAGGGGTTCTTGTAAGGTTAGAGCATTTTTCTGTTTTTCCATTTTCTTTGCCATCATTCGTGAGTCCCCGAAGTAAATTTTAATCAAATTTTCTTTTTGTATTTGACCTTTTTTTCTAATCTTAAATAATCTATCTCTCTGACAATGGAAAACTAATCTTAGTTTTAATCCCTGAGGATTTTCTAAAATTCTTGGAGTCCAAGAAAAAAAACAATTCTTTCTGTTATGCACTAATCTAGTTTAGTTTGTGTTGGATATACCTTTCATAGCAAATCAATGTTTTCATATTTGGGCCTCATGCATATAGATTTTTACATTTTGTCTGTCCTGAAGACAAATGACTGTGTTTTCTTGTGATCATGAATAAGAAATAAAGTTAACTAGAGTGTTCCATATTCATCACGTTCTCTAAATAAATAGACGTGTATGGCCATTGGTAGTAATATGATTAAACGAAAGATACGAGACAGAAGTTTTAAAGTCAATATTCGAAAACCCTTTTTTTTAATCAAATTAAATAGAATTATTTTTCCTGACCGAATGAGGGAATCTATTACCATGGACCAAACACAGAACATTGGAATCTCTATCTATCGAGCTGGGACTTGTAAATAGCTGGAGGTTTAGCAAATTAGTTCAAATGCAGGATCTAAAAGTCAGAATATCAGCAAGTGCTACAACGTTAACAGACTGAACTCAAGACGTACAAATAATTTATAGGTTTTTCACGGGAAAGTACAAGAAACGGAAAACCAAATCCAATAAAGTTGTCGGAAATCGCTAAGTCTGAAAAATTAAAGAGTCGACATATTGAGCCTGGGGCGTAAAATTTCTTCGGCTATAAACAATTCTCTTTACTTACACATCTCGCAATGTGACTACAGACCGATGTAACAAGATAAAATATTCAACTGTTTTGTCTACGTCCTTACTTAGATCTAAGTTCCTACAAATCTATATGATTTGCAATGTTTGTAGTTAAATCAGGCATACCGTACTGAACTTGAGAGTTGATGCTTACATTTTCTGAAGAAGATCTCTTCTGTTTACCAAAGATTTAATAGCTTAGAATATTTATACTTTAATGGAATAGAAACGGATGTAACAGTGCTATCTTTATCACACCTTTTGCCCTGTAAGTCATTACAAGGATGCTAAATCTTTGCAAGACATTAATTGACTGAAAGGCTTAGTTCAAGATCGAGCTATGCTTATAAAATCATAACATTTTCCATTTCTTGTTTTAGTAAGTGCATATAGGAACTCTAGTGCATACCAAAAAAGTTACATATGCATTCAATATCTCTGTGACTCTTTGTCTCTGTCTCTGTCTGTCTGTCTGTCTGTCTGTCTGTCTGTCTCTCTCTCTCTCTCTCTCTCTCTCTCTCTATATATATATATATATATATATATATATATATATATATATATCGACATTATCATTTTCAAGTTCAATTCTTACCGTTCCATTTAAGAAAAATATTTATTCTATGTTTGTTGTATACGCCGAGTGATACATCAACCTGATAATCTCAAATTAGAGTTCCTGTATAGTATAATGCAATTACTGATCGTTTTGTTGGATCATTTGTATCCATTCCAATTATACACACACACACATATACATATATACATATATATATACACACACACACACACACACACACACACACACACATATATATATATATATATATATATATATATATATATATATATATATATATATATATATATATATTCCTAATTATTCCCCGAAATTAGTGTATTCCAATTTGCTTTAATAGGCAGTCATTTCTCATTCGGCAAAGGGTAACTCTGAATTTGGAATTATTTCCATCTCAGTTCTGATATAATTCTGACAGTATTTGTTCATGTTATGTTATGTACTAAATTATGTGCGTGTGAGTTGGCTTTAAAATATAGAGAGCCTTTCAGCAGGGAGTTTAAAGGCAAATTCAAAATCAGCTGGTCACAAATTACTTACAGTAACAATCACACCGGTATTCAATCTGCAAATCGAGCTCCAGAATTGATGGATAAAACTTATCGTTTTTTTCTTTCGTTCCTTCTTTTTTCACTTTAGTAAACCTTTCAAACTCCTGGAAATTCTTTTGAGCAAAATATTTAAAGGTTTTATAAGAAAGATTTCTATTTGAAATGTTGTTAGATTGCTCAACTGCAGCTACTCTATCCACCCGTTGTAGGTGACAAAAATCCGAATCTATCTCAGTGCAAATGCAAAAGTTGATAATGTTTTGTGACGATCTAACCCTTAACTGACAATAAAACATTTTTTCTTGGAGCAAAACAGAAAATCTACCAATACAAACAGTAGTCAATGAATTCTTAGTTTTGAGAGAAATTAATTTTGAAGGTTTCAGAAGGAGGTAGACAGTCTTTTCCAGGTTTGTACGCTACCCTTGCTGGTCTTCTCTGAAGTATGTGCTAGCTAATCCGGGAACCCTATCCCCCTTGATTTGATTTCATGAGATGTGATGGAATATCATTTGCTTTCCAGTGATGTTTGATTCAGAGTTGTTTCCCGGGCTGGGCTCGGTACCCAAGCTAAAAGTATCTGCTCAATCACTCAATAGAGACCGTCTCATGTCTCACATCTCTTGGCAGCGTGTCTCGTTGCCGGTAAATATTTAAAAATTTGGAAAAGGCATGATCAATAAAAGAAGTACCTCTATCGCCTTTTTTAGACAATAATCACTAGAAAATCTGAATGTTAAAATCATTTGGCGTAAACGCTGCTGGGAAGACATGTAATGGGCCGATTTAGCATAAATTTACCTGGAAAATTACCCCCCCCCCATTAAGAACTTATTTAGAGAGGGTTGATAGACGAACTCTCCTTTTTTTATCATCATCATATCAACAGTAAGGAGTAAATGTCAAAATGTTCAGTCCTGTAGCTCCATTTACACCTAGAAGCACCGTTGATGTATACATACGGACCACCTCAAAAACCGAAAAAAGATTTATGTAAACAGTTTTGTGGCAGTTCCCGTTGACAGTTTCTGATTTTGTTTAGTCGAGCAGAGAGGCACAAAGGGGAAACATCGCGTATCAAAATCTTTACAGGTGTAATCAGTTACGCAAGACCATTCACAATAACTGTCATTGTTTTTCGTTCCTTCAGATATGACTCATTTCTTCTCTTTTACACATTTGAATTTGATATCTTTTTACCGTTGTAAATTCTTTGATATCTCGTTTTTACATTTTTTCGTTCTCTTATTTTTTGTTTCGATTCATTCATTTAATCCTTCTTTATTTTATTCTTTGTATTCCTTTTGTCATTTTCAACCTATTTAATCTCTTGATCGTTTCTTTTCTACCAATTTTCTTTTTTTGTCATTCATTTTCATTCTTTATTGTTACTGTCTTTACTCATCTGTTTTTTCTATTTTCTCATATAATTGTAATATTTCTCGAATCTAATTTTTTCTTCATTTTAAATACCCCTTTCTGTTTCAGCTCTCTCTTTCTTTCTTCGTGTTGACTATTTAAGTCTTACTTTTTCCCCCCTTTACTATGTCGTCATTCATTTCGGTCTCTCTTCCCAACGCGTTTATTTCATTTCTTTATTCTATTTATTCGGCTTATCATACGCACCTGATTGACTCTGTTGATTTTTATCTTTAACTTTCTCCAGCACATATGTACGACGATTCTGTTTGGTATATATAAAGGATGTTCAGAGAAATACAAACTCATGAACATAACTGGAAAGTTGAACAAAACATTCGGAAGATGGCTTAAAATATGCTGCACGTCAAACATGAACTATTTCATTTGACACCGTTCTAGCACCGAAACAAAATAACAAAGAACACGTATATTTTTGGCCAAAAACATTTTCATACTTATTTCACCACACATTCCTACGATTTCACTGTTTGATACTCGGTTGTTTTTGAAGTGTGTGTTCTCGAGCTGAGAAAATCCTCGCTTTTAAAATAACACGTTTAACTGTGGGGAAAATGATGATTTGTACTTATTTACCTTTAGTGTATTTCCATGTACTTGGGAATAACACTGTCATTTAGTCACATTCCATTATTATTGTGTGACATTATTATGTGACAAATTTATAATTAGTTTCATGGTGAAAACAAAATAAACACTTTACTCTATTCAGTGGTAATAAGCATTTGCTAAGCTCAGATTTGTCTTGCATAAGGTCACAAATGTAGGGACACTTAGTGAGGAGCGATTTCACAAGTATTTATAGTGAACGAGACTATATTGCTCACTTCTGCTCTACGACAAAGTGTCCTCTATTTACTTATATGATTGTCCGTGTGATTTTTTTGTTTTTTGTACGTAGCCATTGACAGTTCGACTGAAAAATAACAGGTTCGCTGTATATATATATATCCAATACACCCATTCTAAATAATGAATTATTTAGCATTTTTTCTTAGTTTAGAAAATGTATCTGATAAATTTCAAATAAAGTTGGTAACTGTTCTTAGAGAGTCTGTTTTACAAAATTTTTTCGCTTTTTCAAAAAGTCAGAAAGAGAGAAAAAAAAAAACAGCTTTTTATAAAGGCTGTGTACAATCCCTGTCTCTTTTACACTTCAGTATCCGGATGAATCGGCTTGGCATACTATGCCCACCATTTCAAGATCTGAGAACGCTCAGAAATCATTGATATAGATTTATTGTTTCTTTGCTTTACGCTGCTTTGAATCGCAAAATGATTTTGAAGGAATTGTTTGGATAGCAGGGATATCGGTAAATCCCTGTTTTTTTCTTAACCGGCGGATACCCAGATATCATCATAAATAGGTATGGTTAGTAATCCAATTAAAATTGTCACTCAACTAACTTCTTTTTCGTAGCAATCCATGTCTAGAGTGATCAATTGAAAAAAATGTGAAAAGGGGATTCAGTGAATTAGCTTTTATTGGTCAGTGACAGAAAAAAAATCCAAATTTTCAAATAATAGTTTTAAGATACTAAGTAAGGGATTATCTTAAGAAAATAACATATTGCAAAGAACGCTCATAAAGTAAAATGAGGAGGATTTTCGATAGAACAAAGATTCTGTTGTTTTTTCTGTAGAATTTTAAGCCCTTTATTGGTGCAGCCAATACGGGTGATACATACATAGACAGTCAATGCAGTAATACATACATAGACAGTCAGTACAGTAACTGTACGATCTAGATACTTACATTTGAGGCTTGCAGTTCCGATGAGTTTGCCCTTTATGATAATTCTTTAAACCTCTGATGAAACACTCTTTTTTTGAAACTCTTGCTCAGTCTACTCGATTATGACATAGCCAAATACAAAAAAAATTAAATAAATAAATGAAAACAGAAGACACCTATGCTAGCAGTTTTGGTGAACTAACACACAAAAAAAATGATTTTACACTGAAGTAAAAAGCATATAGAATTATATTTTCCACACCTTGAACGATGGCAACATGAAATTCGACTACGAGGGATGTATTTGCACAGACACAATATACATTGGAGCGCTTTTAAATCATGACAAAAGACAAATTGGCATTGGATTATTCCAAACAGGATTTCCTGCTGTGTATATATATATATATATTCAGTTTACACCACTTTGGTTTTACAAAAGACCCTGGCTTTGAACTGCGTCGCTGAGAATATGTGCTTCACTTAAAACTGTCAACCAAATCAGTAAACATAGGTGTCTTCTGCTCTTAAGCTGGCTAGCTTGATAGTTATGTGTGTATGTATGCAGGTATGTATGTAGGTGTGTATGTATCGAAAGTACAGGCTACATCAATGAACCTAAAAGGCTGAAATTTGTGAAATCTATTTCTTATAATGATAAGTAAGAAAATTCTTTTTTTTTCTCAAAATTCTTCTCTGAAGTTGGTTTTTATCTTTTTTTTAAATTTACGATGTAATTTGCAACATTGGTCCATAGTCCGTTTTCGATTACGTTCACAATTGCGTTATTTTGATTTTTGAATTCCAACTTCTCAATGTCGAACGATAGGCAAGAATATTAACATTCATTCGTTTTTTCTTCTCAAAAGTCCATTTTGATCACCCCAAACTGGAGACGTCGATCACCTGGCACTTTCTATTGAGTGATTAAACAGACCTGTTTTGATTCATTTTATGCAAATGTTGGTAAGATATTTCCTAAAGCATCGAGAAAAATCTCGCAGGCACGTCATCCCTTGCTTTAAATATAGCAGACATTGAAGTATTTAATTTTGGGGGTCTGGGAATATTCAAATATTATCCCCGCATGCAATCGCTTCTCCGCTTCACGCCATTTCATGGTGATACTCTACTTTCACATACCGGGGGAACACTTGTACTCCAGATGGTTAAAAGCTTTCCCCCCAACATCAAAAATCAGCTTTAAGGAAATTACAAAGGGGGAACCCCTGTTCTTCAGATAGTTGAAAAAGCTATTCTCCATAAATAAAAAATCTGCCTTAAGGAAATCACAAACTTCATTGATTTTTCGCTTTTGAATTTCACTGGTCTTGTTACACCTGAATAAAAGAATGATTTTCATGAAAGTCTTGGTTATTTGTTGAAAAGTTGATGGTTTTCTTGGAAATATTTGTTGTAGATGAAAATAACATAACCACAATTATTTATTCAAAACAATGCTGTCTTGTTAAGGGATTAATAACAATTCGGAGGGATAAAACATAAAAAACGATTGCTTGGTTAAATGCTAGTATAAAACAAATCGGTTAATAATGCATTCAATCAATCCTTACAGCGAAGATATTACCCTAATTATTCAAATCACTTCATAACAAAACAAATGATTACGCAGTTGTTCGATCCCAAATATTTTTATAATGACTATGATCCACATTTTGGCAACAGAATTAGGGACTTTTGGTGAATTAGAATGAATCGAATATAATATGCAATAATGCTGAGGAATATGGCGTGAATATCAAACCTGGAGGGCCTAACAGTAGGGAACTGCAGCAATTATTTAATTATACATGCAAATCAACATATGGAAGGGTTATTGGTACAGGTAATATTCAAAAGCGGAAGCTGCTGATATACTAGCTATATAACGATTCTACATTGAAAAACTAATGAAGTATATCATCAGATATTTTCTTCTGAGGAGGAGCTAAAAAGGTTTCATTCTGATATTTTCAAAGGACCAACACACCATTCGATTAAATATGGTCTATTTACTCGTGAAACGATCAACATATCTATGCAAGTGATAGTATACACATTGTTCATATATATATATATATATATATATATATATATATATATATATATATATATATATATATATATATATATATATATATTATTATTATTATTATTATTATTATTATTATTATCATTATTGTTGTTGTTGTTGTTGTGTCATCCACAGGCAGCAGTTACGTTGTATTACACTCTTCAAGCTATAAACAATCCATTTTCTCATCCAGTACCACGAGGCAGGATTGAAACCTTTGCTTCAGATCCAGAAGCTGAGCCATGGAACTGAACGGTCAGATAGGCTGAATTTAAGCGATATATATTCTATTTTTGCTTAAATCCCCCATCCACCAGAATGCTCTATTTTTATGGAAATCATTGCATAATGCTTACAATGAACGAGTTACCTCACTTGAAGAGTGCACAACCCTGAATAGGGGAGATGTACATAGATAGATAAACAGAAAAAGACTGTAAGAGAGAGAGAGATAAAGAGAGAGAGGGAAAGAGAGAGAGGGAGTGAGAGATAGAAAGAAAGGGTGATAAAAAGGGATGGAAAGGAAAAAAAGTGTGAGAAGGATCATGTTTTGTTTAATCATTGATGTATCAAAGACAAAAAGGTATTTTGATGTGTATTTATCTCTTATTCACTGAATTTATCCAACTATCTATTTTTATCCCTTTGTCCGTATGTCTGTCTGTCTGTCTGTCTGTCTCTCTCTCGATATATATATATTCAGAGAGAGAGAGAGAGAAAGAGAGAGAAAGAAAGAGATTTCAAGGATATATATATATATATATATATATATATATATATATATATATATAAATCACCCCCCCCCTTTTTATCAAATAGCTGATTCCCTACATTTAGTTTGTCATTCTATATTAAGGATCTTATGTAGAGTGGTAGAAAAAATTCTCCTTCATTGACTTTGTAATCGTATTTTTAAAAAACTGATGATACACTTAGCAAAGCACACACAACAAATGCGTGCACACGTTATATATATATATATATATATATATATATATATATATATATATATGTATATATATATATATATATGTATATATATATATATATATATATATATATATATATATATATATATATATCCATATTATATCCTCACACACTCACATATGTACATATGTACATGGAGAACATGAAAACAATATACATTTATATATCCATACATACATGAGAAATTGTGTCTTTTAAGCACTTATATGAAAGTCTTTTATCGCAGTAGTGATCTACTTCACGAACGGTTCAAGCCAAGAGATATTAATCAGATCACCAAAGTATTCATCTATTTCTTTTGCTAGTTCTTTTATGTTTTCATTGTGTGTTGAAGAAGTTCTCTAATTAGGTCCAGTCGTTGTTGCATCCACTTGCAGGTGACAACTCGGCAAAACCGTAAGTGTTCTAATAGAGAAGCCGAAGCAATTGGATGTTGGAGGTGATTTTGAATCGTGGTCTATAGACTTGGACATCTGTGAAGATGGCGGACGGAATAAAATGTCTATTTGTTAGATGGTTATTTGGATGAATAGGTTGTCAGGAGGGTTGAAGTATCAGGACTTGTGAATTGGAGAGCATGGAAAGTGGAAAAGGAAACGGAAATCACAATAAGGGCAAAGAAATTGGCATGCAAGGATATATCAGTTGAAGAAGCAAAACATAGAAAAAAAGTACAGGTTGAACCCCTTCAATCAGGCATTCTGTAATCCAGCAATCACCATTGCCCGGAACGTTTCGAATCCGTCGGCATTAATTCGTGGATTTGCCACCAGGGTTGCGCTGTTAGTACCACTTGGGCGCCAAAATTTGTTTACACTCCAGCTGAGTATTTTAGTGACACAGTACTGTTGGTTTGAAATATTCAGCCGTATGATATCCTGAGAGACAAAGAGGTTACAATATGATGCTTATACCTAAAAGCGTAAGTGTGCTTAGAAAAGTGATTTAACTATAATAATTACACTAAGAAAAACTCCTATAACTACTGTATTCGATCGGATAGTCAACTCAGTATGATTAGATGAATAAAAGAAGCAATTTTTAAAGTTTTTTCTTAGAATAATCGGTCTTATCTCTTCAATTCTTTAAGGAATCAGATTAGATGGCCAACACTCAAGTAACCTTAGATCTGCTGACGATATTGTCTTTTTTGCAAAAGAAAACTTTACTATCTCTAAGTAATGCTCGACGAACTGGACCGAAAGGCCAAGATAGTTGAACTTCTCATGAATTTAAGTGAAATAAAAATCACGTACAACAATGTTAGGGATAAAGATGCATTCATCCAAATCGAAAACGTGGACCTGAAAAAGGCAAACGTAGGACCACGAATCTCTATAAAACTCTCAAAAGAAGAAGAGATCGAGTGAAGAATCACTCAAGGATGGTGGACTTCCAATCGAGCAACATTCAACAACAATTGGAAAGAAATTATAATAACTTGACGAATCTCGTGGTAATTCCAAAGAGTGTTAACTACTATTTTCACATTCTCTTAATCCTTCAAATTTCTGTTATCCACCCCTGATTTCATCTGAATGTTATACATAGACCAGTTTAGTAATCAAGGGAGTACGATGATGATGATGATGATGATGATGATGATGATGATGATGATGATGATGATATTGATGATGATGATGATGATAATGATGATCATTTTAACGTCCTTTGTTGGACGTAGACCTTCCCCAGGATTCGCCACAGTGCACTATCATCGGCGTTGTGGAGCCAGTATTTCCTGAATTCGTCTAGTTCATCTCTCCATCTTGTTTTCAGTCGGATTCGGTGTAGCATGTGATCTTTGGGGACCCATGTTGTGAGTTGTGATGTCCATCACTTGTCGTCCATTCTTGTAGCATGGCCTGTCCATTGCCATTTGGGTTCTTTAATAGTGTACATGATGTCTCCGTCTCCCGCTTTCTTCCTGATATACTGTGCTGTCTTATGATCTCCATGTAAAGTTGAGCATAATTCTCTCGTGTGCACGTAGCAAGCTTCTCAGTTTACCCTTCGACAAACCACGAAACCTTTTTGTCTACTTATTCCTTTCCTCCCTTTTATCGAACCACCTTAGCCTTCACTCTACTCTCCCCTTCTTATCCTCTCAATAAATTGCCTGCTCCCCTTTTTCCCACCTAACAAAACTAGCCGTATCATCCTACCCCATTTTCAAACTAATTACTTCTGTTCTGCCCTCTTATCAACCATTTCTCTATCCCCCCCTTCACTCTCTTTTTTGCCTTTACTAAACTGATTTTCTCTCCCGTCCTCATTTTCTTTCTATCTTCTCCGTAAAATATCAAATTTTCTCCCCGGTTTTGGTACAACCTTATTTAACTACCTATCTTACCTTTCTCCCACCTTGTCCAGTCCCTTAGTAAACTGCCTAAAACCCTTTATTTCCTTCTTGTTTACCCTTTATTGAACTACCTAACTCAAGTTCATAGCAGAAACATATATTGTAATAAAATGAATTTTTTTTATTTTTCCATCATATATTATGACAAATAATTCATACATATCCTTTAAAAATATTCTTTAGCCAGATCTTTTTACAAAATTGTGATGTTGAATATGAAGAAATGAACTTAATGTTGCATAATGCAATTTCCGTGTTCGGAGAAAGACTAATTCTGAATCATACATATGTCAGGGGGCTTCATTTCAACACTATTTGGGATGTAATTATGAGTATGGGACATTGAACACTGTAAGGAAAGATCAATAAGGTGGATGTTTGCCAGTAATGGCAGTCATGGAAGGTAACATCAAAGGCTTTCAACCAGCAGTGGATTTAAGATAGCTACTCCTACTGTTGATGGTGATTATGGTAATTTAAAACAGGAGTGCTCCAACATATTTTCAGGGACGACAATAAATTAAATTCATGATGACTTTAGTTATAGATTGAAAGAACATTTCTTTTTTTTATAGAAGAATCAATTAAAACGCAATCATAGTAACATATGAAATTGCAAACTGTGAGTTATTGCTATGATCCATTTACGCGAGAAGAACTAACAGTATACTTTGATCCAAAGGCTGCGAATGGCTCACGCTGATCAGTTTTCCACGGTTCTGATCATCATATAATCAGCATTTTAGCGTCTGTCGTTGCATGTTGACTTTCTCCAAATACCAAATCAAAATTAGAAAGATAGATTTTATAAAAGTGAAAAACATTCTTGATTATTTGAATTACTTGTAAATAAATTGAGAAAACATAAACGGAATTTAAAATTAAAATTTTAATTTCTGCAAAAAATCAATTTGTTACTGAAAATTTTAATACTAGTGGGTGATTGACTCAAAGTTTCGAATTTTCGTTAAGCAAATTCAAGAACATACTTTCTCTTGTGGAGAATCGTTTCTATATATGTTTAACTGTGTAAATGAATTCCGATTAAAAATTGGTTGAGTATCAATTTGAAATTACCGAATTATATTCACGAATAAACTTTGAAAAGTTAGACTAATTTATGAAGAAGAGCGTAATGACGATATTTCAGTGAATTTTTACAAATTTCAACCATGATTCAATCATCTAAAAAAAAAAGAAGAAATATTGTAAGGTGTGTCGATTTTTTTCTGCACGAGTGATGAAAATAAAGGAAAACTCCTAACACTAAGATGTTTTATGCTTACTTTATTTCTTTTTCCTTCCACGTTCCTCTCATTTCTCTCTCAGTTGTCACCGTACTTTCTTTTTTTCATTTCATAGCCAAAAACGCCTGACTTCCTCCCTCAATTTACCTTCCTTCTTTTTACTTTCTTCTCCTAATCATCCTTTCTCTATCACTTTTCTCTCTCTCGCTCACTATTTTCGCTTAATCTCGCTTTACTTTGATGACAGATCGATTCCCCCTTTTTTTGTCTCTCTCTCTCCACATTTCTTTCATAGAATTTCATTTTCTGTCTTCCTCTATCCATTCTATATTAAAATTTATATTCTGTCTTACTGTTTCTCTTTGTGTACGTGACACCGACGGACAAATACGTGAGAAATGGTCCTTGTTGCGCAGTTTTATTTTTAGATGACAAATATCCATGCCTTGCATAAATGATACACCACAGACTGCGCATGTGCCAGAATATTTATCTTAAAAGATATCCGGAATTATCTGAAAAAAAGATCTACTTAAAATTATCAAGAAAATACTAGTGGAAGATTTGAGCATTTCTAGTCGTAAATGACCCTATGACAAAAAAAAAGTCCTTTCTTTAAAAAAAGAAGAAAAAAAAATCTAACATGGTACCTTGTGGCGTACTCATTGAAGTTCCCAAGGTTGTAGCGTAAAAAATGTGACCCAGAACTTCTGGAAAGGTACACACACACACACACACACACACACACACACACACACACACAAACACTCAACCCCACACACACGGACGTGTAAAGGGAGAACGTGTATCCCACTTGGCTGATTGGTCACGGGGACAGTTTTTAGGGCTATTGTGATTCTATAATGCAATGATAATGATAATGATGATGATGAAAATAGCAAAGCCTTAGGAGGAATATGAAAGATATTAATGGGGTAAGAGCAAGAATAGAAAGGAACAGACAAGAAGTAATAAGAAACATGAAAAAGGGGACAATACAGAGAGCAAAAGGTTATTATTGATGATTCTAATACTACTACTTCTCGTAAAAATATAATAACAGTTTCATTTTCATGTATGGAAAATATTTAATAGGAAAGCGTCGGAGAGGATGAAATTTTGCAAAAAATAATGGAATTAATAAAAAAAGATACTTCGTAAAAATTCACTTGAATAGAAACTTTGGGAAAGAGATACAAAGAAGCCAGTGTAAATGAGGACATTCTGGAGCCTACTCTGAACAGATATAACAGAAGGAACACAAAATAGATATTAAAAAGGCGGAAAAATGGACTAGCGAACAATGAGGGAAAAGTGAAAAAAATACTGAGTAAAATTATACTAGAATCAAAATTCTGAAATATCAGTGGGGTAATACCACTGTCTGTGTTCTTTTGAGGCCGATTTGCAAAAGTAGAAGCAGAGAAGGAAAGAGGAGGAGTTGGAAAATGACTGGTTGACGGATCGTTGAGGTAATTTTGGGTAAAAGGAACAAAAAGGGAGAGAACAAATCATGTGGTGGGGAAGGATTTTGATGATGATATCTCGGTACATAGAAAAACAGGAAAAAAGTTGAAAAAAGAATTCCGAAAAGGATACAAAAAGATTGATATATCTCAGAATTTTTGAGATGAGGTTTTATTATTATTTCTATTGATATTCGGACCATCTTCATCTTTGCTGTTTTTCATACAACGTTTCGGCCGTTGCTCTCTACGGCCTTTGTCAGGTATCATCTGGTATAATTGGAAAGTAACGAACCGAACCATTTATTTATTTATTTATTTATCCGACGGGGGTATATTGACCGTACTCCCCTCTTTAGCGTTAGTAGAATTGTTATGCTGTCTCACACTATGGTTCTAGGTTCGATCCTAGTGTGAGACATTATAACAATACTACTAACGCTAAAGAGGGGAGTACGTTCAATAAACCCCCGTCGGATAAATAATAGGTTCGGTTCGTTACTTCCCAAATCTACCAGATGATACCTGACGAAGGCCGTAGAGTGCAACGGCCGAAACGTTGTATGAAAAACAACAAAGATGAGGATGGTCTGAATATCAATAGAAATGAAAAGATTGATCCAAAGAACAAATATAGATGTGTCCATGCATCTCTATCAGAAGCTTTCTGGTCACTCGATCTATCATTTTATCCCACTTGCATTAAACAACAAACAAAAGAAAAACGTGTGGTGTCATCGTGAGAAAATTTCTTCCGATCATTTTTTATTAACTGGTAAAGATGCCGTTAAAGAATATCCACAATCCACATCTCTGCAATAGAGAGAGAAAAAGAAAATCACAAAGTACCCTAATGGCCATCGCTGGTTTTTACTGACTAAAATACTTACTGGATATTTCATATAACATTTTTTTACAAGCGTAAGAATCAATCAAACTCTCCCCTTCCTCTTTCATTACTACTGAAGTTGATGGACGCATCCTTAGACTAATGGTTCTCGTTGTACGATTCCTCAGATGGAGTATTACCACTTCTTTTTAATTTTCTCTACTAGTATTTCTATCACCTTAATTTCAGTTGCTTTTTATCGGAACTTTCGTTCAGTCAGAAGAACTCGTTTATTATTGAAGAAATTCCAATAGAAAATATTCACAGTGTGTAGTTCCCCACCCCAATAACAATTTTAATAATTTGGAAAAAATATAGCAACAATTATAATACTTATGGAAATGCTGAACATCAAATTGGTATGAGATAAAAATGGGGAAAAGGCAATGATGCACCTGAGAAAGAACAGAGAAAGAAAAAGGAAAGAATTAAAAGAAGGATGGAAAGACGAAAGATACAATAAAATTGTAAAGATGAATTGAGAGGGAAAACATATGAAAAATTCGAAGACGAGGGATCAGCATCATAATCAAGAAAGAATGGAAGACAAGACAAAACTAGGACAAACTCAGAGTAAAAACAAGACGAAATAACAATCGAAACAGGAAAAAAAGACGCAGTCAAAGAAGAAAAAAAATATATAGAAACAAAGCCAGAAAAATAAAAGTAGAAAAAAAAATGACAAAAGCTGGAAAAAATGAAGCCGAAAAGAAGGAGAAAAATCTTGGTAGCCCAATTACGCTTTCCACGTGTAGGGGAAAAAAACTTAACTGGCCGTACATGTAATACAATTAAGGAGAAAAAATGGAAAAATGCCCGGCGAAATTGCCTCATTTTCAAAATATTTTTCGCGATATTAAAATGAAAAATCATTACAGATTGGGCGATAAAACATCCTAGAAACAAACGTCTACACATACACCAGCAAATGCACAAACACACAGAGAAGCAAACTAAGACATGAAAAAAAAAAGTCTATTTTGAAATTACGATGTAGCGTTGGAACTGAGAATTGATTTTTTACAGAAAAACTGAAAATATCCTGATAATACCATGGTTTAGATTAAAAATAGTAGTTGGACAGGTGCTGGGGATTTGAAGTGAATGTCCGTTATTCGATCTCCAGCAATAACCATCTATACCTTTGGTGTGAGCATGATATAAAAGACTATGTAAAGACTATCATAGGCAAGATACAACGGGAGAGTTAAAGCAGTATTTCAAAAACAGTGAGTTAAAATAGATGTATATTCACATAGGTATAAAAAAAGAAGCAACTGTGCCAAGGTACTAATCTGTTGTGGACAGTGTAACAATTGGGATTTTACTGTGCAAAGGAACAAAAGCTATCGTTGAGAATGGAAAGGAACAATTCTATCAAACAATGATGTTCAACCAGATGACAATCGCTGCATGAATAAAACAAAACGTTTCATTTGGGACAAAGACAAGATGCATCAGGTTTCTGAGAATCGTCGAAAGAAAGAAAGATCTTCCAGGCCTTTATAGCGAACTGGAGAGATTAAGGAACACGGAGAGGGGTCTACTCATCATTATCGGTATACTTAAAAAGAACCCTTAGAGAAGTTTGGAAAGATATTGAATGAAGTGGAATTCTGAGGAAGAGTACAAGTTATCAGAAAGATAATTTTGCTAAAATCAGATAGAATAACGAAAAAAGCCTGAATATTCGGGATATTTGCTGTTAATTGATGTCCTATGAAAATCAAAAGTTACTTCTGATAAAGGTAATACCAATGCATAAAGCTTAGTATCCAAGCGACATTCTTGGTTGGCTAGACATAAAGAAACGGAAAAAGTAATATGTCCCATCTGTATCAAGGACTATTTTGATTCTTCGATCAGAGATTTTGAGGTTTGTACAAGTAAGAATGAAGAAAGATTAATCGCAAGAGACGCATTAAGCATGAAAACTAATAGGTGGAAGATTAATGGAAAACTAGGTGTCTAGAAATCGAAAATATGAAATAAAAAAGAGATGAACAACTACGGATGTTTCAGAATACACATGGAAGAAATTTCTGATTCAACAAAATTGAACAGGTTGCAGGAAGGATATGTGAAGAGAGAAACAGAGTAAGGGTTAATGATTACCCATGACAACGGAACTAACTATATAAGATGGATACGTCACAGGAGAATAGCAAAGGCAAATTATTGAGATGAAAACTAGACTATAACGCAGACAACTCTAAATTTTTCTAATAATTTCTAAATCCAATTTAAAACTCCCCGTCCACCTACATATCTATCAATAAGTTATCGTTTTATCATATATACGTGTCTGCATATATATATATATATATATATATATATATATATATATATATATATATATGTACGTATATATGTATATATATGTATATATATATATATATATATATATATATATTTATATGTTGACAATGCGAGAAACAGTTATATTCAAATTAAACTTATTGCACAAAGATGTTTTGCCTTTCGGCTCGATCAAAATGGCAATTTCATGTTAGTCGAATACATTTATTTCGAATAAAACTATTTCCCTTATTGTCAACGTAATACCAATTGTCGTGTAACTATTTCTCAGTATGTCCCCGTCCCTGTCCCTTCTCTCTCTCTGTCTCCTCTCCCTCTCTCCCTCCTCTCTCTCTCTCTCTCTATATATATATATATGAACATATATGTACATATATACATATATATATACACATATATATGTGAATATACACATATATATGTATACATATATATACATATTTATATGTTTATATATATATGTATATGTATACATATATATATATATGTTTATGTTTATATATATATATATATATATATATATATATATATACATATATAAACATAAACATATATATATATATATATATATATATATATATATATATATATATATATATATATTTATATATTTATGTATATATCTTGGTACACACAATTACACACACACGTATAAACAAATTGAGAGATCTTCACCAGGGAAATTTGTTTTTTTAAATAAGCTGTTATTACGGGTTAAAAGTCAGTAATCTACTCTCATATGTTTAATATCAAGTAATGTAAAGGTACAATGACTTGTCATCTTGTAATTGTCGATGAAAAAAAAAGTCGGTGGTGCGTTAGGCAGTGGGATGGATCTGGCCCTTCCGGAAGCTTTTGTAGGAATCCATAATACTAAAAATAGTTACCAGAATTAATCAAGCCAGTGTCTCTTAAAAATCACAAGTAAGTCCAAAGAATAATGCTTTTCAAATATTTTAAAGGTTTCTCTAGGAACAATAGTGCATTTTTACACTGTATATGCTGGTTAACATGACGTACACGTATCTAACAATATGAAACTGATTTATGTTACTTATCTTCAGGTAAATGGCTTATAGACTCCTATTAGGCTGTTTCCAAAAAGCTGAAAGTTTATTTTCGGGGATAGCCTGATTGATTAACATAGGAAAGGTTCGGCTGACCCCCAAGGTACTTTCAAGTCAATTCAAGGTCAAAATTACCCTTCAAGCCTTAATTCGTAAATTGTGATTCATTTATTTCTGAAAAAAATCATGGAAATAAATATGGTTTAGTAGATGGAATTTTTCTTATTCTCACTGATAAGATGAAAGTGTTTTTATTTTCATTTTACTTGCTTTTAATTCATGAGATCTTCAAACCTGAAAATTTTTGAGTTGTGAGAAAGCAGATTTTCAAAGAGGATGTCTCATTAAAACGTAACTATACTGCTGAAGTGGACCCCTTGCTCTCTATTTGTTATGACAAATCTACAGATACTTATGACTGAGATGGTTATGTCAACAAGGCAGTATTATTTATGAAATATGATTCTAATTGACAGTAAAACATTTTTATTCCAGCAAAAACTCTTAACCTGATTAATAATTCAAATATCGCAATAGATTATGGACAATATTTAAATCTGAAGGCCTGCTCTGATGTGCAAACAAATAACGCCAAAAGAGAACTCCTGAATTCCAAGTTGTGAGAATAATCATTTTCTAAATGTTGTAAAAGATGTTTGAGGGGTTTTTTTTCCGAGAGTGCATGCTTGATCTAATCAAGGGAGGGGGGCATGAGTACTCATTTTGTTCTTTATAGGTAGCAAGATGTCTTATTCCATTTGTATCTGCTCTCCATTTCTTTCTTCCTTGCTCTCCTTTTATCTTTATATCTACATGTGTGTGTGTGTGTGTGTGTGTGTGTGTGTGTGTGTGTCCATTAGTAGGGAGATATAGGAACTCTGATGTGAATATACATGATCACTTGATGAATACATTGAATGATAAATTGATATTCATGCATAGATAGATATTAGTGGATTCAATTATCAATGAAACTGTACATATTTACTCGAAAATTCGTTTCATCATTTTCAGCCTTGTAAAAGCCCTTCTGCAGGATTTACCAGTCTTCTTTTTCATCAGGCATCGTACAGCCAAGATCTCCTGAACTGGTTTTGTTCGCCACGTCATCTCATATTTTGCTGGTCACATTCTCGAATATGATTTTGGGGGATCCAAATTGTGAGTCGTGATGTCTAACAGTTGTTTAACATTCTCCCGTCGTGACCGGTCCATCACCATTTGAATTTTGGATATATTCTATGATATCCCTGATTCTTGCTTTATTTCTTACATACTGTCCTGATCTTTCCATGTAATGTTGAACATGATTCTCTCATGTGCAAGGTCGGATGGTCAATCTTTTGGTTTTGTCCAGGGATAAAGGTCTATCTTCTTGTTAGGTTCCAGCGATTGTTCTTGAAGGTTGAGCTTGTTCTACTGACAGCTTGCCATCCTAGAGTGATTCTTCATTTGAAAATTTGATTAACTCTTCGATAGCCCATTGCAATGCAAGTAGCTTTTTTGAACATTACTAGATACATAAGTGTATGAAAAATGAAATTGGATGCAACACAAGTAACAACTTTCGGAAAAAAAACGAATATTGCGCTACCTTACTCAAAATGTAATTCTAGACTTATTATTAACTGATCTTACCGTTGCAAGCTAACAATAATCAGCATGACTCATGATCTAAACAAATTACTAGATCTACCCCAAAAGTCAATCATCTATTATGTGGTCCATACACCATTATTTCATACAATCTAATTGAAATATCTGTGAGAACTTCTGGATACATTGTGTGGGAGAACAGACAGACAGATTGGAAGAGAGGCAGTGGCAAGTATATGCATAAACCTCTCCAAGAATTCGTCTGCAGAGTTAAATCAAATCTTTTTTAACTTGATCTGTTTCTAAACATCGATAGACTGCCTCGAACTTACAAATAAAAAAAAAACATTCCCGGGAAAGATGCTGAATTTTTTAAATAATCAAAAGATCTGCATCTTTTAAAACCAAGATTTTATGAAAGAAATTGAGTTATTGATTTCATATGTATGTAGATTGATTTTAACACTCTATTACGATTTTCTTTTAGAACTGTCTGTTATATATTGTCTGTACCAAACAATTCAGAATATGTGCCTTTTTAAATTCTATTCACGATCAGTATTATTATTATTATTATTATTATTATTATTATTATTATTATTATTATTATTATTATTATCATTATCATCATCACCACACCAGTTGCCTGGTGGTCACAACTGGAGACTGAAAGACAGCAAGTCTCCTCAGGTCTCCAACACTCCTCTCCACACACTCGCAGCCCACAGCTGTGCTGTGGTTAACAGGTTCACTTCAGTTGTCCGGTGGTTATCGCTGAAGTGACAGTAAGTCTCCTCAGGTCTTCAGCCCTTATCTCATTTCTCCCTCACCTATCACAGCAGTACCGTGGTTCGTACCTCAACCAATATTTGTGGTATGTTGAGTTTTCTTTCCTCCCTTCTCTATTCCCTCCTTTTCTCTCTGTTACGCTACTGCTAACGGGTGGGTACGTAGATATATTTCTACCACTTATTTCAGTATTCGTGCAGTCTCTAGCAGTGCTGTGGTCCGCACAGTCTCAGTTCCTCTTTTTTTTTTTATCCCCGACTCCTCAAATCTCACCTCAGTGTCTTTGGTACGGTTTCGGGTGCACCTGCTATTACTGGTACTATCCTGACCTCCATGTTCCACACCTATATCAGTTCTCTCACCAGGTCCTGTTTTTACAGCTTTTCACATTCTTCCCTATTACTTCGTGGTCTGCAAGTACGGCCCGGCTATTGTTTTGTTGGTTTCCTCTTTTTGTCCACAATTGCTCGGTCCAATCTTCTCGCTTGGATGGAGTGGTCGGTTGAAATGTTAAAAATCCAAAAGTAATTTGTGGTTTCAATTCTCAAGGGCATTCTCTGGTTTGTGCTTGTATCATTTCTTCGCATGGTTAAATCCCATTCGTTCATTCGATTCCAAGTGTATCACTATTGGTACTCCATCGTGTCTGTCTTTAACCCTTCTGGGCTAGTTGACTAGATTCTCTAGTTATGTAGTTTACGGTCTCATCTCTTTCCCCACATAGGTGGCACTTGTTTTTTTGTCTTTGTTCTGCGTGTTTTGTTTTGATATAGTTTGTTCTGATACATTTGTTTTTGGCTGCCATGAGCAATTCAGTTTCTATCTCTAGGTTTCCTATTCGTAGCCAGGTCCATAATCTCTTGTCTACAATATTCTGTATCTGCCGTCTAGATTTCCCATATAGTTTTTTCTGTTCACATTTTTCTTTTCTTATTTGCTGTGCTGCTCCATTGTTTATACATTTTTGTTGTTCATTGCACTGCTTCAGGCACTCTTCATAATGTCTTAATTGTTTGCTTCCTTGCACACACTTTTCTAGACCTGCCTTTTGGTACTGGATGGGATAATGGATAGTCTATAGCCACACTGAAAAGTTGTAATACAACGAAACTGCTGTCTGTGGATGACACAATATATATATATATATATATATATATATATATATATATATATATGGGAATATTTTCAAGCGATGCGTAATTTGTTAATATGATGAATTAGAAAATTATCAAATCATACGTTTTTCAAACACTTTTTTTCCGATTCTGCATCAATAGCGTTGTCGGATCGGATTTGAATATAGAAATAAATACATTACGCCCAACGTCGTTACAGGGATTGTGTGATGATATCTTATTTTGGTACTGTTTTTATATTCATACATTTGATAAAAGTTATCTAAATTCGATCCAAAGACGCTACTGATGTAAAATATATGAAAAATTCATATTGGTAAATTCAGATATTTTACCGTTTCATACATGCAAATAAATTTTGGGGTTGAATTTGCATTATTGTAAAATCTGTTGTAAGCAAAATTATAGGTGAATGTGGAAGAAAATAGTCTGAAAAACTTCTCTTGGTTAGCTTTTCAAGACATTTAGCGTTTTTAGTACATTTAAAATCGTCTCCATGAATATTCTGACTCATAAATATAGGTAAGCCATCATTATGCAGAAGTGCTTATGTGGAATTTTCATGCAAAAATCCAGTTATGCTATGGTGAATAGTAGAATCATGATTGTGCCTTCTATTGTTGATGCTCATAACTTCTTAGGAAAAAACAGTAAAATCGAATTGCTTAGTCTGAACTAGACAAGAGGTAAAAATGCAGTTCTTTTCATTCATGCCTCGGACAGATAGAATTAGAACATTAAACAAACAAAAAAAAGGCGAAAAATAAAACTTACTATTATTACCGACTGCTCAGGTAATTTAAATCTTTTCCCCATTGTCAGTTGTTCAATATTTCTTGCTGGTTTTTCTGTGTGCAAATCTTCTCTTTATGTTTGCCAGTTGAGAGACAACAATGACGTTATAAGATTAGCTTCAAGTCGAAGTCCAGACTTGAATCTTTCATCTCTACATTCTTATAGAATATAGAGAGGAAAGTGGAAAATGCTGCTTATCCAGTAAAGACTACTAGATAATACCCGTGAATAAAAAAAGATCTATTTTAATGACGATTGTCACCTTCAACTCTTTAAATCAAAAATATTTCCACTTCTTATTTCGTTGTATTATGTCAGTCAGAAATTTCTCGCATAGCAGTTTATCCCCACCCCCTGTTTTTAAATAGGCTCTTATTTCCAAACGAAAACAAAATATCTGAACAGTCATGATCGTGTTTTGATAACTTTAACAACAAAGGATATAAGTTTGGGTTAATAATTATAGTCAGTGTCATAGTTAGTGTTTATAGTTAGTGTTAAGAGTTAGAGTTTAGTCTTGAAATTTCCAATTACAAAACAAATGAAAGCAGGAAATTTGTCATTGTTACTTTAGTAATAGAAAAATATTCTACTGTCGCCATTTTAACTCGTATGAACCAATTGAACTCGTTCCAGAGGAAGAGTCCATTGTTTCAAATGGTGGTTCCGAGATAAATTTATCAGCAAAATTGTTATCTTCAAGTGGAATAGTTCATGGCTGCAGGTTGGGAAACAGAAAAAAAAGCACTTCATTATATAAATAAACTAGATCACTTTCGTGAAAAACTTGATAATATATCCAAATTTCTGAAAAAACAACAACTTCTGGACACTGTTTTGTCAAATAGTCGTAGATATTTCTTATAAGCAAAAACAATTCAAGACGAAAAGAAAAAAATGAACTTTTCATCGTATAAGTAGATTATCCCTGACACTATGCAAAGAAAGTGTACATGCTTTTAGTTTGTAGCTTGGTCTTCTTCAACTCGACGTCTCGATTCGCACCATTTTTATCTAATTTAGTTGTCTACATCTTGTTTTCCAACTTATATATAGTTATATTCCTTTGTCGGTATTGTTTATTATCATCGTATGATCAGATTATCTTTATCAACTCGACAGATGGACAGAGGAATTCGTATAAGCTGAGTTTTTTTGTGGGGCGGTGAATCCTAAGGACTGACTCGATAGCTGACAGGTTGGACATTTCATTGGCTGATAGACCGCTTTATATTTCGTCACATCATGCCTGCAAATACGACAGTTCCTTGATATCAAATGTAATAGGAATATATATAAATAAAAAAAAAGGTGACAATTGTTTTACTTGGCTCACTGTTTTGTCTGTGCACGTTGATAAATACTCACATTTGCTTGGGCACGTAGGAAACGAAGGTATTAAATCTATAAAAGCAATCAGAGAAAAATCCACATGTAGCATATAAAAGTATAAAACATTTAGATAGATAAGTATATAAATGAATAAATACTTATATATATATATATATATATATATATATATATATATATATATATATATTGTGTCATCCACAGACAGCTATTTCGATGTATTACATCTCTTCAGTGTGGCTATAGACTTCCCATTATCCCATCCAGCACCGCGAGGCATAATTTAAACCTTCACTTCAAACCCGTAGGCCGATATCCTATCTCTGGACTACGGAACTGGGCAGGCAGTAAGGCTGAATTTATGCAATATATTCAGATTACACAGAAATCCCTCATCCACCAGAGTGCTCAATTCCTACAGAAGAGCATTATATATATATATATATATATATATATATATATATATATATATATATATATATATATATATATATATACATATATATAGGAAGCTTTACAGCTTCAAATACTGAACATATTGGAAGTACATTTGTGTCTTTTCTGTAACTTATTTATATTTCTGCTTCCGTGGTTGTAATGTAGACCATTTCAGTGTTTTACATGTACTTTGTTATCGGTATACATTGTATAAAATTTTCTTTTGTTAAAACATCAGTTGTTTACCATGTAACCTATTCGAGAATTTTGCAGCAGTTGTATCTACACGACACAAAAACAGTGTCGACCAAACATACACACACACACACACACAGATACAGACACACACACACACATATACATTTATATAAAAGATGAATCTAACGACTGAAATACTTACTATTAGTTTTCAACTCAACATTTTTCATTTTCATTCATATATGAGAATCTTTTTTGCATTATTCAAAATTCCTGTATAAGGATCCCCATAATCATTTTATATTATATCAAAAATAAGAATTCAAAATTAAAAATAGGACTCAAATAAGAACCTCGAAGTTTGCAACATTCAAATCCAAATTTATCAAACCTTTTTTCCTTTTCATAATATATGTTTGAATATTGGATATACATCGGAGAGTCAGACCATTTTGAAGAATCGCAAAATATCAAGCTAGAAAAAAAGAAAACTGCTGGGAGGAACATGATGAGGCGTATTATTATTATTATTATTATTATTATTATTATTATTATTATTATTATAATAATAATAATAATAATAATAATAATAATAATGATAATAATAATAATAATGATAATAATAATAATAATAATAATGATAATAATAATAATAATGATAATAATAATAATAATAATAATAATAATACCGAGATAAGAGGTGTCTTATGGGAAAGTAATGCCTAGCTACCCCTCCCCCGAGTATGAATGAATGGAGTCTGTCCACCACTGACCGTTAGGACCCCTCAGTAGATATAAGCTAGCAGGGGGAAATCCACCGTGGGGGAAGAACACAGATTGCGAGACTTATACTAAGTCAAGACTTAGAAGATTTAAGGGAGACGTATGATCCCCAAGGTTGTTAATTTCACGCAGACGAAGCTTAGTGCTAATTTTTAGGCCTGAATTTAGGAGGGGATGGTCATACCACCAAATAGATATATCTGTGCAGCAGAATGGCCTATCCACGTAAGGTCGTACCATGGGTTGTAAGAACTGGTGGAACTCTGAGAATGCCACTGAACTCATTGCCCTCAACGAACCCACCAAGGTCTGGTGCTACCTAAAAAGAACCAAAAAGAGCTGGTGGGGCTCTTCGGTTATTTCTGAACCACATCGGTCTTAACCAACCCACCAAGGTCTGGCGCTACCTCAAAGAACCAAAAAACCCCTATCATGACAGTACAACCAAACCATTTTACCGCAAAAAACGGGGCACAAATTCAAGATTTGTGTGTCGTAACCGGCAGGTGTTCCCTTGTTAGCCACCAGGAGGGACCCGGTCGTCATCCTGTGACTGCTGGCCAAAACTCCGGCTCGTGTACCCTTAATGGCCTTCAGGAGGGACACAGTCGTCACATAGCTACTGTTGGCCAAGACTCATATACCTCTAACGACACCCAGGGAAGGCGCGGTCCTCTCGGAGTGACTGCTATAAAAAACAAGAGAAAGAGATGGACAAGGGAGGAGAATAGGCTAGTTATGTATTGTTACTTTAAAAGCAAGCCTTCAGTGCGATCTTATAGGGAGCGTATGCTCCAAATATGGAGGGAAAAATCTGATGTGGAAGTATCGAACCAACGCCTTGCTGACCAAGTAAAGCAAATTCAAAAGAAGAAATGGCTGTCTGAGACTGAACTACTAGAGATTCGCATTAATGTAGAGAGAGGTTCAGGTGACACATCTGAAGAATGCCCCCCCAGCACAATTAGTACCAATAACAAAACTAGAATAACTCCCCATGAGACCCCCACAGTAAGCTATGTATCAGAGGGTGACGACGAGGCACCAACGGAAGAAGAGAACACCAAAATACAAGCTTTGAAAGAGATCATGCGAGGAGAGAAAACAACACTCCCCTCCCTAAGAGACAAAGACAGAAAGAAAGTCGGAGAAGTGACCGAGCAGGTCAACTGCCTCTTACAGCACATAGAAACAAACACCCTCCTAGAACTTAACAACCTAATTTACGCAGGGGCGAAAATGGTAGCACAAAGCTTTACAACACAAGATAGGAGCCCGAGCAATAATAGGGAAGGGAAACCCAACTGGGAGAGAAGGTTACAAAGGCAGATCTCCCAACTACAGAGAGATGAAGTACTGCTTAGAAATACACCACACACAGACAGACCACGAGTAAGACTTTATAACAAATACAAGGTAACGCAAAAAGGCATCGCAACTGTAGTCGAAGAGTTACACCAGAAAAGACTAGCCAAAGAGGCAAGACTAAAAAGATACAGACTAAGAACGGCCCAATACACACAAAACCGCACATTCCAAAACAATGAGAAAAAGTTTTACCGAGATTTAAATGGGGAAAGAAGGCAGGACATGAAACCAGATGCCACAGAGGCCAAGAACTATTGGAATAGCATATGGGGGCACCCAAAAAGACATAACGTAACACCGCAATGGTTAGGAAACATGAGAAAAGAACTAGGAGATATAGACAAGGGAGAACCAATAGTACTGAATGAAACCACATTGAAACATACTCTTAGGAAAGTAGCCAACTGGAAAGCACCGGGTCCCGACGGGATCCATGGGTATTGGTTCAAAAAATTTACCACGTTACACGGCAGACTCACTCACCTACTCCAAAATTGTCTGAATGAAGGCAAAGCACCAGAATGGATGACTAAAAGCAGAACCACCCTCATCCAAAAAGACCCGGGAAAGGGGAACATAGCAAGCAACTATAGACCAATCACTTGCCTACCACTTATGTGGAAAATCCTGACCGGGCAAATAGCAGAGAGAATATACATGTCAATGGATAGAAGGGGGCTACTACCAGAAGAACAGAAAGGGTGTAGGATAGGAACCAAAGGGGCAAACGATTTACTCTACATAGACCAGATGATCTTAAAAGAAGTAAGGAAAAGGAGAAAGAATATCGCAATGGGATGGATAGATTACAAAAAGGCATACGATATGATTCCACATAGCTGGATACTCGAATGCCTTAGAATGTTCAAAATTAGCGAACCGGTGGTTAAATTCATTGGTAATTCAATGGAAGACTGGAAAGTAGATTTGACAGCTGCAGGGGACAAACTAGCCGAGGTAGGGATAAAAAGGGGGATCTTCCAAGGGGACTCGTTGTCCCCACTGTTATTTGTTCTAACAATGATACCGCTTAACAAAATCCTGAAAAACAGCAAAGGATACCACTTCTCTAAAACAAAAGGAAAGGTCAACCACTTAATGTACATGGACGATATTAAATTGTTTGCGAAAAACAGGGGAGAGCTTGAGACTCTGTTCAACGAAGTAAGGGAATATAGTGAGGACATAGGAATGGAGTTTGGGATAGAAAAATGCGCAATAATGGTGATGCATAAAGGAAGGCTTTCAATGACTGAGGGAATTGAACTTCCGGACAACAACAAGATTAGGGCATTGACTGCACAAGACCGATACAAGTACCTAGGTGTCCTTGAATGTGACACGATAAAACGGGAAGAGATGAAGGAGAAAATTAAGAGGGAATACCTTAGAAGGATAAGGAAAATATTAGAAACCAAATTAAATAGCAGAAATCTAATAAAAGGAATGAACACCTGGGCTGTGTCAGTAGTTAGGTATACAGGACCATTCCTAGGATGGACAAAGGAAGAGCTCCAATCAATGGATAGGCGAACAAGGAAACTTATGACGATGCATAAAGCATTACACCCTAGGGATGATACAGATAGACTATACGTTAAGAGAAAAGAAGGTGGTAGGGGGCTCATCAGCATAGAAGATTGTGTCCAGAGAGCTAGAGTAGTCCTAGATAAATATGTGCAAACAAATAGTGAAGAAATCATAAAGAGCGCGAGGGATAGTGCAACAAACAAAGTAGAAAGCAATGGAACGGTACAGCAAACTAGAAAAGAAAAGTGGGAAGGGAAAAATTGTACGGCGAGTTTAAAAGACAGATAAAAGATATAGCAGACGAGAAATCATGGACGTGGTTACGAAAGGGAAACCTTAAGAGAGAAACAGAATCGCTCATCATGGCAGCCCAAAACAAAAGCATAAGGACAAACTACATAAAAGCTAAAATCGACAGAACACAGGCAAACAGCAAATGCCGCATGTGCGGTGAAAGAGATGAGACAGTAAACCACATAACTAGTGAATGTAGTCAACTCGCCCAGAAGGAGTATAAGCATAGACACGATAGAGTAGCAACGATGATACACTGGGAACTAAGTAAACAAATGGGATTCAACCATGGGGAAAAGTGGTATCAGCACAAGCCAGAGTCAGTTTTGGAGAATGACAACCACAAACTACTGTGGGATTTTGACATCCAAACTGACCACCTCATCCAGGCAAGAAGGCCGGACTTAGTAATAGTAGACAAAAAAAAGAAGGCCTGCCAAATAGTAGACGTGGCTGTGCCTGCAGACCATAGAGTAAAAAAGAAGGAGGGTGAAAAAAGGGAAAAATACCAGGACCTAGCAAGGGAGTTAAAGAAAATGTGGAACATGAAAACCAGGGTAGTACCAGTCATAGTGGGAGCACTAGGAACTGTCCCCAGAACGCTGAGGGAGAGACTGGAGGAGATCGGGATTAGGGGGAGGATAGAGACCGTACAGACCACAGCACTACTGGGAACTGCACGGGTACTGAGGAAGGTGCTAGAGATATAAGTACTGCAACGAATTGTAGCTCTGTCATGATATGCGAAAGAGGGAGGAGACGTTAGCTGAAGACCTGAGGAGACTTATTGTCACTCAGCCCTCAGCGATAACCACTGGGCAACCGGTGTGAAACTGTAAATCGCAGAATTACTGCGACCTGCTAGTACTAGGAGAGGAGGGCTGGAGACTTGAGGAGACTTGCTGTCACTCAAACTCCAGCGGTTACCACCAGGCAACTGGTGTGAGATTCCTAATAATAATAATAATAATAATAATAATAATGAACAATTGATGTACGCTTAGTTGCCGCTTACTTGCATGATGAGACGTGAAAACAATTTGTCAAACTGCAACGAGTGAAATAAAAATGTACAGAGAATATAAGCTCTATTTTATTGTTTTATTCAGATATTGAGCCTTGAACATTTCCCCGTCGAAGCTCTCTCTCTCTCTTTCTCACTCTTGCACGGAAACACACACACACACACACACACACACACACACACACACACACGCACGCACACACACACACGCATATACATATACATATATATACATATACACACACACACGCGTATACATATACATATATATACATATACCCCCCCATATATATATATATATATATATATATATATATATATATATATATATATATATATATATATATATATATATATATATATATATATATATATATATATATAAGTATATATGTATATGCAGAAGGACAGACACGTGTATAACCCATCTCTTGGATGGAATAAGGAACAATTTTATCCAAGATGCACTTTTCACACACACACACACACACACACACACACACACACACACACACACACACACACACACATAGACACATATACACATCGGTGAGTCTGCGTGTAAAATCTAGAAAGCTTTACAGCTATAGACATTGATCACAAATAAAAAATTTTCATTAGTTTTTTTTGTGTTACTTCAATCACCAATCTCCTTAATATCTGTCAATGCTATTTATGTTATTTTCCCTCAGTGTTTTCCCTCCTATCACCCTATATTTTTTTATAATTGTGCCATGTCTGAATTGTCTCTTGTAGGGATCATCACTTATAACAGTCATTTTAAAATGGCACCCACGCAGCGTTACGAAAAAACCACTTCTTTTTTCATCATATAGTTAAAGCCATACATGTAGTCCGTCATTTTACATAAGTTTTTATGTGTATTATAATTGGGATTTATTTTATACTACATATCGATTTTTGTGAGAGACTGCTCGATTACGCATACATATCTTTTCTTATTTCTTCCTGGTATCAGTGATCAATTTTCGAGGCAAGACGTCTCTAGAGAGGCAAGACGTCTCTGACTAAAAAGAAAACAAAAAACAAAGGAACCTTATTCTGTTCCATTTCTTTCTACTTGGTAATTAGGTATCATCATATACTAAGCTAAGTAATCTATCCGTTTGCAAGTTGCTTATTGAACGGACCCGTCACTATAACTATTAGTTTCCAAGTTAATTTCGCTTGCTAGGTGTGTATATATCAAGTGTGTAAACTATTCCAATGGGGCTCGTGGACGGCAATTTTAAACATTACTTCTTTCAAGTTTCTTCCCAAAATACCTTATCGGAGCATTGTCTTGTCAGCGATGTAAGCTTATGCTGAATTTATAACCTATTTTGTGTCTGCTTGTTTTTTTTTTGTCTTTTTTTGCAGTTCTGGCCTTTTTAGTGATTATTGCCCAACGACAGGCGAAAGAAATAACTTATTAATTAACCACCCCTCTTCAAATGTTTTTTTTTAATTGATTACCTCCAATATGCCATGCTGCCAAAAGAGTTTCGTTGCATAACGGTTTCTACTGAGACACAACTAAGACCTGTTTTTTCCTGAGACACAACTCAGACCTGTTTTTCTTTCTAGTTACAAGATTATACAGTTCTCATCATCCAAATGACAGGGACTTGCCTGTTCTCCAAAAAAAGCGTTTGAAATCCTCTAATTACATGAACTACAAAATTAAATGATCATGCTGACACAAGACATAAAATGCTAACGCTTCAATAACAATCAAGTTCAAGGAAATTGAAAAACAAATTGATAGATTAGATAGATAAATGAATAGATCGATAGATTTGAGCTAAAAGGAATAGATAATTAGCTATGCAATTACATGGATAAACGAGTAAGACAAAAGTAAATAGATACGAAGGAATTAAGGAAGGAAGGCAAGTGATTTGATCGGAGAAAAATAGAACAGGCAATATCCTAGATACAAACATATCCATGTGTTCTGTATCAAAAGTAAGAGGCTACCCAGACGACAGCATTGAGGAAAAAGGTAAGAATACTAGTCTTAGAATCTGGAGGAGACTTGCCATCAATTATCTTTCACTGAGAATCACCATTCACTGCTGTTGTCAAAACTCAACAGATTATGATAGTTATAATATTGATGATTAAGTAGCCCTTTGTCTTTATGTATTGAACATGAAGAGACCACGAATAAGACCTGGGGACATACAAAATAAGACGAGATGGTATATTGCCTGTCATAGAAGGAAAAAAAAGTAGAAGGAGACTACTCAAATAAGTAATATTAAGGATATAGACACGGTGATTTTCCTATTACACAAAAGTGTACTTTTTAAAACAAAAAAAGCAACAACAGAAAAAACGAAAACAAACAATTGTACCTACACTAAACCAGATATTATACAGACAAAGTATTTCTGAAACGACGCATCTTAGTGCCAGGAAAGATATAACGTCCGGTCAGAATGATTGGGAAATGTTTAAAAAAAAAACTCTGAAGATATAGGTGAGAAAGAACACATTTTGTTCTATAAAAAAAAAAAAAAACAGTGAAGAACTGTTTCCAAGAAATAGCCTAATGGAAAGCACAAGGACCAAATTGGATCTGCGAATATTGGTCCAAGAGCTTCACCACACTACGATTCAGGTTAGTTCATCATCTCCAAAGCTACTTAGATGAAGACAAGATCCTAGACCAGAGGCAGAAAAACCGTCTGACAAGCAACTATAGACCAATTACATGTAAAAGTTTTCAATGGAGCAGAATGAATATATATTTCAATGGAAAGAGAACGTGTCCGACGTAAGGGACAGGAACTGATGCAATCAAGAAACAAAATGAGCAAAAGATTTGTTTTACGTTGACCAGACGATTCTAAAAAAAAAAAAAAAGAGGAGAAGAAAAATGTTGCAATTAGATGAATTGACTGTAAGAAAAAGTATAACACGATTCCACATATACTTAAACTCCTCAGGATAATCAATATTAGCATACTACTGTTAGATTCATAGCCCATTCTATATAAAAAAAAAACAAATAAAAAACTGGAAATTTGACTTGCCAGCCACAAGAGAAGGGTGAGTATATAAAAAGGACAAATCTTTCATAGAAACTATCTTCCCATCAAATAGAATTCTGAAAATCAGCAAAATATACCAATTCTTTAAAATATAGGGAAAAGTCAACCAACCAATGTATATAGACAACATAAAACTATTTGCAACGAACCAGAAATGTTGTTCTCCAAGTTTAAAGAATGCACAAATAGCATTGGAATGAAGTTTGGAATAGAAAAATACGTGCTGATGGTTATGGCCGGGGGGTGAGGCTTTGAGCAATAAAAGGAATCAAATCACCGGATAACCAAAAAAACAATACACAGGGCTGATATAAATACCCTAAGTGTGACACAGATGAAAATGAGGGAGAAAGAAATGTCTTCAAAGAATGAGAATGATTTTGGAAACTAAACTAAATTGAATGAATTAGATGAAAAGAAAAGTAAGATAAATAGGTGTATCCCTTGGGCGGACAAAGGATGATCCCCAATCGAAGGACCGGCAAATGAAGAAACATATGATGACGCACAATGCTCTACACCCCTGAATAACACTGAGAGACAGTATGTAGAGATGACAAATGGTAACAAAGAACTTATCAGCATATGTCTGTGTCCAATAAGCTGAAATGATGTTTGAAAATTATGTGCAAGTAAGCAAATAAGACATTATGCAATCGCCCAAAGCTGTGCTATAAATAACAAAAAAGTAATGAAAAAACAAATGGAGGGACATCAAAGACAACCAGGAAGGAAAATGGGAACAGAAAAAAAAATACCAGTGGATTTCAAAAGATGGAGAGAATACATATCACAGATGAGCAGTCGTGAACATGGCGACAACAGAAACCTAAAGGGAGAAAAAGAATCCTACATCGTAGCAGTCCAAAACAAGTGTATCAAGACGAACTATGTCAAGGCAGAGACCAACAAAACCCAGGCAAATAATGACTGCTGTCTGTCTGTGTAGAGAAAAGAATAAGACTATGCACAAAAGAGCTCATGAATGTACTAATCTAACCCAAAAGGACAATAACTGGCACAGAATGGTCGAAACTTGTTATACACAAGGAAATAAGCAAACGATTGGTGATCAATCCAGTTGGGGATATGGTAGAAGTTAGTTCTGCGCTAACCACAACACTGACAAGACAGCTGGAAACTGGGGAGATGTAATGTCCCTAAATCCCACCAAGTGACGAAGCCTATACGTGCTATTTTGATAAGTTTAACAAGTTTAGCACAAGAACAAATGGTAGAAATGAGAAGAGGAGAATTGTGTTATGCCTACTTCCAAGTGGGAGAAACCTGTCAATCTTAAAAATTAGGATTCAAAACCCTGATGATACCCTTAGCTTGGACTTGCACAACTTTTTTTTTATTTGCAAGGAACTTTCTATTTGTGTTCTCTTTATTCGATACTAACGACCAAAACTGTCACCAACGATCAACAGAGGTTTTTCTCAGCTTTTGAGCGGGTGTGGTTGGCTAGAGGGCTGGGTATATCTATCACGTATACAAGCCACACTAATATATCTACAGGGCTGAGAATTTGAACATTCACTCCTCATTGTATTTTTTAAAAAATCTTCTTTTTAAAAATGCTTCCAGAATAGATTTTCGTTTGGGGCTTGGTCAATTTGAAATGATTGTTTATGCTACATTGACTGTTCATTTTCAGTAAGTCTGTTTTTTTGAAAATTAAAACTCGTCCAAGGATCTTGCCAAAAGAAAGACGAGAAAGATATCTGATTCGTTGATCACTTCTTTTCCATTTTTTAAGTGATCATCCATAGAAAAAGAAAAGTAGCAAGAGACATTGGTCAAATGACGATTTCTATTGAGTGACTAATCTCTTTTTTTTTTCAATTTTTTCTTTTTTTGTTGCACATTGAGCCTGTTTTAAGATTTAAGCACATCTGAGCACAACTTCCCGATTTTAATTTTAACCATTCCCAAATCTTTCTGGCGAGGATTTGTAGTTTTAAAGTGTTTCTTCACATATTTACTCAGTATATCCCGTGTCTCAGCGTATTTATATCAAGCCTACTTGATCTCCTCCATCTTCAACAATAAAAGAAAAACTCACTGTTGCAGTGATTGATTGTAGCATCAAAATTTAGAGTCATTTGGAAAAAAATAATTCCATCAAAGGAAAAAAAAATGTAGTCAAAATAAATTCTATTTATGAAATCATAGGCGTTTTCCACTGGAAAACATTTGAGAATGGGTAAAAATGTCTTGAAAAATGTAAAACCCTGGGGAATATTGATGTTATTAGAACAACCCAATAAGGGCCTGAAAAAGTCAAAAATCTTTTATCTAAAAAAAAAAATTGAAATATTAGTAATATTCAAAAGGGGAATCCTTGAGTAATGATGTAGAGTTGAGTAATTATGTCTGTTGACAAAACTGTATGGCCAGGGACACGCATGAAGGCAGATTGAGTTCTTTCTGTAGGTAGGGTTATTCGATCACCATCTCTGGAGGCTACGGTTGTTCAGTAGATAATCATCTCAGTAGCAACCCCCCAACACTTGGAGAAATAATGAATCGGATCAAGGGTTGTTGCAATTGGGAAAAACGGCAAGGATATCGATAACTTTATGTCATATTTGGTTGTATTTTGCATTTTCTATGTATGTATTCCCTCAGAAGGCATTGCTATTTTTTTTTCTCATCCGCAATATCGGCTCTTATATTTGTCAAGTTCTCGCTCCGACTAGATCTGAGTTCCAAACACCCACACACACACACACGTACACACACACATATATATATATATATATATGTATGTATAAAATTATATGTACATATATATATATTACTAAGGAAAAAGTATGATCTGACAGAATAATCATAGAATGTGTTATATTGTATAAAAACTTGTATTTGAAATAAACGCCCTTTATTACATGGCGAATGTATCATTTAGCTTGAACAAAGTTGAATGTATTAGGAGAAAATAAAGAAAACGGGACAGCTGCAGTAATCGAACATTCTACCGATAGGATAACTATTTTAACATCGTGCTGCACATATGTTTACCCCATGTTCTTTAATTGTGTATTCCATTTTCGTCGTCTAGACCAAATGGTGCGTTCATTGAGTAATAGCAGGTATTCATTCGGATGAGAGTTTCAAAATAGTATAATATATGGACTTGAGCAGTTATTTGGGCATTTGCATTACCGGCAGCTGTTTAGCTAGTAGCAATGGTACGCTGAAGGGGTTACCCTATCGGTCGCAGGCTCGATTTCTGCTTTGTTCTCATATAAATTCATATATATATATATATATATATATATATATATATGTATATATTGTGTTCAAAGAAACTTCATGAAGATTGTGGCAATATATAATTTTTTCTATTCTTTTCCTACTCATTGACATACTTCAAAATCATTTGAAAAATATTATTTCTGCTGATCTGATATGAAGCTCCTGTTGTGACACATGAACTAAATATGTTGTAACATACATCCCTATCAATCTCTCTCTCTCTATCTTTCTCTCTCTCTCCCTCTATCTTTCTCTCTCTCTCTCTATCTTTCTCTCTCACTCTTTACATATATATATATACATACACGCACACACACACACACACACACACATACATATATATATATATATATATATGTATGTATGTATAATACTGAATGCTCTCAAATGATTTGAATAGCCATGTATTATCAACTTATACACCAGCTATTATACATGTTTGAAACTTTGAACAATGAACCTTTGGAGCATAATAGAGAAGTTAATGGTCCATAAGGAATTGCAAAACCATATCATAATGGATTTCTCCTCAGGTATCCAAGGGATGGTATTTGAAGCTAAAGACTATTCAATGTAAAAGGTATCTACTGTCAAATAGAAATATCCACAAAGGCCCATTTTCCATGTTATTGTTGACCTCCAGACAAGATGTTTGGCAACAGAATGATGCTATAGTTATACTAATTATTCCTGCTGTGAAAATCAAACTTTCCCAAATAGTATGTCCATCTAGTTATATCTCTAGGCAGGGCCTAATCTACATATGGGCTGTGCAAGCTCGACCCGTAAGTGTCGTAATAAAAGCGGGGTTTCAGCCTCCAACCGACCCACCGAAAGAAAATTAATTTACCAATAATTTCATTTTGTTTGTTCAAAAAACGAAAAAAAAACAAACAAACAAAAAACAAAAACAAAACAACAACAAAATAAAAACAAAACCAAATATGTATCGCATTTTATAGTGTTTACTACGAGAATTTGTACGAACAAAATTACTGAGATGTATCATCCAAGGGTAAGTACTGAGAACTAAAATTCGCTAGGCTTGTCAATGTTAGTCGCTGACCTTTACTTATCCCAACAGGCCTATGTCAATGACGCTGGCGTTTTGGGTTCTACGAGCAGCTCCCGTTTTGTAGTTCTACCTTCTGTCCTTTACTTTTTCTCTTCCGTTGGTTTTGGCATAAGAGACTGTTTGTTTATCCCTACACCACTATGCATTCCTTCTGGCTGCCTCTTTTTTTTTTAACACGACTGAGGGTGGAAGCTGAAGGAGATGGCCCCACTCTTTGAAAAGTCCTTTTATCAGTTGTTCATCGGTCGTGGGCTGATTCTCCGAAAAAGATCTTTTGGACAGACTAGGACGATACAACGTCTTTCTGGCAGATCCAGCAGCCAAGTTGATGCCAGACTATTGTTCTCTGTTTTTCTCTGGACTACATTGCAAATGTGAGAGGGTTTTTTTTTTTCAACAACTGGGCATCCTGGGATTTCCATACACAGCCTAGGCATGCGCCTTGGAGGGTTGTTGCAATATTTTGTAGAGACAGAGCAATGGACATTGGCAAGATGTAACAATCAGAAGCCTAACTAAAATCGTGGCAGGCTTGATCTTTTCTTTGATAACTTTAAAGCAGATTGATTTCCAAACATAGGACGATACAACGTCTTTCTGGCAGATCCAGCAGCCAAGTTGATGCCAGACTATTGTTCTTTGTTTTTCTCAGGACTACATTGCAAATGTGAGAGGTTTTTTTTCAACAACTGGGCATCCTGGGATTTCCATACACAGCCTAGGCATGCGCCTTGGAGGGTTGTTGCAATATTTTGTAGAGACAGAGCAATGGCCATTGGCATGATGTAACAATCAGAAGCCTGACTAAAATCCTGGCAGGCTTGATCTTTTCTTTGATAACTTTAAGGCAGATTGAATTCGATTTCTCAAAATGGTTCTTCTTAGAAATTGGAAGCAAGATGCTCACTTCTCGTTAATTAACTTGAGATTTTACCGAGATGCCATATTAAAAAACATATTCTACTTTTGTTCTAAGTTTAGCCTTGTCAAAAGTGTAAGGCTGACAAATGAGGTGAAAATCACTGCACGAACGAACTGGTTTGCGAGAATATTTTATCAACCATAACGCTACGTTTGGAGCTCTTATATTATTGTCTTATAATGAAACATTAGTATACATATAATAAAAGACAAGCGTTGAAAAGTAGAATTTTTTAGACAATTATGAGAAACAAGGTAACCATGTTTATTTTTCTAGTTCTGTCTCTGCTTTAATAGTTTACGAGTTGTTTCAAAGATGAAGAAAAAATAGCGGACAAATATTAACGCTTTGATGAATTGAAAACATAAAAATAACATTTTCTCGATTATAATAATCTTTGCTCGGATCCTGCTGATTATTCAAGCGTACAAGACATCTTCTTCGAAATAAGTCAATCAATGTTCACAGCATTTATTTTCTAAGGAGCAATCTCACTTCTGTATTTTCGTCTAAATACATAATTTTGAAAATCCGCTCGACTTTGGAAAAAACATTTCTATTCACGCTCCGCTTTAAGCTTGTCTGATTATCGAAACATATTCATTGAAATGAGACTAGACACCAATGAAGAGCATAAGAAACGAGTACAAAAGTGACTTATAGCTGCTTTCATGTCGTTTTTTTTCATGAGAAGGGAAAGTCGACAGCAGCGAACGTGAACAGTTTATTTCAGTATCTATTTGTTTTGAGATTCCACCATCTGAGCTGATTTATGCCTTGGTGTGTCTCAGTATCACACACCTGAGCTGCCATGATAGGATATGTGTACGACAAACAGCCAGGTATATCGATAATTTAAATTGCTTTAATTGGCATGCATGTCTCAGTGGGTGCAAGCAGGCGGTGTTTGTGTAAGATTTAGTCATGTGATTGAACTAAAGTACAAAATAATCCGATTATATCCATCTATGTTCGTGTGTATTTGTCTATGTATCGATTAACCGTAGCTTTCAAAGAATACAAAGGAATCAATTCTTTTTATGTGTGTGTGTGTGTGTGTGTGTGTGTGTGTGTGTGTGTGTGTGTGTGTGTGTGTGCTATTGTGAGTTCTAGCGTCGCTGGTCACATCAATTCATCAACAGACTTGAAAATTGGTATCTATAGTCCACTAGAACCCTTCTGAAATGATTTTTGATTAGGGGGTAGAAAAGGCTTCTTTTTTTTTTTTTTACCCTTTTTGGCCTTACTCTGACAGGTTTATCTATAAAATCAAGATTTTGGGGGATCAAATGTTTTTAGATATCCTTTTTCTCTTTTTCAGATGTTTTCAATGAGGAAACGCCAGTGATGTCATAAAGATATTTCATTCTGACCATATTTACTCTGCGGAGGAATTTGTTTTACATGACTCCATATTATGACGCTACGGTTGGTCAACAATGGTACTGCACACCGACACAATCGCAGAGCTTTCAGTGAACAGTACATTCACGGCAGTAGTAATGATCAATTGTGACTAAATTGTCAACAGATCAACAGTGAAACGCACTGTTTCTTATTTATCTATATATCAAGGTGACAAAAACAAATTGTTTCCCAGGATCCAACAAATGCTATTGGCTTAACAGTCAAACTGTAAGTTGAATATTTAGTTATCAATAATCGTTTATCGGTCCCAGACTAAAAGAAAGCAATCTATTTTATTATCGAAAAGATCACAAATAACATATTGCAGGCATAAAATAGTTCTCTTTTGTGGTGATTTTCTACTGAACTCAATTCTGTTATATAATGACTGATACATGTTCTATTATAGTATGGTAAAGAGAAACATGTCTCCGTCGAAATACCGGTTATTCACTTTTACGTAGATTGGCGTATAGATCCTAAATTTCGTACGTTCTCCGGTGCTCAACAGCAGCCATCTATTTATCAACCCCTGATCAGATTCCAGGTTGCTTAACTTCGATAATCAGAATAGAACCTCCGATATTAACGTTATCTGACCGTGATTTATGAACCAGAGTACATCCAAAATCCACAGAGCGTCATTAAGTGTTAGTACTATCCACACTGGAATACAGGAAAGGCTGAACAGATAATATTGGGAGTTTAGGAATCTAAAAAAAAGCTGTTGGAGATCAACACTGAGTGTAAATGTCCTGAATGTCCCAACAAACAAATTCAGCTAAGTGTTATCACACACACTCGCGTGGATGATGACAAATTGAAAGTTCACGGAAACACAGGGTTGGTACTCATTTCTATCTGTCAGAGTTATCTCTGAATGAAATAGATTATTGAAGTGTTCTCATCAGCAAAAACAGTAACGCAGTTTAAGCCAAGACTACAAGAATTCTGAGGAAGGGGACAAAACCGATTTTTTGCCTATATATTCTCTTACTAGAATAAGAATCCTTATCTTTTGCTTCTAAGATTAAAGAAATTGAATGAAAAAAATAAAAGCTCGGTGTAATCTTAAACCTGACCCACAAATGACTGAAATTTCAGTCTTAATACTCTTTCAAAGGGTAATTACTGGCTGGATACGTGAGATAAGTGAGGTAATTATTGACTAAATCTGCGAAAAGATTCATTTCCATTCTAAGTTTTGCTCCAACAATCAATTCTATTCTTCGTGTTGTTGATGCCATTACTACAACCTTTTCCAGGTGTACTAAAGAAAGTCTGAGTAAAAGAAGAGATCATCTTTTTTTTATGGATTGCACAGTCAGAGAAGGCCTAAGAATGAACGGACGGAAACGTTGTAGTATCGAGAACAACAAAACTATAGAATAATCTTAGAAAATATCACTGAGTTTCCAAAAGTTTACTGTTGGGCGTAAATCATCGTCACTGAGAGGCTTTTTTAAAATCATTATCTTTCATGGATTCATTGGCTGCAATGTTACTTTTTGCTACCGAGTTGATGCCTTTTAGAGGAATGAAGAATCATTTTGAATTCATTTGAAATAGGTATGCTCTACCAAACGTTTTGAATTTGGAGAATATCCATACTTATCATTCATTTTGCATTTACAATTTGGTGAAATTGAAAATGAATTATTTATCAAATATCGATTTGCAATGATAACGAAAGTAAACATCTTCCAGTCAATGTTAGAAGAGAGCGACTGAATCTGAAAAACAATAATTCTTCTAATGACTACATAGGTAGATATCACCTGGTAAAGGCGTCAAAATGCACTTACTTTCAATTTCACCTTTAGCTAAGCAACCACATCCTTATCTATCAGTGATTCAACGCTAAACTTTGCCTCTAATGTTCAAATTTGCGTATTTTTTCTCATGGTATTTTAATCGATATGATTTATAGTGGAGAGCCAAAGCTGTCATAAACATTCAGAACGTAGACGCTCTTTATTAACTGCATGTAGGTGTAAGTAATATTTTTGGTTATGTTCCATGTCTCAGCTCGATAGGTGGCACTTCGAAGAAACTTGTTCAAATAGCAAAAAAAAAAAAAAAAATCCCAAAACAACAACAACAAAAAAGTGTTTACGGCTTTTGATACAATTATGATAAATGCTACTCTAATTTCTCTATTTGTACTTGATTGCTATTGAAAAGCAACAACAGATACAAACAACTGGGGTGAGAAAAAAGAAACTTAGAACGCCAAAATAACGTGTATGGGACCTGAAATGGATTCATCCAAAATATTCATTTTCCCTGGTTATGAGTGTAAAGTGTAAATGTTTGTCTTCAGACAGAGATTTGTTCGTTTTTACGCAAAATGAATAAATGCAATGTTTCAATTTAGTCAACATTTAACTTAATTAAGACAAGAATAACAAATTCATAATTTGGAAAACTTGGCAAGCTTTTAGTAGAACAAGCTCGCACTAGTCCTGAAAAGAAAGGTAAACAAAGTAATGAATCCTACCGATAGTCACGTATGAAGCTTAAAACATAGAACCCAACCAAAAGATTGATCCTCAAACTGAAAACCATGCAACGAGCACAGAAGAGAATCATGCTCGATCTCACATGGAGGAATCATATGACAGCCCAACACAGTAAATCAGAGAGAATCGGAATTCTGAGATGCCATAGAAGTAGTAAGAAAATTTGTGAAACAATTAGTCGGACATGTTGTAAGAATGACAGAAAACCACTAGACAGTACGATTCATAACGAAAGATCGTATGCGAAATTGTGGCCGACTTAAAGTAAGATGGAAAGATGAACCAGATGAATTTAGACTGGCTCTGCAATGACCTCGATAGAGAAGTTAGATAATTATTGGAAAAGTCTATGTCCAACGACGGAAGCTGGAAGGCTGATGATGGTGATGATGATAATCGACTTAAATTAGGCTCCTATGTATACATGCCTTAAATATTATTGAACAGTAATTTTGCATTCATAAAAAATTGACGATTTCAACATAGATACATTACAATTCTTCAGTAGTTTATAACTGATTCATTTGTTCTTGTTTTCAATTGTTTTTAGATCACTTGATTCAAGTCAAAAAATTGTACGATATTTGGGCAGAGAACACATCCGGCGAAAAATATTGCCAATGAAAAGTTTAAAGAATCAAAATAACTTAGAAAATGTATAAATGGAGATGAAGAGTCTGAAGTTAGTTTGTTCCCAAAAAGAGACAAATGATTTATTCAATTACACAATTCTCGTTTGAAGTTCTTGAAATTTCGTCATACTATTACTTCACAATACTATTTTTTCAAGATTTGGAAGGTGTCTGAATTTTGTATCCTATCCTTTCTGGGTTTAAAATTATTTTTAGTATAGCAGCGAAAGTTCGCAATTTATGTTTTAAAAGTTTAAATTATTTACTTTTTATTCAGTTTTTCATTTTGAAAATTATTAGATTAACCGATTCTTTATTTCCCAAAAGAGGTCTGATTCATTCGATATTTTTAAATACAAAAATGTGTAATACAACTTCTATTTTCATTCTCCTTCAATATTTTGGACACTCTGAAAGAAAGTCCAAACCAGAAAACCTTAGATTCCTCAAATTTTTGAATCAAATAAAAATCATTCATCCCTCTTTGAAACTATTGATACTTCTGTATTTTTTCAAGCTTATCTTTAATTCTATAATATTTATTCATTTGGCAATATCCTGGTCAGTCTTAAAAACCTGCTGTTTATCTACTTATTTTAGTTCTAAAACTGACTAATATTTGAACAAATGAGCCGCTTATCTATGATGATGAAAGTTTTCTTGTGGCATTCTTGTTTTGATTAAATCAAATTTCGATCAAATTAAAAACTACATATTTATTTATCAATTTATTTTGTGCAAAATGCACGAAACGTAGTCGAAAAATGAACAATAGCACGTGGCAATTTACGCTCACGACCGGAAAACCCTAAAATTGATCTTCTGAATGATTGAAATTGTCCTGGAAATGTTATGGTCGCCCTACAACAACACTGTACTAAACGCAAGTGTAATTTCAATGCACTCAATAGAATTAGTAATATTCAAATTTACTTAAAAGAAGGAAAAATACATTTTCATAGAAAATGACACTGGGTAACTTAGCATAATCTCAACTGCGATTTTTTACAAACTTGTAAAACTGTAATGTAACAATAAAATGAACAAAAATTATCCATTTTTGGCGCTTACTTCATTTGTCACAACATTCGATGCTCTTACATGAAAAAATCTGATGCTGTCTTCAATATGATGCAATGGGGGATTTATTTCAAATTCTCACTCTACTTTAGTGAGAATGTAAATACTTCCATTGTGAGAGAAGCTTATGATATTTGAAGATATTACTACTCTGATGTATGAATTTGATATTTGTCACAAGATTTGAATTCATCGACCGTAAACCCTTCTGCTATTCTCAACCTATCTATCTATCTATCTATCTATCTATCTATCTATCTATCTATCTATCTATCTATCTATCTATCTATCTGTATAGATAGATGAATAGATAGATATCAAAGTATTGCAATTAATACATGGATAGATATTGGAGACATTTCGATTGATGGCTTGATACTGCAGAAATTGTGATATCTTTATCTATATCTATCTATCTATATCTATCTATCTATCTATCTATCTATCTATCTATCTATCTATATATATATATATATATATATAGAGAGAGAGGGAGAGAAAGAGAGATAGATAGATAGATAGATAGATAGATAGATAGATAGATAGATAGATAGATAGATAGATAGATAGATAGATAGATAGATAGATAGATAGATAGATAGATAGATAGATAGATAGATAGATAGATACAAATATTTATATATATATATATATATACATATATATATATATATATATATATATATATATATATATATATATATATATATATATATATATGGAGGGAGACAAAGAGAAATGGGGCAGACATAAATCGATATTGAAGAGTTCGGGATATGTAAATATATAGATATATATTGAAGTGATTAGAATAATTAGATAGATAGATTGATATGAAAAAGACTGTTAGATAGAAAGATAGATATTGATGAATTTGAGATAAACAAACTGATAGATATTAAAATGATTGAACTTGATGACATATCTGGAAGATATTTAGATGGATAGATAGAAAAATATTCCAATACATTGATATCGAGATAGATAAATAAATAAATCGATGGATAGTTTGATAGATGGATAGATGTTTTCGCCAAAGAACAGTTATGCCGGATTATGTATGTAAGTACGCCATTATATGCGAACTCATCCCCCTTCCATTAATTAGACCATCACCAGAATCTAATTTTCACCACTCTTTACCCACTTTCATCAAACGACAGGACAAGAAGTGGGAAAAAAAAACTAAATCAACTCTCCACGATGCAATCACGATAGGCCGTGGACTACAGACGCTAATCACCTAAGTATTGGGACATAAAATATTTTGGCGAAGTTTCAGTGATTCATTTTTCAATTACCTTAAGATTTTCCTCTTTTCCTATTACCCGTTAAATGAATCAGAAATTAAAAAAAATTAACTGTGCAAAACTAATAAAATTAGCTTCAAGATATTAACAGTAGGGCAATGTCCTCTGCAAAACAGTTAGCTTGTCCGTCAATTCGAGCAATTGATTGGTGACATTGTCTATCGTAAAATAAGCACGTTGATTTATCTTTTAAATTGCACTGACGATTCCTTTTGATTTCATTTTTTGGATTGATTGAATATTGTTCAGTTCTACATTTTCATGTATCTTGTCTTTTATGATTTTCCCCGCGATTCTTTTTTTCCATTTACTTAATAATCTGAGCTTATATTCCCTTTGTTTCCCTCGTCACCAACTCCATTTACCATGGTCTACTTTTATGTTCTATATCTTCTCAATATCGGTTAATGTCAACGATAAGTCCATTTTGTTCATTAATGTGAATTAAAATTTTTACGATAGCAAATCTTGAAACGAAACCAGTTTACTAACACTCTTCACATTAAAATATATATATATATATATATATATATATATATATATATATATATATATATATATATATATATATATATATATATATATATATGAGAATGCGTTATTTTAAGGGTTTTGGCTCAAAAACACACTCATACAGCAAACGTTGAATGTGAAAGTTATATGAAAGAAATAAGAACAGAAAGTTAAATACATACACCATAGAGTTTAGATGTCATTTTGCCAGATCATGTGACCCTAAGCGGGGGATTCTCCCAGGTAAGAAGCATCAAAGAACACCTTTCTAGGAAGTTACAAGTCAATTAAACAAGAAATAGCTGACAGAATTGATTTGAATCGATTTTATTTGGATGTTTGAATGTAATGATTGCTAGATCACGTGAGCGTGGCTTAAATATTTTCTTAAGTGAGGACAATATTATCGAGGGACACCTTTCTGTCAAGCTTCAGGTAAATTAGACTCGAACAGTAAGGAGACAATATGGGGACAGACCTATTGATGGACGATCAGTACCAAAATGCTGAAAACGATGACTATTTTTAGATTGTGGACAAACAGCAAAACAAAAAGGATGTGGAAGAAAGAAGTTACAATATATGAATGGATAATTGTGCTTCTTCCTGCCACCAGATTATGCGGTTGTATCGATAAAGACGTTGTTCATTAAGGGTGAGCATTATAAGACTCGAAACCAAGTCCTTATCAATGCAATTTCTATATTTTTGTGCTTTATACTCTGCTTAACGACGGTAGGAAGTTCTCCAACGTCGACAGCTTTGATTGAAAGCAATAATAAGATGTAACCCCCCCCCCAAAAAAAAAGACTAGTCAGAAATTTGTAATGAAAGACAAAAAAATGTGGCATGTTTGGGGATATTTCTTCCGATATAGATATTTTTTTCGTTACATCAAATACGTTATGAGTTTTCGCTTTTATCAGCTATAATAATAGCATCAAAGGGTCATACAAATGACCCTTTTGACCGTCTCCCCAACTGTGCAATGGATTCGTCTCCCCTCGCTCGTTCGTGTGTCTGTGTCTCAGGGCATTCATGGTTACATTTTCAACTTCAGCCCCGAGAATTTACATAACTTCATCATTTTATTTTTGTCTTCAGAAAAGCGCATTTTTTGATCAGTATGGTCTTTTGGATAAGCAAAACCCAGATGTTAAGCTAGTATTTTTGTATTCAGATGATTTTAGATTGAAAAAAAATCTATTTTATAATAATTTTAGATATTTTTCCAGATAATTAGTTCTAGTGGACGTGCATGCCACAGTTATTTATTCATGCAAGGTACAGATATTATTTAATGTTTTATTTACTTAAGATATCTCACAGTAGTTCGTTTTTATCAACTTTATATTAATCATTTGGCTCATATCTAAGCTTCGTGAAATCAATTACGTTTTCCTAACCTATATATCTCTAAGAGTTTTTTCAAAAGGAGATGGAAAAATGAAAAAGAATCTCATAATAGGAAAAGTCGGAGAATTGAGAAATTAAACATTATACAAAGAGGTCACTGAATAGAAACTATCAGATAACGAACGTCTGTGGCAGTATGCCGTGTTAGGGGCAATCAATTGAAATGCTGGAAAAATGAGTTAATTCCCTCGTATTTTGTTGGGCATTGATCACTAAAAAGTCTAAATAGAAATAAAACTCTTCTGAATGCTGCCAAGCATAGACAAAGGGACCAGTTCAGCATACATTTACATTGCAAATTGCACTGCCAACTACTAAAACTTAACCATAAGATTGGTCCTTAAAGCCTGGAATGTTCACAAGAGAGAATCATTTTTAACTTCACGGGGAGAGATCACAAGACATCTTGGTATATCAAAGAGAGAAAATCAGTCAAATACCGTAACATCCATTTGAAAACTCAAATAGTATCACTGCAAATCACTACTCACAGTGTGGATTCCCAGATATCATATACGAAACTGTGACCAACAAAATATGAGAAGGCATGACGAACTGAACTAAGAGCTCAGAAAATATTAGCTCCGCATGCGCCCCTGCTGGAGAATTCAGGCCGACTTTTGGAAAGATCTATGTCTGAAATCCTAATGATGATGATGATGATGATGATGATGATGATGATGATGATGGATTTAGAATGTTAATTATTTCGAAGTCAATTTTAGATTGATGACATTCATGTGTGATATATTTTCATGGCTGGTTCTCAGATTCTTGCCTGATGAAAGACTTTTAAACGAAAAAGTTACGATTTGTGTATTATTTATACTTCGATCTTTGGTGCACAGTTCAACGTAATAAACTTAGACACAAAAAAGCAATATCATATTCATTATCAATCGTCAATACTGCAAGAGAACATCTTCGTTCAACTGAAGATATTTGAAGGGAAATTAACATTTATATGAAAACCATACCCTTCGAGACGAAAAATAATTACACTGAACTCTTTTCTGCCAATAAGATTCTATTAAACAGGGCTTGCTGGCAACTTTGACTCTCGAGGATTGAACATGAATTAATTCATAGATTCAGTTAATAAGGTGAAAAGAAATCTTATTATTCGCATTTCAATATAATTGTTTATTCATTTCAGAATTCATATACAGTTGATGAAAAACAATATCATTTTCAATTTAAATTTTGATATTTGATACGATTCATGGCAAAAAATTGCTTCCATATTTTTTTTTCACAATACAGTGAGGGAAATCTTATACAGAAATTGGTTCGAACGATTTCTATCCGTAAAGTATTCCGCCATTTTCATTATCTCAAGAACCTTTTGAGCAGCCATGATGTCAATGAGAGCGAAATAGAGAGGACCTCACAGCGCATGAAATGACTCTTTCCCGTAGAGTTTCTTACTCGGAGAACATTTACCGAGTGTCTGTACTGTGTGACCGTCCCAATTGCAATAATTGAGCATGCAGTGAAAGTCTCCCTTTGGTGAAGAATCGATATCAACTTGGTCTGTAAGTGTATAGTTCGGTTTCGGTTCCATATGATATCTGGTTTTTCCAATGAAGATTTCAGAGGTGATTAAGGAGAGCACTGCATTGCAGCTGGAATTCCGGGAAGAAGTCTTTCGAAATTAGAAGAGACCCTGGATTCAAGTGTGTAGGAATCTAAGGGCTGTATTCTGAAAAGGGTTACATGAGCTATTTTCCTTTGGTATTGAATGGCTGGGTACCGATCAGCCCTCGTATGTATACAAAAATGAAAAAACAAACTAAAAAAAACAAAACGTAAAAGAGTCCAAGGGTGAATACTACTTCTGACAAGTATAATCAATCAATCTATTACGCTTAGGCCACATCTATCGTGTTTTTGAGACATGTATGTATTCATTTATATTTGGTGACATATATCTACTCATCTCAGTCTGGTTGCATCTATCTATCTATCTATCTATCTATGTCAGTCTGGTACATATATATATATATATATATATACATATATATACACACACACACACACACACACATATATATATATATATATATATATATATATATATATATATATATATATATATATCACAGTCTGGTCACATCGATCAAATTATCTCAGTGTGGTCACATCTGTCGATACTGATCCTTCTCAGTCAGTCATATCTCTCTACATATATTGCCCTGGTCACATCTATCTCTCTCAGTCTGGTCACATCCATGTACTTATTCCTGTTTGGTCACATCTATCTATCTGTGTGTCTATCTATCTATCTATCTATCTATCCTGGTCTGGTCATTTCTCTCTATTTATCTCAGTCTGACCACCTCTATCTATATATCTATCAATATTGGTCTGATCACATTTATCAGTTTATCCGTCCGGTCATTATCTATATATCTCCGTCTGGTGATCATCAGTCCTATTTGGTCAGATCTTCATACGTTCATTTCTATCCATCCATCTATCCATCTATCTTTTTTCATATCAATATTTGCACCTATCTCTTTCCATATCAATATTTGCATCCATCCCGATCTGTAGATATCCGCTTCCGTCACTTTAGATTTGTTTCACTCTGTATCAGTCTCAATATCTACTTCACGATATTTCCATACTTACGTTCATGTCTGTTATTTGAAAGGGATAGCATATGACTATTTTAACAAAAGTTTACGTTTAAATAATAATAATAATAATAATAATAATAATAATAATAATAATAATAATAATAATAATAATAATAGTAGTAATAATGATAATAATAATAATAATAATAATAATAATAATAATAATAATAATAATAATAATATCAACGAAAGTTCAATGATCTGTTCACCAGTCGGCCATGTGTATCATCAGCTCTGACCCAGATTCAATTTTATTTATTTGGAATGATTGGCAGTAAAATATCACCAACGGAAAAGGAACTGTATGGGAAAGATAGGGCAAAGGGAAACTTGCGTATATCTACATATTCAGTTGCAAGAGTTCTGCTTCAGAGTAAAGATACCAGAGTATATTGAAACCTACGGAAATATACTCATGTAAAGAGGACAACGTTGTCTAACATTCTGATATATTGTAATTCAACTTTATCCGATGAACCTAAGTTGAAAATGAAAGAGTGTATCGGTTGTATTATTGGAAATCAACATAGATCGAATGATTTATATTAACAGAAAATTTACATACTGTTTACAGGAAGACAGATAGATCATGATATACGATATCAGCACATCTTGTAAATGAATTACCGCAGCTCGCATGCGTACAAGAACTAGCTATTGAAAAACTATCAAAAAAGCACCTGAATATATATCTTTTATCCAAAGTTATCAAAAAAAAGTACTATCAGATGATTTTGGTACTGCTGGTCCAAAATGACCATAGAGACCCCAAAACAGCACTTGAAAAAGCGTCCTAATCTATTAAGACTCCAAAAATCACCTTTGTAGAGAAAAATTGTTTTATTATTTATTTATGAAATAATGTCTGGACGAGAAATTATTTATATCCAAGTGCAAATATTTCATCCACCATATTAAAATATAAGATTGTTTAAAGAGAAACTATTTTTGCATAATACAAAATAAAGTTAAACATGAAAAATTGACTGAAGAAAATGCATTTTTGCATCAATGTAAATCGAGATGTAGCCATTTCTTGTTGGAAGTTTCTGGGCTCTTGACAGCAATAATGCCATCCAGGTATGGTTTCAAATTAAGACATAATTCTGCTCAACCTGCTGATAACGTGAATGATACGAATTGTTCGGGATTAGTTAAATAAGTTATGGTGGGGAAATATGTAAACCAATAATTTCCCTGAAGGGAGGCCCAAACATGTTATTGATAACGGATAATTCTTGACACCCATTGCAAACAACCCTAGGACAATCAGTCGAGCATTCTTGGCGACATTAGGACTTCAATAAAGAATATATCACGTTATCTCAAGGCGACATAAATGTTAGGAGATGGAAAATGGATCCCTAATGAAATTAATGAAATGCTTCATGACAGCTGACTCTATCAATACTTAGAGGATTGGGATACATGGTCTTACATTATCTATATGCACTTCATGTTTCTCCTACGGATAATACAATTTTCAGACACTTTTCCATATCTGTAATAAAATGTTCAATAATAGGAAATCCGATGATTTGCGATATCACTGCATTTGTGACCACTAAACCCAAAGGATTTTAAACAGACTGCACCATATCATGCGTTGTGAGAGTGATTACTTCAAATGAGTGATACCTTTTATCAAATATTCAGGATTTTATCAGAGTTCATACAAAACTTTACCTGATTCAAAAATCAAACTATGTCATATGTAACAACCTCATAAGGGAAATATAATGAATAGTAAGTAGATCATAATTTTTTCATGATAAATATGTTAGGATATCGATACTTACAAAAAAGAATATATGAATAAATGAGACACTGACGTCGAAAAAGCAGTTCGAATTATATTTGCAGGAGGTTACTTTTATTTAATGTTGGCCTTTGACCAATATATTGGGGTTTGATGATTGAGGAACCATTGCATCGTTACAAAGCTACTGGCAGAAGTTGTTTTGCAAATTAGTAAATATTTTGATTCGGGAGTGAAAGACAATTTGATAGTCTGCAGCAGACAAGTGATATAGGGCATTCGGGGCGATCAAATAACAACGAAAAACTCTGTTCTTTATTTGCTCTCCTGCTAACAAGAACCAACAGACTTCTTGTACTCAGATATAGAGTTTTGGCCTAAAATTCGAATAAATTGTTCAATATTCATTAAAAACTACCACACACACACATATATATATATATATATATATAATATATATATATATATATATATATATATATATATATATATATATGTATAAATATGCATGTATAAATATATAGATACATATATACTTATATATATATATATGTATATATACATATATGTATATATATATATATACATTTATACATGTATATATAAATATACATGTATATATACATATATATATACTTATATATATATATTCCTATTCACATACACATGTATATATATACACACATATATATATAAATATGCACATATATATATATACATTTATATATATACATATAAATATACATGTATATATACATACATATATACTTATATATATATACATATTCACATACACATGTATATATATACACACATATATAAATATGCACGTATATATATATATATATATATATATATATATTCATATATAAGTATATGCATATATATGTATATATATACATAGATATACACTCATACATATATACATATATACGTACATATATATATATATATATATATATATATATATATATATATATATATATATATATATATATATATATATATATCGTACGTAACTGTTCCAGTAGTTGCTTAATCTGCAGTAATAGTTTTCAATAATTAAAATAGAGCTCAAATAGATTGATACTTATGCTTGATTTTGGAGGCTGAAGCTTGCATCAAGAAAGTCTACTACTTTTGTTAGGTTTTGATATTGATATCTGTCAGTTTTTAGGCTTTACAGATTCTCAAGTTCATCGCTCCTGTACATACCAGTGTTCATTCTTATAGTCATGATCTTCGTCATTTGTTGTCTTAATTATCACAATCTGTTGGTCGTAGGTTCCCTATCACTGTTAGATATGCTTTTCATATTTAGTATGCGTCATCGAAAAGGACTCATAAACCTGCGTATACACGTGCATGCGCACACACATATACACACACACACACTCACACATTAGTATATGCGTGTGGGTGCATTTATGTATGTGCGTATGAACGGATACACACAAACACACAGTCACACTTTTGTATTTAGGATAAATAAGGCAGCATTTCAGCGTCATTTCATCAGACCTCTCGATCACAGGCGTCGTAAAGCTATCATTTTTTTAAAAATTACTTAATTCGTCATATCATCTCGTTTTCCGACGGCCATAGTTTCATAAAGGATCTCAGGGGTTCCTTGTTGTGAGTTGTGATGACAAGCAGTTTCCATTCATTCTTGCAACATAGCTAGCACGTTGTTTTTCTAATTTTTAATCCACGACGTGATATCTCTGGCTCTTGTTTTTCTTTTATTCATTGTACTATCTTGCGATCCCCCCATGTGCTGCTGACTATGATAGTTTCCTGTGCATTTAGCATGACTCATAGGTTGGGAATCAATATTTTGGTCAGGTTCCATGTTCCACCTCCATAAGAGTCTATCGACGGGGATGCTTTGATTGTATACCTTTCTTCTCAGGACTAATGGGATTTCCTTGTTATCGAAGGTTGAACTTGCTCTATTGAAAGCTTGCCAACCTAACGTGATTATTTGCTTGATTTGCAGACTGATTGAAAATATCTCTAACATTAATCAAGTTGTAATGAAGTCCTTACCACAATATATTGTCGAGACACAATGCTATGAAGTCATATATATTTTAGGTGCTCTGTAGAATCTTGGTAAGAAATCTGGATTACCTTACTTTGGGATGAATGATAATATCTTTGTAAAAACGAAATTGCAACATTTCCTCTTGCTTGATTTTTTTTTTCATTTCATCTCGTTGTGATTCTTTCTGAAAATGTAAATTAGTTCCTGGCAAATATTTCAAACTTTTTTTCTTTGAAACTGTTTTTACAAAACAAACATGAAAACAACACCTAAAAAAAAAATGAGGACAAAAATAAACAGGAGGACAATCTCTGCAAGAATTATTGGAAATGTTTTCAGATAAAAAAGGACATACACACACATGCACAAACACGCACTAACACATGCATATAATTACCAACGTATATATGTATGTATAGTCGAACGCAATAAATTGTTCATAAACTCTTCCCCTCTTTCTCTCTCAAACACACATACACACACATATACATACATACATACATACATATATATATATATATATATATATATATGAAGATATACATATATATATATATATATATATATATATATATATACACACATATATGTATATACATATATATACATATATATATATATATATATATATTTATATATATATATAAATATATTACAGACAAGAAATATAAAATGAAATTGTCCATGTATCCTCAACTTGAAAGCGTAGGAGAAAAAAGCAAATGAATCATTTCTTTAAAAGTTACTAGGATATGCCTTTTCCATCACTAGTTTTATGTTGAAATTTGAAATTCCGATATATATATATATATATATATATATATATGTATGTATGTATGTATATATATATAAATATATATATATATGTATATATATATATAAATATATATATATGTATGTATATATATATATATATTTGTATATATATATATACATATGCATATATATATATATATATATATATAATGTGTACTTTTATATATATAATGTGTACATATATATATATATATATATATATATATATATATATATATATATATATATATATATATATATATATATATATATATATATACACACACACACTCATGGAACCTAAAATTTCAAAATGTTTTTTATGACACACGCAAAATATAAAATACCATGAGTTTATATGGGAGCATAAAGTTTTTTTAACCGTCTTTATTTTGCTGAATTTACATACTGTTATAAGAACAACTATGTTACAACAATTTTCTCTAGTTTTTGCATTCATTTCCTTTGCTTTTCTCAATTTCGATGAGATTTGTTAACTGTGAATTTATTGTTTTCCCACGAGACTTTTCTGAATATTCGATTTTTTCCATCATTTTTTTAATTCGGTCATTTGCTTTTAGTATGTAAGGTAAAACAAAACAAAACCTATCTTTATCAGGGTTCAGAAAAAAATGGAGAAAAAAAAAAACTTAATAAAAATTCCCCACCACACTCGGGTCGAGATAAAACATATCACTGTCAGTATCTCTAAGACTATTTCTTTTTATCTCTGTCTTTGTACTTACAAACAAGCTTATTCCATAAAATGAGATACTACTGTTTCAGAGTATACATATATATATATATATATATATATATATATATATATATATATATATATATATATATATGCACACACACACATAAACACTCACACACACACATATATATATATATTTATATATATATGTATATACGAAGATATATGTATGCATGTGCTTCTTAATGCATATAGATGAGTAAAAACATTTGGATATTTATGTAAGCTTGAATATACCTTATCTGTGTGTTGATATATGTCTTAAGTAGCAATAAATATAGGTACATATGTACGTATATCTATGCAAAATACATTAAAATCGATTCGTAAGTATATGCATACATACATTTTGTATTTGTGAATACTTTAGATCAATTGGAATGTAAGTAAACAACCATAGCATTTCACCTCTTGTTTATGATTGTACATGCATATCTCTGACTCAAACACACACACACAACATTCTAACAATGATAACGCAAATGATATGAAAATGATAGAGAAGAGAAACTAGATAATCATACCGTATATTTTGATTGCAAAACCGTCGTGAAACTTCCTTAATTCTTAGTAATGATAAAAAAATCTGATGATGATAAATTACTCTTAAGAACGGTCATAATCATATAAGTTGAGCTAGATAATGTTATCGAATCGTATTAATACAAACCAGAAGCTGTCATAGTAAAAAAGGAAATATACTCTGCTTTATGGATATACTGACCAGATATTTCCAAGAAGAACAAGACATGATTCGATAGTCGTGAACACGTAAAATGTTGTTTGTAGAAAAAAGGAATTAGGGTCTTGTCAGAATATTCAGACCGTTGAGAATTGTGTCAAACACGGCAGAATCGAGACTGGATAGATTTAAACTCAATCATATAAATTACAAGGACTAATTGACACTGTATAAAATACAGTATTACTGGAATCAGGATGGGGACTGATAAATATGCAGTAGATTTGAGGGGATTCACTTTCGCAAACTCTATCGACAACTGCATGCAATGGAAAAAACAAATAAAAACATTGCTATATAAATGCTAAAACAGGCACGACACAAAAGAGCAACAATTGTAGATTATACTGTATTAATGATGAGATACTCGACCCAATAGTAAGCGAAGATAGCACATTATCCAAAGAGGAGATTAAGGACAGACGTGATTGGATAGGGAGGTTAACACACTTGGGATATGTGGACCCTACTGCACTTTGCCCGACCAAACAATTGGTTCATGAATAGAGCAGAATCTATCCTAGATAACAAAATGCTTACACTCGACACGGACACCGATATTACACAATTTTTATTTTTTGTGTCAACTTCTTTGCCTTTTTTTAACGTCTACTTTCTTTTCATAGACTTAATTTTCATTTTATCTTTCTTTGAAATATTTTCATTAAAAACTGTGAACCAAAACTACCACAAAAATTGTTGAAACAGGTTTCTTCAACTTTCAAGTTTGTCCAGCTAGCTGGGAGACTGACTATGTATCACGCGTACTAATTGTACTAATGGAGTTATAGAGGTGAAAATTAAAAAAAAAATCCTTATTATTCTTATAAAAACTTTTTTCATTATTGCACTCACCTCAAATAGATCTTTAGTTGAGGTTTAGTTCGAAACATGAGCTCATGCTATATCGACCCTCAGTTTGTTTCTGCTTGTTTTTTTAAATGAAAATTCAGATTTGTTCCATCATCACTGACCAACAAAAGGCGAGTGAAACGATCTATTTATCAATCATTTTTGTCTTAACTTTTCAATGTGTGTTTTATGGGTGTGTCCGTTTTTTTGTCTTTGTATCATCCAGAGCTCTCAGCTATACCGTTTTTTTCTATGGACTTTGAATAGCATAGATATTCCAATGGACCTCGTTCGATGTTCTCCAGTGGAAATGCCCGATAATGTCATAAATATAATTCATTTTGAACATATCTATTCTTTCAAAGAATTTTTTTCGACTTCAAATTTTGTCTCTGCAGTTCTTCAATTATTGACTGTGATGGCGAGTACTTCTCTGTTTTAGTCTACTTTTCCCTTCTTTTTTTTCAGTTTGACATCATCTTTGTTTCTTTCTTTTTTTACTCCACCTATTTGACAATACCATCCAAAACTGTTACCAAAGCCATCAACATGGGGTTTCTCAGTTTTCATTTTGGCGTATATGACTATAAGCTGTATATATTGGTATCGAGCATTCAGATCCCCCAAATGGAATTAAGGGGTTGAAGATCGAAACATGTCTAGAAAAAAGAAAAAAAACGTTCTCCGTGATCTTTCAAAATCCCCCTAAATGAGTTTTTTGAGTGGGTTGAATTTGTTTTGTATGTCTATGCCAAATTGATCCCTTAGTTTATGACCAGCATCATTCATGCTCGTTTTTCTTTTAACTCAATACAATTAAAGTTAATGCTCAATTGATCCCCCACTTTATGCCTGCTTGTTTTTTATTCCGATTTTTAAAAAAAATCACTCTCCAACAAAAGGTGAGAAAAGTAAAAAGTGATTGATCAACCAATTTCCATTTGTTCCAATCGATCACCCTCAACACAGTGTGTTGCCAAGAGACGTCAGTCACATGACAGTTTCTATTGAATGACTAACCAGACTTGTGCGTGTTTCTTATCAGAATCTGCATCCCTTCATATTTTCCATCTTCTGTCATTCTTTTGTCTAATAGGAATGATAATCTCATCATGTTGATGATTGGATTAGATCTAAAGATTCCGATGCTTTCACTCCGATGATCAAATCACTGGGTTATTATCCACGCGTTATTTCCATTCCTGAAACGAGACCAAATATATAGCCTCGACATTGATTACGATTTACGAACTGATCAATTCTCTTCAGTTAATTTCGAGTTTTGACCGTACTTAAAATGTCGGTGTATATGGTTATGATATTATTTATGTCTCTTCGCTCACATTTACTGCATTTGATTCGTTTCTCTTTTGCTTCCAAGGGATTTTCTTTTGTTTCCCTTTTTAAAGTTCTTTTTGCTCCAGAAATATCCTGAGAATTCTTTTTCGCATTTTTTTTTCAATTTTGGAAGTTTCATTTTTGGAACTTTGGAATCATCATCATCATCATCATCATCATCATCATCATCATCATCATCATCATCATCATCATCATCATCATCATCATTATTATTATTATTATTATTATTATTATTATTATTATTATTATTATTATTATTATTATCTTTTTTTAAACCCGGACTTTTTAGTTACCAATGCCCAACAAAAGGCTAGAAAAAATATTTCTTCATCAATCATCGTTCCTCAAAATGTTTTAATTGATCACTTTGAACACGACATGATGCCGAAAGATGTTGGCTTCATAATGGTTTGTGCTTACTAACCAGACCTGTTAGATTTTATTTTTCAAATTCTGTCCCCCCCCCCAATATTCCTTCAACTCTCCTTTCTTTCTTCCTTCTTTTCTTTCAATCCTTTGATCTTTCTTTCTTTCTTTCTTTTTCTTTTCTTTCTTTCAGTCATTTTTTTTCCTTTTCTCTTGTTTTTTTTCTCTTTCGTTCAACATTTTCGAATTTCCCTTTCTTCCTATACCTTTCTTCCTCCTTTTTATTTTCCGTTCTTTTCTCTCTTCTCTTCTGTCTTTTGTTATTTCATTTGTTCATTTTTCGCACATATTTCCTCTTTTTATTTGCGTTTTCCACACCTGTTGCCTGATGATCACTACCGGAGTGACTGTAAGTCTCCTCATATCACCAGCC